>CM019155.1:57364632-57544429 GCA_009733165.1 Naja naja | reverse complement strand
TGTTATGTATGTAGGTTTGAATGTTATTGGTTTAGTTTGAACTGTTCTTGTAAAATGTCAAATGGGATTGGTTTAAATAGTGCGGAAAACCCTGCCCATTGGCTGGCAACTACGGCTGCTGGCTATAAGAAGCAGCCGTAGCCCAGCCAAGTCGGGTCCATTCGAGCTGTAGTCACTTAATAAACTCTTCACTGAAGCTCTTCGCGTCTGACTCTTCATGCAAACTTAATACTGGCGACGAAGGTGGGATTCCCTGAAGAAGAGACAACGTGGAAGACAAGCAGAAGAGCGAGATGGCTGCGCTGAACACCCCCCAGCCCCGTTCGATCCGGGCGCAGAAGACTGGGAATCGTGATGATCGCTTCCAAATGTATTTGAAGGAAACGACCGCATATCCCCGAGAAGGAAGAGGGCGTATTTCACGACTCGGTCCGGCAGTCTTCAAGATGGCGAAGGCATTGGCGGGAGCTGCAGACTTGAAGGTAATGGAATGGCCTGATTTGGAAAAGCTTTTAAGAGCCCATTACTATTCAAGTATCGTGCCTCATTAGAGACACAGTTTACCGCGGGATCAAGGGGAAAGCAAAATGTTAATCTTCGGCAAGTTTAAGGGACATTGGGGTGCTTGTGAGTTTACCAACTTAGAAGAGGCCATGCGGATCGGTTTGTTCTAGGCCTCAAAGATAAGGTCTTACAGAGCAAACTGTTAATGAAACCTAAGATCACGCTTTAAGGAGGCCATAGAGGAAGCTGTCAGGAAGCCACCAAGTCCTCAGCAGCAGCCATGAAGAAAATTAACAAGGCCTCAAGCCATTCTGATGTGGAAAAGTCCACAACAACCCATTGAGCAAATAGATTCTGATTCAGACTGTGAGGTGGAGGAAGGAATTTATAGACTCAGAATGGAGAAGAAAGAAAGACCTGGGAAGAAAAGGCAAGATTTATTGCAGAGGTTGTGGGGGGCACCCCGCACTGAATGCAAGTTTTTGACACCATCTGCCTTCTGAGAAAAAGAGGTCACCTAGCAAGAGTCTGCAAATCATCCAGAACTCCACCAAGGAAGAAATTTCCTGAAAGATTCAAGCCCAACAACTTCAGTGAGAAAATGGGGCAACTCAGAAGCAAATGGGAAGAATGAAACTCATCAAACAGTCACCATTGGTCATTCTTCACCCTTAGAAGCAGAAAAGTACATGTGAAGGTACTCATTGAAGGAAGGCCTTGCCAAATGGAAGTGGACTCAGGCTCTATTTATCTATGGTGTCATGGGACACTATTCACAGGCTACTTCCCAACATTCAGAAGAAACATTTCCAGAAGCAAGCACTGACTCTTAAAGACTACCAAGGAACAAGATTCCAGTAGTTGGAACAAGAGAATTCAACGTGAAGTTCAAAGGCCACACCAAACGTTTGCCCTGACCATCGTGGACAAGGATCGCCCGCTTGCTGGGACTTGAGTGGTTCAATCCACTAGGCATCGAGGTGACTGGCATCAATCACGTGAGCAACTCTGAATGGGAGGAGGCCTTGAAGTCTGAGTTTCCAGACAGCTTAAGGATTGGGCAAGTATAGGGACCCCTATCACTTTCAACCTAGATCCCAAGGTGCCCCCATTGCTAAAGCCCAGAAGGGTCCCATTTGCTTTAAAGGAAAAAATTGATGCACAATTAGACAAATTAATAGCTCAAGGAGTTTTAGAGCCCACTGACCACTCCAGATGGGAGACACCCATAGTCACACCAGTCAAGACTGATGGGTCAGTAAGAATCTGTGGAGACTATAAGGGGACACTGAACCATGCTGCAGCAGAGCATATACCCAGTTCCAGTGGTGCATCATCTACATTCACTTGGCAGGGGTACAGTCTTTGCCAAATTGATCTGGCCCAGGCATATCAACAACTAACAGTTGATGATGCCACTGCAGAGGCCCAAACCATTGTGACTCATAGAGGTGCCTTCAAATGTAAAAGGTTACAATTTGGAGAGCGTGGCACCAGGCATCTTTCAAAGCCTTATGGAAAGAATGCTCCAAGGACTGCCAGGGTAGTGCCTTACTTTGATGATGTGTTAATCTCTGCTGAAATGATACTCAGTTACAAGAAAGACTCAGAGAAGTCCTTACCAGATTCAGGAAAGCGGGTTAAAAGTCAAGGAAGAAAAATGCACTCTTAAAACTGACAAGGTTGAGTTCCTGGGCTATATGATTGACAAGCATGGCATCCACCCTACCGATGCCAAGGTTCAAACAATCAAAGAAGCCCCTAGACCTAAATGCAAAACAGATTTGCAAGCCTTCCTTGGACTCATTAACTTTTATCACATGTTCCTACCTCAGAAGGCAACCATTGCTGAACCATTGCACAGATTACTTGACAAAAGTCTGTTTGGGTCTGGGGAGGAAGGAACAATCAGCATTTAACAGTATTAAAAGACTAATCCGTCTGATGCTGTACTGATACAGTTCTCTGAGAATTTGCCTGTTGTACTGACTTGTGATGCATCCCCTTTGGAGTGGGGGTTTTGAGCCACAGGCTTCCCAGTGGAGAGAAGCCCCTATTGCATTTTACTCTGACTTTGACCAAAGCAGAGAGGAATTACAGCCAATTGGACAAAGAAGCATTGGCAATTGTTGCAGCTGTCAAGAAATTTCATGAATATTTGTATGGGAGAACATTTACCATTGTTACAGATCACAAACCTTTGTTAGGCATTGTGGCAGGAGATAAACCTACACCTACTATCCTGTCACCAAGAATGCTGAGGTGGACTGAATTTCTTGCTGCTTATTCTTACAAACTTATCCACAAGCCTGGCAAGGACATTGGACATGCTGATGCACTGAGTCGTTGCCCACTTCCTTGCCACAAGGAGGACTTTGAACCTGAAACACACCTTTTTCCTAGAAACTGTTGCCAAGCTTCCCATGCTGCTGAAATTGCCAGAGAGACTGCCAAAGACACTTTATTGGCTCCTGTTATAGGCTGGATTAAGAAAGGTTGGCCTCTTCAAGATCTACCTCAACTTGCCCAACCTTTTAAGTCCAGGCAAACTGAATTATCTGTATTAAGAAGATGTATTTTGTGGGGTAACAGGGTGGTTATTCCTGCAAAACTGCAAAGAGAGGTTTTGGAAATGTTACATGAGGGTCATCCTGGTATTGTAAGGATGAAGGATTGGCCAGGAGTTATGTATGGTGGCCAGGTATTGACAAAATGGTTGAAAACTGGGTTGCATCTTGTCCCAACTGTCAGGTAGTCAGGCCTGCCCACCTCTCGCCCCAAACAGGAATGGGAATGTCCTAGGGGCCCATGGTCTAGGATTCACATTGATTTCCCAGGCCCTACCAGAGGGCACACCTTTCTTATTATAGTACATGCATATTCCAAATGGCTAGAGGTAATCCCTATGGCATCCACCACAACTGATGCTATCATCAAGCAGCTCAGAAAACTATTTGTAACCCACGGGTTACCTGATGTTCTTGTCTCTGACAATGGCCCTCAATTTACATCCAACCTTTTGAATCCTATTTAGCACAACAGGGTATCAGACATGCCCTCACTGCCCCTGGGCACCCTTCGCTAACGGCGGGCTGAACGCATGGTACATTTTACCAAGAGAAGCTTCAGCAACTGGGTCCTGGGGACATCACTGAGAAGGTTGAAAACTTCTTAGTGTTCAGCACATCACTCCTAGCCCATCGAATAACTTATCCCCAGCAGAGTTGTTGATGGGTAGGAAACTTAGGTCTTCCCTTGACCACCTTCATCCCACTTACGCACCCAACACACCACTAGATTCCACTTCCAAAGTTCGCACATTCAGTGTGGGTGATTCTGTTTATGCTAAGAACCTTATGGGTGAACCTTTGTGGATTCCTGCTTACAGGGTGCAAACAGAGGATGGAGTCCTCTGGAGCAGGCACATTGATCAACTTAGATCCAGGTTTTCTCAGGAACATCGCACTTGTTCCTCTCTAGTTCCCTCACCTGATGTCAATTCTAGGGGAAGGGAGGAGCAGGAGGATAATCAGCAAGCAAGAATCCATCCCATGTGTAACGAGCCATTATGACAGGAACCATTCCAAAACCTGTCACAATGCCAAAACCCATCCGTAGAAGTGGAAGATTGTACATCACTACCTGACTTGGGTGCTGACATTGGGCTGGAAATGGGTTGGGAGGAGAGACCAGATTCTAATAATCAAACAGGGTCTTCTTTCACAGGAAGTCCCAGTAGGGAAATGTCAGCAGACACATTTCCTCTCACTGGGTGAGAATGTTAAAACTTCTGAACCACGAAGGTCTCAACGTATACGTAAGAGCCCCACCTATTTAAAAGAATACATTAGATAGGTTGGGGTTTGGTATGGACTGAACCTAATGGGGAGGGATGTTATGTATGTAGGTTTGAATGTCATTGGTTTAGTTTGAATTGTTCTTGTAAAATGTCAAATATGATTGGTTTGAAAAGTGCAGGAAAACCCTGCACTCTGATTGGCTGGCAACTGCGGCTGCTGGCTATAAGTAGCAGCCATAGCCCAGCCAAGACGGGTCCATTCGAGCTGTAGTCACTAATAAACTCTTCACTGAAGCTCTTCGCATCTGACTCTTCATGCAAACATAACAGTAAATTAGTAATAGTGTCACAAATTTGATTTTCAGATGAAGGTTTTAGCAAGTTTCAAAAATGAAGGTATCATTAACTTGCTTTGCCTCCAGAAGGCACACATTTTGCACAGATTTTTTTGATAGAATGCTCAGAATGATTGCTAAGTGAACATTCAAAGATATGGTAATGTCTGAACAAGTGCTATATTTATATCCTGATTGTCCATCTGATGAGGCCTCATTTTTTCCCATTCTTTGTCATAAATGTATAATTTCTTACACAGGAGAGCAAATGTATGCTGAAAGCCAAATGCCTTGGCAAGGCTTTAATTTGCTTTGCATGTGGTATTAATCTTCAAAAGCCAAACAAAGTCCCTGAACATCAAAATGGACTTTAGAAAATATATTTATGTTTGTAAACTAAGTAATGTGTAGAACAAAGTTTAATTATTTTCCATTCTTAATTGTGGTTTGCCTTTTTTCCGCCAATTCAAAAGGTGTTCTCTCTCATTGTTTTTAGCAACACCAAGGAAGTCCATTACTGTTGTGACAAATAAGGCTAAAACATCTCCCCATAGTGATAAATCAGTGTTTCAGTATACTGTAACCTATACATTTTTTTTAAATGTTGTTTTCCATTCTAACTTATTGGATTTGCAACTAGCTATTATGGATCCCTATTGTCTAAAATCAAATACATATTGTTAGCAAACAAACTAAGTAATCATAATATTTGCATTATTATGCAAAGATGCTATACTACAATAAGAAAAGTTTATTCTTTACTGAAATTTCAAAGATTTTGCCAAATTATTGAATCAACTGATCCATATCTGATTTAGATTACCCTAACATAATGAAATTTCCACTGGAAACTGCTAAAAAGGATTTATTCCTTATTAGCTACTTAAATGTTTTCATCCAGTTCTTGAACTACAACTATAACCAGAAAGCTATTGTTACATATACCTGTCATTGTTAATGAATAATACAGTAAAGCTTCCCATCCTACATCAACTTTCTTGCAGATTGCTGGTTTCCTGTTATTCTACAATTCTAGGCACAACTGGGAGAATGTAGTAATTTATTGACTCCTCTCTAAGAAGAGCCTGAAATTTTATTAGGTTGATTTTAAGCAGGCAGTAAAATAATATCAGATTTGTTATTTGGGAGAAAAGGAAAGTGGCACTTTGCAATAATACATTGAAAATAACTTCAAATAAGTTTCATTGGGTTAAATGGGACTAAGCTGCTAAATACAGAATCACAAGAATAATTTTGAAGTAAATCCACTGTGTACAATATTAATCATATTCTAGTGTAATCTCTTATTTTGAACCAGGCAAAGCCTGTTTTTCTTTTCATTATTGTTATTCCCAATGCATAGGGAACTTTTTCCCCCCAATATGCCATTTGAAGTAAGTTCTACCAGATGATCTGCTTTCTGTCAAAAGGTCTTCAACACTTGAGATGATTAAACATTGTTCAATTGTCATTCATGAAATAATAGTATTCTGGAAGCTGCTAAATAATATTTATTGACACTCCTTTGACTGAAGTCTCAGATGTTTGTTTATTTATGTATTTGCAATTAGAATTACTGGTATTTCAGAAAAGTTATTCATGTAATCCTAGCCATCATTTGCAGAATTATTTGTAGTGCAAATTATTCATGTTTATTATCTTTCTATTAAGGTTTTGTAAATATCATCTTTTAAATCTGCCACTTAGGATATCCATTTGCTATTCAATATTTATTCCAGGAGAAGAGTCTCCTAATTTTTCCCAAAGCTTTCTTTAACAATACCAATAAGCTTATGAGTCTGCCAGGCACCACCCTGAGTGGGTTTTGAATGAATATAGACGAAAAGAGCAGAGCTCAATATTTAATATCAATGAAACAAAAAACAGTATTAAACATCCAATACTTCATGTCAGCTTTTCAGGTTGTGCTCTGTGATATAGATATCCAGTCTCATAAAATTTATTTGGGGAAGATATTCTTGATTCCTTTTTTCAGATATAGGAAATCTTTAATACAGTTTTTTTCCCCTGAACACAGCTTTCAACAGCTGAAAGATACTTTTTTGAAATTAAATGTTTTATAAAATAAATGTTCACTGTTTTGTGGGTGTTTGGAGAGAGGGGGAACTATTATCTTCTATCATAAACCCCCAAGTTTCAGAACTTCTTTAGGTCCGAAAATGGGGTGATATAAATTTCCTATTGATATGGGGCTAAATCCAGCATTATAAAAATTAGCTAGGAAGAATCTTCACTATCCACTATTAAACTTTTCATAGACTCCTAATGTAAGACAAGTACAGTCAAGCACAGAAAGAAAACTTCCCTTTTTAATTCTCTCTACATCAGCTTCTACTGTATCTCTGTTTTCTTGGGCATTTTGTAATAGACTTTTAAGAAAAAAACCAATAAAATAGAATAGAATTCAACTGAAAAATAATTTCTGGAAGTCAATGGGGGAAAAGTTCTAGCCTTATTTAAAGAGTAATAATATCATTCTATTTTTTTCTATTTTTTATTAAATAAAAAAAATAATATAGCATACAAACAATAGCTAAGTTCACTAGTATCTATAAAATGGAAATGGGAAGCTATTAACACTATTGTGATTAAAGTAAACATTTCAAAATCAAAAATTTATATCAATGTTAAACATTTTTTTAATAAAATAAGCAACTCTATGTTTAAATATATATTTTAAAGTTCTAGTCTTCATCTCCCTTCATTTTCCCAGGAACTCCACACATATTTTTTAGAAGCACACATCACATATATAACTTGAGGATTTTCATTGTTGGATGGAGATAAGAAATCTCATTTCTTACCATCTTAAAATCTAATTTAATTCATGTATTTCAAAGCAAACAATCACAATGTAATTTTTTTTCTAGAGATAGACTCACTTTGACTCAGATAGATTCTTTGTTTTCCTAATGCACTCTAAATCATGAATGTCGGGGGCATTTTAAAAGGTATTTGCTAGAAAGTTCAACTGTGTTTTGCTTGTTTGTTTGCAACTGGCTTTGCCCAAAAATAATATCTAGACACTCTTTTAATTCACATGATTTTAACATTTCAAAGAAAAACCAATAAACACTTATCATGGTTATTCTAGTATGTATTCATTATAATACTAACCTAAAAAGTTTACAAACTGATGCCAAGATTTATATATCTTCTCTTATAAAAAAATATTGCATGTCATTTTTTAATCTAAATTCCTATTTTGGGGAGAAATTGAAAGTGAGTCCAATCACCATAATTTAAATAGCCATGCATGTACAAATCAGACATTTTAAAAAAATGAATAATGCTGAAATTTTATATGCATATCCTGAATACAGTTTCTGTTGAACTCAGCATATATATAAAGACAGAACTAATAAGAGATGTTGTGTGTTGCAATGAAGTCTCTTGTCATATTCAGCACTAAAGACAGTTGCTGTTTAACAAACCTGAAACTGGTCCAAAAGATCTCAGAGGTGGGACTAAGTCTCTCTAATTGAGTTACAGTCCTAGGGTGTAACTAAAAATATTGCAATCGAAATTTTCTGTCCTCAAGATTACAGGCTTATCTCCCACTATTTCCTGTTCCCCCCACCAGCAAATTTTCAATGCTGATTCCACCACTAGCCAAGGAGAAAGTGACCCTGTCCAAATTTTGACCTATGAGAGGTTTTTTACTAACCTGAATTGCTCTGGGATTCAATCCAATCTGGTAAATTCCTTCTCTAGGAGCAGAAGCTTCTCAGATGGTTCTGGTATTTTGTAGCTTATACAAGGGAGAAAGAGGGAAAAACGTGAAGCATCTTAAAATAAATTCTTCAGATGTCTATTTGCAGGATTAAATATTTCCCCCTCCCAGTAGAGTTTTGGCAAGCAAGGTGATGCCTACTGATAACAGTTCTGCAAAGACAATTTGAAGAAAAAAACTGAGCTGTTCCTGTAACTTCCTTTTGTGGCTGAAATGCTAGAAGTGCTCCAATGGAATGAGCTTCAAGTGATTTTTCCTGGCCTTTCTTAATGCAGCATTTTTGGCTTTAAACAAAATTAACTGGAGAAATTTCTTCCTTGTTCAATCCCAGAAACGATTTTGGATTCAGAATAGACAGGCAGGAGAACATTGCTGACTTATATAAATATAATATATACTTCAAAGATTTGCTGAAAAATGAATGGTATGTCTGATTATGTGCTTTAATACTCATAATGTGAGAGTACTTAAGGTTATTTCCAATGATAACAGTAGAGGAAATGATATTTTTAAAAGAGGCCTTATATTTCATATTGAAGCTTTTTCGCTTGCAATGTGACCATTGCCCCGTAGTAACCCAGTCAATTTCCAGACTCTGTTGAAGGGCAGAGAACCCCGATCACTGTCTGGGTCATTGGACTGATGTCAGGATGTATATCTGTGGTCCAGGACTACCTGTGGTTCTCAAATTACTGAAGGATAGATTTGAAATCCTTCCAAAATTGTTTCCAAAACATCATTTTAATAAGAATAAAGAAACATTTTAATGCAAGGGAGTGTAGAGCGAATAATCTCATGATCTGTATTTAATTTGTTTTAATTTAATTTAAGCTAGTTGAGATTCAATAGACTATGTTTTATCCTGGTTCTGTCCCACCTCTTTATGCAAATAAAAAATAAGGTTTTTTTTTAGTAAACTTCAATTCCTGGTGTCTTCTAGGCAACTGTAGAGAAGCCATATGAATTCTCCTGAGAAGTTTCTGATTTCTCACTCCGCACTACAGCTGCTTATTCCTGAAAGTGTCCCATTCAAATATCAATTTGGTCCAATCTTGCTTAACTTCCAAGCCCAGGCAAACTCATCATTTGTTTTATAGTAGGACCTTTTTAGGATATCATACAGAGTTTCCAGTTTGTGTACTCCTGATGTAGCAAATGCTCAATTCAAGTACCCAGTTTTCAAACAGTAGGAACAAAAATACTGAAGATGTTATGTTAACTCATATAGATGACAACATTGGTTAGAGGGAAGTCAAATCAAATCAAGTTTATTACAGTCAAAGAGCAGCGAACAGAACAAATAAAACTGTCAGCTTTGGAAGCCATATTAGCACCAGAAGCTTCCATGCTGCCACATTCTTGAGACTGAGGAAATGGGAGGGGGGAATTTTGTGGAGCATATGTGGTTAGACATAATAGCATTCTTCTTTAAAGTCATATTCCTGCACTTGGCTGAAGAATGGTTGATGGGATGTCTCAAGTTGGGCCCGATGGTGATTGGGGCATGTGACGGAGCGAGAGGTGGAGGGGGTGGATTTGTAATTTTTTACTTATTGGAGAGAAACCCAGAACTTTCAGATTCGGGATTTCCCAGATGTGCCAGTTTACTACTATAATAAAAGGAAACTTTGAGAACATGTCTGTCTCAGAGTTATTCATTGGAGTTGAAGTTTCTGGAACACTGACATTATCCTGAATCTCTAAATAGCTACCAGCACCCTGAAAGGGGACTGTCTGGAGTGCTGAGACCCAGTACCGACCTAAAGTTCAGGCGGTGCAAAGACTGAGCAAAGATGGAGAAGAAGGAGGAGATCACAGAAGGAGCAGTGGGAACGGATACTGGAGGACTGATCAAGACCCAGTATCCTTCTGAAGAATTTGTGCAAGCCATTGAAGCTGCAGAGGAGAGACAAAGGCTAGGCACTCGGCCCAAGGAAACATTCCTGGAAAAGTTGCCAGACTGTTCTAAATCCAGAGATGGGATTGGAGGAAAGGCCACCTGAAAATCTTTCCTACTCCACCCCAATGAAGTCAGGCCACGAGCCAGAATGGAGAGACATGGGGGCTTTGGGGTCCGACAACTTCCGAGAATGGAATCTGTTGCCTCCATTTTGCAGCCAATCATTGGCAGGGCTCCTGGAGTGTTTTGAGCAACTTGAAGTGGTGGAACCGAGGTGGAACTTAATACAACCCACGTTCACTTTTCCTGATCTAGGACCTGGCAGTGGAGCCAGTGTGGCATCAGCAACATTCCAGTCAGCTAGAGATGACCAAAGAATCGGCTCAACATGGCAGGGGCAAGCAGCAAGGGGGAGACAGCATATGCAGCCAGCATTTGGGATGCTGCAACCTTCAATTGGCCCCCCTCATCAGCCAGCCTTTATGCTACCTCCTGCTGAATGTATTCCCCCAGGCTGGGGATTCTATCCTGGTCATGGGTGGGTCCAATGCCAGTAGATGCCAGCCCCAGTTGCACCACTTGGTTCAGGACCACCATGGGGCCAATTTACAGCAACAATATCAGCACAGCAATGGAGTCAAATCCAGCAGCAGGCTGCAGCCACCACCACCCCTTTTCCAGCACAGCAACTAGTTCAGCAAACAGCTCCTATTCAGCAGCCAGCAGCAGCGGCACAGCAGATTCCAGCTCAGCTGCCACCCACTGCCCCTCACAGCGCCCCTGCAGGGGCCCTTCCTGTTACCTGCAGCAGTGCCCCAGCAGATTCCAGTTCAGCCAACGGTCGCCATGGCAATTCCACCAGCGAGACCAGTGGCAACAAGGTTTAGAGCAACATTTGATGGGAAGCCTGAAAAACTTGCTTATTTCCTCAGCCGAATCTGGGCACATATAGGTCAATATGGAAACCAATACGAAACAGACCGCGACAAGTTTCTGCAATCACAGATGAGATTAATGAAGGAGATGCTTCCACCTGGATACCCAGCTACACAATGAGGAAGCTGCAGAGCTAAATGATGCAGATGGATTTGTTGAGCTGCTCCAGGGTAGATTTGAAGACCCCAGCAGAGTAGATGAAAATGAAGACAAAATAAAGGTGATGAAGCAAGGTAATCAATCCATAAAAGACTTTGTGTGGGACTTTAGGGAGGTCGCAGGAGACCTCATGCATTGGCCTGACAGAATACTTCTGCACTATTTTAAAGAAGCCATTGATCCAGAAGTCAAAAAAGCCTGTGGCATCCGAGGGGTACCAGAGCGACTGCAAGACTGGTATGTCATGTCCATCGTTCTGGATAGAGAAATTCACCCACACCAAAAAAACCTCCCTCTGAGAGGCCCCCTGGGAGAACTCTGGCCAGGTGCCCTATGACTAAAACTGTTGAAGCCACTCCTACCCAACCTACAGAAATTATCAAATGCTACTGTTGTGGTCAAGTGGGTCATTAGGCTTCCAAATGTCTGGCCCCTGCAACCAAGGACCATTACAGCTGCCTGAGGCAGAAGAGCTCCATAGAAGTCCCCAGACACCAGTCGGTTTGCCAGGCAAGTTATAGAGTTTTCCCTCCCCATAGAAGAGAGTGAGGAACCTCCGGCCAAAGAAACCCTTTCTGGAAAGGCAAATGATGAAGAGGGCTCCATGGTGAGTGCAGCCATCCCTCCTTTTACCATTAAAGTGATGTTGATGGTGCCTGAGACTGGGGAGTTTGGGGAGTTAGAAGCGGTAATAGATACAGGATGTTCCAGATGTCTAATTGGGCTCCCTATTGCTGAGCAATTAGAGATAAAGACTACAGCCTTAAAATGCCCCATCAAGTTTGAACAGGTAGGTGGAATGTTAATTGAAAGAGCTCCCACCATCCAAATTACAGAACTGATCAGATTAGAAATGGGAAGGCATTGTGAACTCATACGATTTATAGTAGCTCCAAAAATGTCAGAATTTGTCATATTGGGACTTGGCTTGGCTCAACAAATGGGTCCTACCATTAAAAGGGAAGAGGGGTACCAGAAAATCATAATTGGTGTCGGCCTGCTGCCCCCAGTCCCTCCTGAAAAAAGACTGCCAACCAACAGGGGCCCAGAGCCAGAAGCAGCAATTACTGCTTCAGACTCTCCTCCAGGTGAACCCCAGGTTTCTAAAGAATATAGAGACTTAGCTGAGGTTTTTAGTAAGGAGGAATGCAACATCCTTCCTCATCGAGCCACTGATTGTGTCATTGAATTAGAACCTGGGGCAAAGCTGCCTAAATCAAAGATGTACTCCATGACACCAGCCAAGATGACTGAGTTGAGAAAATACATTGATACCAACTTAGCCAATGGGTTCATTGAACCAGCAAAGTCTAGGTTGGCAGCCCCAGTATTATTATATTATTATTATAGCCCCAGTATTAAGAAAGATGGTGGTCTCAGATTATGCATGGATTTTTGTGTCATGAATGCAGTGTGCATACAAAACACGTACCCCCTCCCCTTAATGAAGGACTTGCTAAATCACCTGTCCAAAGGCAAAATCTTTACCAAGTTAGATCTGAGAGAAGCCTACTGCCGAGTCCGCATAAAGGAGAGAGAGATGAGTGGAAAACAGCATTTAATTGCCCTCTGGGGAGTTTTCAGTTCTGAATCATGCCTTTTGGATTCCAAGGGCCCCCCTGCTGTATTTATACAGCTGATCAATGAGGTGTTACATGCACATTTGTACAAGGAGGGTCCTTGTTTACTTGGGTGACATTCTTTTAGTCAGGCAAGAACTGAAAAAAACTTTTAGCTGCCAAGCTATATGCAAAGCTGTCAAAATGTGAATTCCATAAAGAGTCTTTGGACTACCTGGGCTACTGAGCATCAAAGGGGATTGAGATGGACCCCAGTCTAGGCGGTGCTAGACTGGCAGCCCCCAAAGACATGTAAAGAAATTCAAAGCTTCCTGGGTTTTGAAAATTTGGTCCTTCTCTGACCAACAAAACCTAATCAACCTCTTACTTGGACAATGAATTGTCAAAAATCTTTTGAAACTTTAAAGCCCCTTTTTGCAGCAAAGCCTATCCTCCAACATCCAGATCCAAGCTAAACCTTTTGTAGTCCAAGGCAATGCCAGTGATGTGGCTGTTGCGGCGGTGCTATTTCAAAAGAACTCCCAAGACCAACTGATGCCTTGTGCTTATGTGTCAAAAAAGTTGACTGACACAGAACATAGGTGGGGAGTTTGGGAAAAGGAGACTTTTGCTGTGCGATGGGCTTTACTATCTTGGAGGCATTTCCTGGAGGGAGTTATGGAGCCTTTCAAGGTGTGGACTGATCACAAAAACCTTAAGGCTCTGAAGACTCCTCAAAAGCTTTCCCCCAAACAAGTTCGCTAGGCTCAATACTTTAAGAGATTCAGTTTTAGACTGAAATATATTTATTTATTTATTTATTATTTGAACTTATATGCCGCCCCATCTCCGAAGACTGGGCTGCTTACAACTAAAAGCAAAGAACAATAAATACATTAAAAAACGATTAAATCAGAATTATAAGCCCAAATATTTATAAAATGAATTAAAAATTTTAAAATAACCCTCCCAAAGGGTCACAGCCCGGGTTGGCAAATAACCAGGTCTTCAACTCGGCGGAAGGTGCGGAGGTCAGGGGCCAGGCGGAGCTCCAAAGGCAGTTGATTCCAGAGGTCAGGGGCAGCTACAGAAAAGGCTTGTCGTCGAGGAACCGCCAGCGGCATTGGCCGCCACGGAACCCCGAGGAGTCCCTGCCTATGAGCTCGAACAGGGCGATCGGTGTTTGACATCGGAAGAAGCTCCCTTAAATATTGAGGACCCATGTCGTGAAGGACTTTGTATGTTAACACTAAAACCTTGAATCTCACCCGAGCGCAACCGGCAACCAATGCAGGCCACGCAGGAGGGGGGTCACATGGGAGAACCGGGTAACTCCCATCACCACCCACCGCATTTTGCACCAGCTGCAATCTCGGATGGTATGCAAGGGCAGTCCCAAATAGAGAGCGTTGCAGTAGTCAAGCCTAGAGGTAACAAGGGCATGAGTGATCGTGCAGGGCGCCCGATCCAGAAAAGGGCAAAGTTGACAAACAAGACGGAGCTGGGCAAAGGCCCCCCTGGCAACGGCCCCCACCTGCTCCTCCAACCGGAGCCGTACATCCAGGAGGACCCCCAGATTCCGCACCCTATCCACAGGGGGCAGCACCTCTCCCCCTATGGCCAAAGATGGATAATCTTGACTGGGTCGGGACGCCGGTATGCACAGCCACTCAGTCTTGGCCGGGTTGAGTCGAAGCATGTTTCCGCTCATCCAGTTCCGTACCGCATCTTCTACCGCATATTCTAGGGGGGAAAAAATTATTTGCAGATGCCTTGTCGAGAAAATCCCAATTTGACAGTCACCAAGAGGAAGTAGTGCAAACTATAATATCAGAAGCCCAACTTGCTGGCCAAGCAACCACCAGAGGCCAAGCCCAATGCAGTTCTAGACTCCCTGAAGACAAACTGACAACAGATTTGAAAACAGCACTCTTAAATGATCCATGGTTTGCTGAAAGTCAAACCAATTTGACAATGAATGAAGAATTAGCTTGGAAAGGAAACAAGATTTATGTACCCAATACCCTGAGATTGATGGTACTAAAAGGTAGTCATGACTCTCGGTTGGGAAGGCATTTTGGGTTTCTGAAAACCCTACATTTAGTCAGAAGACAATTCTGGTGACCAAAAATGAAAACTGATGTCAAGGACTATGTAAAAAGCTGTTCAATTTGTGCCGCAATGAAAGAGAACTGGGAACCCCCTGGACTTCTCAAACAAGTAGCTGAAACAATGAAGCCATGGGAAGAAATCACAATAGATTTTATTGTAGAATTACCAGAAAGTGGAAGAAGTACAGTGATTTGGACTGTCAACAATTTGTTTTCCAAGTAAGCCCACTTTACAGCGTGTAATGGATTACCTTCAGCTAAAGAACTGGCAAAACTGTTCATAAAGCATATTTATCGGCTCCACAAAATGCTGTGTCGAGTAATCTCAGACTGAGGTGTCCAATTTACTGCTCTAAGTTCTGGAGGGAGTCATCCCAAGGACTTATCTCAGCTTTTCATCCTGCTTGTAATGGGGCCTCTGAACAAGCGAACGCTATGGCGGAACAGTACATTAGATGTTATGTAAATTATCAACAAGAAAACTGCGTGGATCTATTGCTGTTTGCAGAAGTGGCTTATAATAATGTGGTTGTTATGGCCCCGATCCTCGAGCCTGCTTCACAGCTGCCAGAGGACTCGGAAGATGAGGAGGAGGAACAGGCAAGGTCTCCCTCTCCAGGACCCTCTTTCCTGGCAGCGCCTCAGCCTCCGTTGGGGGAGCAACAGGAACAACAGGAGAGCAGCCAGGAAAGTAGTGGGGAGGAGATTTGGCTTGACCCAAGGCAGCGAAGTAGGGACAAGCATCTGCAAAGACTTAAGAGCAGTAAAAAGGCTAGGGAGCAGCCACACCCCACAGGAACTATAAGAGTGGCTGGCTACTGATTACAATTTTTGATGAACAAAGTTCTTACTGCAGTCACATCTTGCTCTCTGTTTTTGGAACTCTTGCCTGTGAAATCTTGGACCGGAATTTGACTTCTCTTTTGGAATAATCCCTGAACTGTTGAAGTCTGAACTGATTTATAACCCTCTGGACTGAACTAAGACACCTCCTTGGCATTCTCCACTTCGTAAGCAATTAACTGTGTTTTCTTATCTGCTTGGTGAAAAAACTTGACTCCCTGTTTGCATTCGCTTATATTGCTAACATATATATATAGTCTTGAGCATTGCAATCTTGCCAGTGTCTGTTTGTGTGTGTGTTTCCTACGAATTGGAAGTGGGGAACAGAACATCTTGTTTGTCACCACCACAAACCATCTTTTAACCAAGATGGATCTACAACAACAGATCAGCTGCAGGCTGATAATCAACTGCTACAACAGCAGGTGGCCCAACTAATGGCCCAACTCGCAGCATTTAATGCTCCAGCAGTTCCCCCTCCCCGTCAGAAATGCCCGGTGGCTGTGCCAGATAAATTTTCTGGGCAGCCTGAGATGTTTCAGGCTTTTCAAGGACAATGCCAATTGTTTATGTCTATGAGACCTGAGGATTTCTCTGACAACCGGGCTAAGGTGGAGTTTGTTATCAGCCTCCTGTCCGGCTCTGCCGCTCGATGGGCCACACCTCTTCTGACCCAGGATAGTCCTTTGCTGATGGATTATGGGGTTTTTTGTCAACATATGTGCCTTATGTATGAGGATCCCATCAGGACTCAGACAGCAGCCTGGCATATTAAGGAACTCCGACAAGGGAGGCGCTCCTTGCAGGACTATATTGCCGAATTCCATCTTTTAAGTCAAGACTCAGCTTGGAATGAAGCGGCATTAATGGATGCCTTCCAGGACAGCTTGTCCAAGGAGTGGCAGGAGGAATTGGTGCGGGTGGAGGTTCCCCCTACTCTGAATGCTTTGGTGGTGCAATGCCTCCGTATCGACGCACACCTGCAATGCCAAAAGACATGTCGCTCCGTTCCAGAGCCACCGGCAATGCCTGTGCCTCCCCGTTCTGCATCAACAGTTCCTCGTCCCACCCCACATGCTGTGATGACTGCGGAGGAGCCGATGGAGCTTGGAGCAGCCAGACCTCATCTGACACCTCAGGAATGGACACGACAACATGTAGGGGGGTTGTGTTTGTACTGCAGGGCTTCAGGACATTTTGCCGCCTCTTGTCCCAAGAAGCGTGTTCAAGCATTTCTGTCTGGTCCTGGCTCCCGGCAAGAACCATCGGGAAATGGGCTAGGCCCGGCCTAAGGGAAACCTTAGATCGGGCATGTTCCAGATCTCCGGCAGAAATGGTGGATGTAGACTTTGGGCCTCCTCGACATTTGGTTTTGGACACTCGAGTCTTTCTGCGTGGCCAGAAAGAGGGGATTAAGGCTCATGCATTGGTGGATTCAGGGGCCACCACAAACTTTATGGACCAGGCTTTTGCGGACCATTATGGTGTGCCCTTGGAACCGGTGGAGCCTCCGCTGAGGGTTGAAACCATAGATGGGTGGGAACTCATCTCTGGCCCTTACGACTGCTACACAGCCTCTGCTGTTATCCATTGGGGTACATGAGGAGGTGATTCAGTTTTATATTACTGCAGACCTTCATTTCCCCATGGTTTGGGTATAGCTTGGCTCCGAACTCACGACCCCTGTGTAACGTGGTCGCAAACGCCATCTCTTTTCCCAGTCTGCAGTGCGCTGACCACATTCACCACATCTGTGCCAGCCAAGACATCTCTACTCCTGCTGTCTCCTTGCCTTCCAACTTGAAAGACTTCGAGGATGTCTTCAGTGAGCAAGAGGCAGACCAGTTACCACCGCATCGACCTTACGATTGTCCTGTGGACCTTCTCCCCAATGCATCGCTGCCGGTGGGACGTTTGTACTCTATGTCTGAGCCCGTGTTAGCTGCCTTATGGGAGTTTCTGGACAAAAACTTGGCTTGAGGGTTCATCCGGCCTTCGTCGTCCCCTCTATCGGCTCCGGTTCTTTTCGTAAAAAAGAAAACAGGGTACCTCCATTTGTGTTGCGATTACCATCGTCTGAACACGATCACAGTGCGGAATCGTTACCCTCTGCCCCTCATCCCGGAGTTGATGGAGAGGTTGCAGGAGGCCACTATTTTTACCAAACTGGATTTACGAGCGGCCTACAACTTGGTGCGGATGCAAGAGGGGGACAAGTGGAAGACGGCGTTTGGCACCCGATATGGCCATTTTGAATATACCGTAATGCCGTTCAGGTTGACCAATGCCCCCGCAGTCTTCCAACATCTCATGAACGATGTGTTTCGGGACATGCTGGACCAGTTTGTGGTGATTTATTTGGATGACATTTTGATTTACTCCCGGTCCAGAGACAGTCATCTTCAGCATGTCCGCCTTGTGTTGCAATGCCTTAGAGAACATCAACTGTATGCCAAACTGGAAAAATGTCTGTTTTTCAAGACCTCTATTGAGTTCCTTGGACATATCATCTCCCCTGACGGCATCGCAATGGACCCGTGTAAAGTAGAGGCCATTTGTAACTGGGAACCTCCTTGTCGGATGAAAGATGTCCAGCGCTTCCTGGGGTTCGCTAATTACTATCACTCTTTTATTCCTGACTTTGCGTCTCTGACGGTGCCCTTAACTTCATTACTACAAAAGAAGGTGCCATTTCAATGGGGTCCCCCACAGCAACAGGCATTTGAACGTATCAAGAAGGCTTTTGTTACTGAACCCATCCTGAGACACCCTGATCCAGGTCGCCCCTTCGTGGTGGAGACAGATGTGTCAGATGTGGCAATTGGGGTGGTGTTGTTACAGGCCCCGGTCAATGGTGGAACTCTTTTTCCCTGTGCTTACTTCTCGAGGAAACTTAACTCGGCTGAGAGGAATTACACCATATGGGAGAAAGAGTTGCTGGCTATGAAAGCTGCCTTCGAGGTCTGGAGGCATCATCTGGAGGGGGCACGACACCCAGTGGAGGTGTGGATGGACCATAGGAACCTGGAACATTTGATCACAGCCAGGAAGTTGAACCAACGGCAGATCCGTTGGTCGCTGTTTTTTGCTCGGTTCAACTTCCGTGTGAACTATATTCCCAGTGGTCAAAATCAGAGGGCGGATGCCCTATCCCGCAAACCCGAGTACCTCCGCACCAAAAACTCACTGCCTCCACGGATGGTGTTACCCGCACCATTGTTAGCCGCTGTCCAGGTACCAGTGGATTTGTGGATGCAACTACAGGAAGCCCAGCGCCAGGATGACTGGTCTGAACAGAGGAAGGCTGAGGTGGGTCCCGCGTCTCCATGGACTATCGAAGAGGGTTTGTTGTAACATTGAAAACATCTGCATGTGCCCACAGGGCCGCTTCGAGCCCTCATCATGTCTCAGTGCCATGACAATCCCGCGGCGGGGCGCATTGGCTTCTACAAAACATTACATCTGGTGACATGGACATTTTGGTGGCCTTGGGTTCGGCATGACGTCCATTCGTATGTGACATCCTGTGTGCCGTGCCGACAAGCCAAGACTGCCTCGGGTGCACCTCCCGGCCTCCTCCAACCCTTGCCGACACCGGAACGACCATGGGGAGCAATCTCCATGGACTTTTTGACTGATCTGCCTCTGTCCTCCGGATTCATGATGGTGCTTGTGGTGGTAGATAGCTTAACAAAAATGGCACACTTCATTCCATGTTGTGGATTGCCAACAGCTCATATGACTGCCCATCTGTTTGTTCAACACATTTTCCGGCTCCACGGCTTGCCAGACAGGGTAGTGTCAGATCGTGGTGTCCAGTTTATGGCACATTTCTGGAAGAGTCTAATGGCCGCCTTAGACGTCAAGGTGTGCTTATCATCGGCACACCACCCAGAGACTGATGGGGGGACAGATAAGGTGATCGGCATTTTGGAACAATATTTGCACTGCTTCGTTAATCAGCAGCAAAGCAACTGGGCCGATTACCTCTTCTTGGCGGAGTTTGCCTTTAATATTTCCCAACATGCCTCTATCCAGATCATTGTTCTATGCCAACTTGGGATACCATCCACGGTTCTTCCCTTTGACTCCCTCTGATTCTCTGGTTCCTGAGACAAGGAACTTCCTGGCGAAGTTGAAAGTGGCCCAGCAACTAGTCCAGCAACAGCTGATTCAAGCCAAGGAGGATTATAAAAGGTTTGCCGACCGATCCCGACGGGTGACACCACCGTTGGCGGTTGGGGATCAGGTGTGGTTATCGACTAAGCACCTCCTGACCGACTGTCCGATAAAGAAACTGGACCACCGTTTCATTGGCCCCTTCCCCATTGAAGTAGTCATCAATCCGGTGGCTTATCGTCTCACACTGCCACGCTCCATGCGACTCCACCCGGTTTTCCATAGATCCCTCTTGGTTCCTGAAGCTCCTTTGTGTACTCCGATGCTCGACGACTCCTGCTCCTCCAGCCGTACCTGCTGGAGACGCCCCATTGGATTATGAAGTGGCCAGCATTAGGGACTCACGCTGGCTCAAAGGGCATTTTCAATATTTGTTGGAATGGAAGGGGTACAGCCCTGAACATTTCTCTTGGGTGAATGGCTCTGAAGTTCATGCCCCTGATCTTGTGTGCCATTTTCATGAACAATTTCCCACTCAGCCACACCCCAATCATCAGCCCTGGGGGAAGGGCCCTGCGGTGGGGGATACTGTGGGGCAAGGAGCATCTATAGTCGGCAAGCCTTGTTACAAATTGGACTGAAATGTGAAAAGGCTATTACGGACGATTTTATACATTCTCATAACATACCGAAGGAAGCAGCTAGGATGCTGGGGGAACCTTGGATCACTATCCCTGTAGGAAGGAGGATGAGGCAGAGAAAGAGGAACAGGAACAGGAAGAGAGATGGGGTTTTCTTTAGGCTCAGTTTCCACACAAGCCTTCAATTCCAAGGATATTTCTTACCAATGCAAGATCTCTGACTAACAAAATTGATGAATTAAGGCTACAGATTGCAAAGACTAAATTCATCAAGAACTGCTGCATTTTGCTAATCATAGAAACTTGGCTTCATTCACTCATTCCAGATGAAATTGTTGAGCTGGAAGGCTACTTAGCTCACCAGCAGGACAGGAGTAGAGATTCTGGCAAGATCAAAGGGGGAGGTTTAAGCCTTTATATGAACAAAAGCTGGTGTATTAATACAAAGACTGTAGACAGCCACTGCTCTATAGATCTGGAGTATATGACTCTTAAATGTAGACCCATATATCTTCCATGGGAATTCAGCATGGTTTTGATTACTGCAGTCTATATCCCACCTGATGCCAATACTACCATAGCTTTGGGATTCTTGTATAACATTGTTAGTAATCAGCAGAATAAGTATCCTGATGCTGTGCATATCATAGGAGACTTTAATCAAGCTGATTTAAAAGCAGTGCCTAAATTCTATCATGTTAAGTGTGCTACTAGAGAGAAGATATTTTTAGGCAGGTGTGGTGAGGTATTCAACAAATTACAAACCATCAACCGACCAATGTCATCCCTGCTGAGGGGGATGCTTCATTGGGCAAAGAACTGAATCATTTCTTTGCTCGCTTTGAAGTGAAGACATCAGAGACAGCTAAAATACAACCACCAGCCAAATGTAGCCCCCACTTCATTGTGGAGGAACAGTGTCAGAAAGTAGAACTTTCTGGAGTTACTATGCAGTTTACAAATTAGTGGAGTTTGATGGGGTGATCAAACCCACCAATGAAAGGGTGGCATTGAGCACCCCACTGTGATACTGTAGGACACGCCCCTGAGTATAAAAGGGGCTGTCAACTGTCATTTTCTCTGTGGAGACTCATTTTTGTCTGAGGAGATCAGAGATACTGAGAAGATCCAAGACTCTGAGGAGATATTGGTATCTGACAGACTGAGGTCTGTGTATGAGAAGATATATCGAAGGGATCTAAGAGGAGATCTATAACCTAAAGAGAAAGAGACTTTCTAAAGAGGTTAGCTATATCTAAGAAGAGGTTATGAGAGGAAGAACTGTGAATCTCTCATAGAGACTTCTAGTTTCTTGAAGGACTGTTTAAAAGGAATGAAAGAAGAAAAGACTCTGTATATATTTAAGAATAATATATTTATTGATTGCTCTACTCTGTTATAAATAAATCTGTTTTAATCTGACACAACTTGGCATTGCAATTTATTGAATGACTCTGTGAAATAGATATAGGTTTAAAGATCCAGGACAAATTCAATTAATATTTAACAAACAGGAGGTGAGGAGCATTTTGAGGACTATGGACAGGCTGCCGGTCCTGACGGTATCTCTGGCCGGGTGCTTAAAGACTGTGCTGATCAATTGGCTGGAGTCTTTACAAGGATCTTCAATTGGTCTTTATCCCAGTCCACTATTCCATCTTGTTTGAAGGCTTCCACCATTGTTCCTCTGCCAAAGAAGTTCCCTATCAATAACCTCAATGATTACAGACCAGTGGAACTCACTCCTATCATCATGAAGTGCTTTGAGAAATTGGTCTGCTGGCACATCATTTCTGGTCTTCCACATACATTTGATAAACACCAGTTTGCATACAGAAGAAATATATCTACAGAGGACACTATAGCTATCACTCTTCACACTGCTCTGACTTATCTAGAACAGCAGGGCGGCTATGTGAGGATGCTTTTTGTAGATTTTAGTTCTGCATTTAACACAATTCTTCCACATAGACTAGTGTCTAAACTTCTGGAGCTTGGCCTTTCTTATTCAATCTGCCTTTGGATTATGGATTTCCTGTCTGGCCACTCACAGAGGGTCAGATTAGGTAATCTTACCTCTTCACCCTTATTCTTAACACTGGCACACCACAGGGTTGTGTGTTGAGTCCCTTACTCTATACTCTTTATATGCATTCCCACTCACACTAAATTTGCAGATGATAAAACAGTGGTGGGACTCATCTCTGGGGGGGATGAGTCTGCCTATCGAGATGAGGTGGAGCGGTTGCTTTCGTGGTGTGGAGACAATAACTTGGTCCTCAACACCAATAAGACCAAGGAGCTTATAGTGGACTATAGAAGGAACAGATCAGACATCCAGCCCTTGCTTATCAGTGGAGACTGAGTGGAGCAAGTGGCCAGTTTTAAGTTTCTGGGTGTTACTATAAAAGAGGACCTGACCTGGGGTGCTCACATTACAGCACTGGTCAAAAGGGCCCAGCAGAGATTATATTACCTGAGACTTCTCAGAAAACAACTGAATGAAAAACTGCTGGTGACCTTCTACCGCTGCACCATAGAGATTATTTTAACTTATTCTGTATGGTTTGCCAATTGCACAGTGGCAGATAGGAAAGCACTCCAGAGGGTTAATGTCATTGCCCAGAAAATCATTGGTTGCCTCTCCCCTTTTGGAAGAGCTTTATAGCTCTTGCTGCCTTAAGAAAGTTCAAAACATTCTCAAAGACCCATCTCATCCTGGGAACTCTTTTTTTGAACTATTGCCATCTAGCAGACGGTACAGAATAATAAAAACAAGGACAAATAGGCTGAAAAACAGCTTCTATCCCAGGGCAGTAGCTCTTTTGAATTCTGCTGTATAGTGCAGTGTTGGTGCAGTGTCGGGGTTTTTTGGTTCAATGTGTGGAGGGTGAAGGATGTGTATTTGTGTTTATTTTCATGGTCATGATGTGCACTGAAGATGGTGTTTGATTTCATTGTATGAAGTGCAATGACAATAAACTAAACTAAACTAAACTAAACTAAACTAAACTAAACTAAACTAAACTAAACTAAACTAAACTAAACTAAACTAAATGGTCTAGCATCCCACCCAGCCCAAATCCTGGGGCAAAGTCATATTTTACAGATCATTAGAACAAGAGCAAGGAAGAAATCATATACATATCAGAGATTAAGTTGTTGCAGAAGACAGGCACTGCAATAGACAAGGCCTACTTCTTGAACCCCCATTAGATGGCACCATTGACCAATGGGATTTCCAAGCAAAGTAACTCGCATTGTAAAGGATGAATATAACCTACTGGAGACATGATTCCTCAGATAGCCAGGCCTTATGCCATGAAAGGCTTTATAGCAAGCAACCAGCAACTGAAATTGGAGCTGGAAGTAGCTAACAAGCAACAGAGTTCACAAAGCTCACAAAGCAGATATTATATTCTATGGCCTGCTCATTAATGTCTGAACCTTCTGCATCTTGTATTATCTGCCACGTCTGAGTTATCTTAAACAGGAACCCTTTATGAACTACATCACAATATTCCTTATGTGAAGTGACCAAAACATGAGTGACTGCCTAGAGGGCTTCCTAAGCCAGAATGGCTACAGCTGGCAGAAAAATTGAAGGATTTCCTGCCTCCTGCTTTTCAAGTAAGATTTGCAAACTTAGAGAACACTTCAAATTGTCGACCAATCATGAATAAGGAAATGAAAACTCAGTAAGGACTAAAAATAAAAATTCTGCAAGACTTGATGGTTCCCATTCTTAATCCCCACAGTTGATCCAGAATGATGCCATTATTATTGATACTAAAAACCAATGAAAAATCATGGAGAACTAGAATTCTTCTGGAAACCTGTCCTAGGTCTGCCAGAGGTCATCAGCAAATATTATCAAGGCTGTCTCAAACAGCTGTCTATGTAGATCATACTAAGGTAGTTGGAACAGTGGTATAAATTGATTGGTTTTCAATGGAAATATATAAAATTGTATAGCATCACAAATTTGAAAATGTGGATTCACAATTGCTTGAATTCACATTTAAAATCCTGAAACAATTGCTTGTTTTCCCTTTTGCTTGTAATTCTTGAAGCTGTTATTGTGAGCTTGAAAATATACAATAATACCAAATAAAATTACAGATGTCCAAAGTGGAAGGGGAAAATAAGGATTTCTAATGCAATGGCTTCAGTTTTGAACTTAGAATTCTGAATAATTCTGCACAACTCTGCATCTGGCAGGAGTCATAAAATATAAATGTAGAACTCAGAAAGAAGCAAAGGCTTTCTTCAATCAGTCTTGATTTTAGTGTCTACATTAGGCATGTCAAACTCAAGGCCCGGGGGCCAGATCTGGCCCATGCGGCGCTTACATCTGGCCTGCAGGCCCACTCTGGAAACAGCAAAGGACTGGCCCACAGTGCCTCTGCCATCAAAAATGCAGCTCGGGGGCCATTACAGCCAAATACGGAGCCCAGGTGGGCTGGGTGTGGCCTCCCCAAGCTCCATTTTTGCTGGCAGAGGTCTGCAGGAGGCCATCGCAGCCAATAACAGAGCCTACGTGGGCCGTCGTGGCCAAAAATGGATCCTTGATGAATGACATTGAACTGGCCATTCCCACCCTGGCCACGCCCCTCCCCTCCCCCCCCAAGGTCAGACACAATCCTGATGTGGCCCTCAATGAAATTGAGTTTGACACCCCTGTTCTACATGGACAAATCCATATAATTTTCTTGACAACAATATGAGAGTGGCTTGACATCCTTTTTTTCCACGTGGGCTTTCTAACTTCCCATTCTCATCAGAATGGGAAGTCTTGGTCTTCCATTCAGTATTAACCAAATCCAATATTACTTAGGGTTTCTTTTTCCAAAATAATCAAAATAAATTAGATGCTGCCACTAACTGTGACATAAATATAGAATTATAGAAACATATAGGTTTATCTAAAAAAATCCAAAAAATATGTTATTTATTTATTTATTTATTTATTTATTTATTAGATTTATATCCTGCCTCTCTTCCCCCATCGGGGAACTCGAGGCGGCGTACAACAAGATTAAAAAAACAGTTGCCTATACAATATAAAATAAAAAAACTCATTCATACCATCCAAACATACACGAGGGAAGAACAAAGGTCTCAATTCCATGCCCTCTGACAAAACCAGGTCTTAATGGCTTTGTGGAAAGCAAGTAGATTGGGGATGGTTCTAATCTCTGCAGGGAGCGTATTCCAAAGGGATGGAGCTGCCACAGAGAAGGCTCTCGCCCGCGGCCCCACCAGCCGACATTGTCTGGCCGACGGTATCCGGAGCAAGCCCTTCCTGTGGGATCTAACCGGGCGCTGGGAGGCATACGGTAGCAGTAGGCGGTCGAAGGTATCCGCTCCTAAGCCATGAAGGGCTTTAAAAGTTGTCACTAGCACCTTGAATTGCACCCGGAAGACCACCGGTAGCCAATGCAGCTCACGGAGTATAGGTGTTATATGGGCGCACCTAGGTGCGCCCATAATCACTCGCGTGGCCACATTTTGCACCAGCTGAAGTCTCCAAGTGCTCTTCAGGAGCAGCCCCATGTAGAGCGCATTGCAGTAGTCCAATCAGGAGGTGATAAGGGCATGAGCGACCATGTGTAGAGCCCCTCGATCCAGGAAGGGTCGCAACTGGTGCAACAGGTGAACCTGTGCAAAGGCCCCCCTGGTCACAACTGTAAGATGGTGATCAAATTGTAGCTGTGGATCCAGAAGGACCCCCAAGTTGCAAAACTCGTTCTGAGGGGAGCAATTTCTCTCCTCCCAGTACAAAAGATGGATAATCAACTGGAGCTCGAGGGGGCAGGACCCACAGCCACTCGGTCTTGTCAGGGTTGAGTCTGAGCCGATTAGTCCCCATCCAGACCAGATGTTAGAAAGTATGGTGAATCAGTTCTGTGTTATTGTCTTGGGCTCATCATAAATCAAATTCTAATTGTCAGGGTTTCTAGCATTCTACAGGATTTCCATGTTTAAAATTTACATGTATGGTACCTGCTGCCATAATCAACCAATATTGTATAGATTGGGAATGGGAATCTGTCTGCTACAATCACAATTTGTCACCTATCTGATTTTGCATTTTTACTGTAAAAGATGTTAAAGGACTAGCCAGATTTCATAACATGGCCAATACATACTCCAAACCAGGGGTGGGATCCTACCGGTTTGGGCTGGTTGGGTGGAACCGGATGTTAATTGTACATCCAGTTTGGTGAAGCGGTAGTTCCGAAGACCAGCTGGCCCTGCCCACCCTGCCCTGCCCCTCCCAGAAGTCGCCATGCACCTGGTTCTGGCTCCCAGGTAAGTGGAGGTTTACAAAGGCAAAAATGGGGTGGGGAGGGGGGATGTCAGAGGAGGCATGAGGGTGCCCCCCTCTGCCTCTCCCACCCCACTGTTTTGGGTCTTCTAAGGCTCCAGGGAGAGGCAAACTAAACACCTAATTGAACAGCGCATTTTTAGCATAGCAAGCCTCCCTGGAGCCTCCGGAGACCCAAAATGGCACACAGGGGGAGGGTGCGCTGGGGAGGGGTGTGTGTGTGGGGGTGTCCACCCCACCCCCAGTGTGCCCTCCCAAGCCCTCCCCTCCACGTGCTGTTTTGGGTCTCCTGAGGCTCCAGGGAGGCTTGCTATGCTAAAAACTGCCTTTTTTTTGCTTTGGGGGGAGTGCAGGAGGAGTGCTGCCTGTCACATACCCCTGGCCACGCCCACACAGCCGGTGATTAGGGCAGAGAACAGGCTGCTGAATTAGGTGATTAGTTTGCCTCTCTCACCCATGGGCTGCCTGCTCTCCCTCCCACCGGCCAGCATGTAAGGGCTTCATTCAGTTTGTTCCTGCCTGTTATGTATGTAGGTTTAAATGTTATTGGTTTATTTTGAACTGTTCTTGTAAAATGTCAAATGGGATTGGTTTAAATAGTGCGGGAAAAACCCTGCACGCCCATTGGCTGGCAACTACGGCTGCTGGCTATAAGAAGCAGCCGTAGCCCAGCCAAGTCGGGTCCATTCGAGCTGTAGTCACTTAATAAACTCTTCACTGAAGCTCTTCGCGTCTGACTCTTCATGCAAACATAACACTGGCGACAAAGGTGGGATTGCCCTGAAGAAGAGACAACGTGGAAGACAAGCAGAAGAGCAAGATGGCTGCGCTGAACACCCCCCCAGCCCCGTTCGATCCGGCGGCGGAAGACTGGGAATCGTATGCGAATCGCTTCCAGATGTATTTGGAAGGAAACGACCTCGCCGATATCCCCGAGAAGCGGAAGAGGGCAGTATTTCTCACGCACTGCGGTCCGGCAGTCTTCAAGATGGCAAAGGCATTGGTGGGAGCTGCAGACTTGAAGGTAATGGAATGGCCTGATTTGGAAAAGCTTTTAAGAGCCCATTACGCCCCACAAGTATCGTGCCTCATTAAGAGACACGAGTTTTACCGTCGGGATCAAGGGGAAAGCGAAAATGTTAACGACTTCGTGGCAAGTTTAAGGGACGTTGGGGGTGCTTGTGACTTTACCAACTTAGAAGAGGCCATGCGTGATCGGTTTGTTCTAGGCCTCAAAGATAAGGTCTTACAAAGCAAACTGTTAATGAAACCTAAGATCACGTTTAAGGAGGCCATAGAGGAAGCTGTTTCAGCGGAAGCCACCAAGTCCTCAGCAGCAGCCATGAAAAAGATTAACAAGGCCTCAAGCCATTCTCATGTGGAAAAATCCACAACAACCCATTGCGAGCAAATAGACTCTGATTCAGATTGCAATGAGGTGGAAGAAGGAATTTTTAGACTCAGAATGGAGAAGAAAAGGAAAGATCCTGGAAAAAAGAGGCAAGAATTTTATTGCAGAGGCTGTGGGGGGGGCCATCCCCGCATTGAATGCAGGTTCTTAGACACCATCTGCCTACATTGTGAGAAAAGGGGTCACCTAGCCAGAGTCTGCAAATCATCCAGAACTCCACCTAGTAGGAAGAAATTTCCTGAGAAAGAATTCAAGCCCAACAACTTCAGTGAGAAAATGGGGCGCAACTCAGAAGCAAATGGGAAGAATGAAACTCATCAAACAGTCACCATTGGTCATTCTTCACCCTTGAGAAGCAGAAAAGTACACGTGAAGGTATTCATTGAAGGAAGGCCTTGCCAAATGGAAGTGGACTCAGGCTCCTATTTATCTATGGTGTCATGGGACACTATTCACAGGCTACTTCCCAACGTTCAGAAGAAACATTTCCAGAAGCAAGCACTGACTCTTAAAGACTACCAAGGAACAAGATTCCAGTAGTTGGAACAAGAGAATTCAACATGAAGTTCAAAGGCCACACCAAACATTTGCCCCTGATCATCATGGACAAGGATCACCCAAGCTTGCTGGGACTTGAGTGGTTCAATCCACTAGGCATCGAGGTGACTGGCATCAATCACGTGAGCAACTCTGAATGGGAGGAGGCCTTGAAGTCTGAGTTTCCAGAGGTCTTCAGCGAAGGATTGGGCAAGTATATGGGGACCCCTATCACTTTCAACCTAGATCCCAAGGTGCCCCCCAATCACCTGTTACATTCACTTGGCAGGGGTACAGTCTTTGCCAAACTGGACTTGGCCCAGGCATATCAACAACTAACAGTTGATGATGCCACTGCAGAGACCCAAACCATTGTGACTCATAGAGGTGCCTTCAAATGTAAAAGGTTACAATTTGGAGTCAGCGTGGCACCAGGCATTTTTCAAAGCCTTATGGAAAGAATGCTCCAGGGGTAGTGCCTTACTTTGATGATGTGTTAATCTCTGCTGTAAATGACACTCAGTTACAAGAAAGACTCAGAGAAGTCCTTACCAGATTCAGGAAAGCGGGGTTAAAAGTCAAGGAAGAAAAATGCACACTTAAGACTGACAGGGTTGAGTTCCTGGGCTACATGATTGACAAGCATGGCATCCACCCTACTGATGCCAAGGTTAAAGCAATCAAAGAAGCCCCTAAACCTAAATGCAAAACAGATTTGCAAGCTTCCTTGGACTTATTAACTTTTATCACATGTTCCTACCTCAAAAGGCAACCATTGCTGAACCTTTGCACAGATTACTGGATAAGAAGTCTGTTTGGGTCTGGGGAGGAAGGAACAATCAGCATTTAACAGTATTAAGAGACTAATCACGTCTGATGCTGTACTGAGACAGTTCTCTGAGAATTTGCCTGTTGTACTGACTTGTGATGCATCCCCTTTTGGAGTGGGGAGGGTTTTGAGCCACAGGCTTCCCAGGGGGAGAAAAGCCCCTATTGCATTTTACTCTCGCACTTTGACCAAAGCAGAGAGGAATTACAGCCAATTGGATAAAGAGGCATTGGCAGTTGTTGCAGCTGTTAAGAAATTTCATGAATATCTGTATGGCAGAACATTTACCATTGTTACAGATCACAAACCTTTGTTAGGCATTGTGGCAGGAGACAAGCCTACACCTACTGTCCTGTCAACAAGAATGCTGAGGTGGACTGAATTTCTTGCAGCTTATTCATACAAACTGATTCACAGGCCTGGCAAGGACATTGGACATGCTGATGCACTGAGTCGTTGCCCACTTCCTTGCCACAAGGAGGACTTTGAACCTGAAACACACACCTTTTTCCTAGAAACTGTTGCCAAGCTTCCAGTTCATGCTGCTGAAATTGCCAGAGAGACTGCCAAAGACACTGTGTTGGTTCCTGTTATAGGCTGGATTAAGAAAGGTTGGCCTCTTCAAGATCTACCTCACCTTGCCCAACCTTTTAAATCCAGGCAAACTGAATTATCCGTATTAAGAGGATGTATTTTGTGGGGTAACAGGGTGGTTATTCCTGCAAAACTGCAAAGAGAGGTTTTCTAAATGTTACATGAGGGTCATCCTGGTATTGTAAGGATGAAGGGATTGGCCAGGAGTTATGTATGGTGGCCAGGTATTGACAAAATGGTTGAAAACTGGGTTGCAGCTTGTCCCAATTGGCAGGTGGTCAGGTCTGCCCCATCTCACGCCCCCACACAGGAATGGGAATGTCCTAGGGGACCATGGTCTAGGATCCACATTGATTTTGCAGGTCCTACTAGAGGGCACACCTTTCTTATTATAGTACATGCATATTCCAAATGGCTAGAGGTGTTTCCCATAACATCCACCACAACTGATGCTGTCATCAAGCAGCTCAGAAAACTATTTGTAACCCACGGGTTACCTGATGTTCTTGTCTCTGACAATGGCCCTCAATTTACATCTAACCTCTTTGAATCCTATCTAGCACAACAGGGTATCAGACATGCCCTTACTGCCCCTGGGCACCCTTCGGCTAACGGCCGGGCTGAACGCATGATACATTTTACCAAAGAGAAGCTTCAGCAACTGGTTCCTGGGGACATCACTGAGAAGGTTGAAAAACTTCTTAGTGTTCAGCACATCACTCCTAGCCCATCGAATAACTTATCCCCAGCAGAGTTGTTGATGGGTAGGAAACTTAGGTCTTCCCTTGACCACCTTCATCCCACTTACGCACCCAACACACCACTAGATTCCACTTCCAAAGTTCGCACATTCAGTGTGGGTGATTCTGTTTATGCTAAGAACCTCTTAGGTGAACCTTTGTGGATTCCTGCTGAGATAACTCAGATCACAGGCCCTCGTTCTTACAGGGTACAAACAGAGGATGGACTCCTCTGGAGCAGGCACATTGATCAACTTAGATCCAGGTTCTCTCAGGAACATCGCCTTGTCTCTCTCTAGTTCCCTCACCTGATGTCAATTCTAGGGGAAGGGGAGGAACAGGAGGAAAATCAGCAAGCAAGAATCAACCCCATGTGTAACGAGCCATTACGACAGGAACCATCCCTAAACCTGTCACAATGCCAAAATCCATCCTTAGAAGTGGAAGATTGTACATCACTACCTGACTTGGGTGCTGACATTGGGCTGGAGATGGGTTGGGAGGAGAGACCAGATTCTAACAGTCAAACAGGGTCTTCTTTCACAGGGAGTGCCAATGGGGAAATGTCAGCAGACACATTTCCTCTCTCACTGGGTGAGAATGTAAAAACTTCTGAACCACGAAGGTCTCAACGTACACGTAAGAGCCCCACCTATTTAAAGGAATACATTAGATAGGTTGGGGTTTGGTATGGACTGAACCTAGTGGGGAGGGGTGTTATGTATGTAGGTTTAAATGTTATTGGTTTATTTTGAACTGTTCTTGTAAAATGTCAAATATGATTGGTTTAAATAGTGCGGGAAAAACCCCGCACTCCCATTGGCTGGCTATAAGAAGCAGCCATAGCCCAGCCAAGTCGTTCAAGCTGTAGTCACTTAATAAACTCTTCACTGAAGCTCTTCGCGTCTGACTCTTCATGCAAACATAACACTGCCCTCAAACAGTAAAGGTTCTCCAGCAGCTGGGCTTGCAATTGGCTTGAAACAACTAAGTTCCAGGTCCTTCCTCCTCCTGCTCCTTTTGCTATGCCTGCTTCTGCCTCCTCTTCCTCCTCCTGCTTCCTGTTTCTCCTGCTACCTCTTCTTCCTTCTACTTCTCCACTTTCCTCCTCTCCTTCTCCCAGCACTGCAACTGGGCTTGCGTTCCCTTCCTGCATCTCTCCAAGTTTGCAAGACAAACATGCAGCAGCCCAACTTGCAACCAAGTGGAGGTCAACCTAATGAAAACAACAACAACCAAAGCAGTCATAAGAGTACTACGGAAACTATTTGCAACACATGGGTTGCCAGATATGCTGGTCTCTGATAATGGGCCCCAATTTACTGCTAATCAATTTGAAATGTTCCTGGCAACTCAAGGGATCAGACATGCACTATCCGTTCCTGGACACCTCAGCACAAATGGGCAGGCAGAACGATGGTGTGAACAGCAAAAGAAACACTAGCCAGGATGGGCCTCAGGGACATTCAAGAAAAATTAGATAAGATGCTAAGTATACAGCACATAACACCCAGTGCAACCATACACAGCAGAACTTTTGATGGGGAGGAAACTAAGAACCCAACTGGACATACTACACCCCTAGTACAGTACCAAGAATCCAGTAGACTCCACCAGTAAGTGCAGGTCCTTCCAGGTGGGAGACAGAGTCTATGCAAACTACAGCGGGAACCCCCTATGGGTACCCGCACACACAGGCCTGCTATCATACTGGGTAGAAACAGAAGATGGCCGGGCCTGGAAATGACACATCGACCAACTCCAAGGCCAAATAAATAGGAATGAACACAACACAGAGACAGAAGTCTCAGAGCAAGAGGGAAAGCAACACAAAGAAAGAAACCAGGCCCTGCACAATAACCTGTCAAACACACAACAGCTAGAATCAAACCTGAATAGAACACAAAATCACTTACCTGAAGTCCTTCAGAGAGTTCCAGTAGTCGATAATAATCCATTGGCACCACCAGAGGGCAAGGCAGGTAACATCCAAAAAGAAATGGCCACACCAATAGGTGGGTTCAAGAGATTTCCAAGGGTTCCCGCAAAAGAGACAGAGAACCCAACCTCTCAGGACAGATCCAAAAACTCAACAGAGTTGCACAGGTTAGGTCGCACCCATAAGTGATCCACCTATTTATGGGACTATGTCGACTAAACGAATCCTGATTGGGTAACATAATTCTAGAGGGGAGGGGTATTGGATATTGAATAGATTGATGTGTTTCTGATGTAGGGACCAATCATTGGTCCTGGAGTCAGAAGCAGGAAAAAGAAACTCGCGTCAGTGGCTGAAGCCGCGGACAACTCCCCTTTAAAAAGGAGCTGCTGTGGCTCGGTTTTCAGTGCAGTTTACGGAGCAAATAAATCTGAGGAATTTTTCCAAGGGTGTCCTGTGTTCTTTCACCCACGATCTAACACTACCAATTCTTGCTTGCAGGCAAATGGTATTCTTGCAGATCTTCTAATGCACCATCATTGCTACTTTGTCATACTGTTGTTTGTAGTCATTCTGTGCAACCTTCTTGCAACAGCTAACCAGGTGATCTACAGTTTCATAAACTTCTTTGCATAGGCAACACCAACTGTCTGTTGCTATCTTCTCAGTTCTGGCGTTATATGCATTTGTCCTTAAGGCATGGTCTTATGCAAGCCAGAATTAGCTCCTCAGTCGTTTCCCACCACCACTTCCTTGCTCTTAACTATTCCAGGGTCTTGCTATTATCTGCTTTACCCTATTTGAAAATATCCTGACTGTGTTATACTTTTTCTTCCCATGCCTCTTTTTTGTTCTTCATTTGGTCCTTCTTTTTTTTAAAACAAGTTTTATTCAATTTTCCACATTTTAATGTCTCTTTTCAGTAAACAGCATGATTACAGGTTTGACATATACATACAAATATGACCATAACTACGCATTCAGTTTTTATATTCAATTTCTTATCTTAACAATGTTTATATATATTTTCTATTTTATCATATTGTTCCAAATGTTTATCTCATTATTTAATTCACATATATTAACTTCATAATTATTATATTTTAATACTTTTGGCTGTCACATTTGTATATTCCTCTTAAATTCTGATTCATAACACTCCTTCTATAAATTGGTTTCCCCCCTGAAATATTTTAAGTGCACCACCTTTGAGTTACATATTCTTCCATTAAATATTAACATTTTATTACCTAACACATTAAAACTACTAATCCCATTTAAGATTATATAACACATATAAATCAGGTTCTGCATGGTTTCCCCTTTTTAATTTTAATTTCATAAAGTTTATCTACAGTTTCAGGAAAAAAAGGACATATTAATCTACTCATTTAATAGGCTCTGATGTTAACTCCATTTCATCTCTCCTCCTATATCATTTCATTTATTTTAATATATTTAAGATATTTCAATATGTTCAATAAACATATTTCATTATTTATTACAATTATCTTTATAGGTAATAAAGAACATAAAATTCTATTATCAACGAAATAACAATTAGTCAACCCTAATGCCAATTTCACCTTCAAATCTCCTCCTATACTATTACATTTATTAATTATTCCATTCATACTTAAATCAAGAGAAATGAAAAAGAAAATCAGCATTACAATCCTCAGAAAAGAAAAAAATTCAATATATTTAATAATCAAGTTCCATATGTTCATTATATTTATTTCTTATACATAAAGGAGGAGAGCTTTACCAAAAAATAGCACTTCTATTATCCATCTTCTATGTCCCCTTTTCACAACTAAAAATTTATCGATATAGTTCCCCTACACCTTGCAGAACCCCCTCTCCCAAGTTTATTCAATCATTATCTCTGTGTAAATTTACTCCCATTTTTTCAAATTTCCCATATTCCTTTATTCCCAGATCTTGTTTCTTCTGCCTTCCATCCCCTAACATTTCCCCTTTTATTATTTCACTCCAATTTTAACCCTTCTCTCTTTTGACTGTCTTCCACCCTTCAAATTTCTGCTGATTCTTTTCCCCTTTTTATTTTCCAGATATTTCCCTCTTTACTCAATTTCTCAACCCTCCGTATTTTTTCCCAATTCTTTTCTCTTTCCCTCTGGATTCCTTTGTTCTCGATGATAATAGTTAAAGATGGCCCCTTCTGAAATTTGCTCCACTTCTTCTTCTATACTTTGTTGTTCATACTCTGTGACTGCCTCTTCAAGAAATTTAAAAATGGGGCCAAAAGTTTCACCTTTTTCCTGCAAGGTTTTCTTAATTTTACCCAGTTCCAGTTTTAGTGCCTGAAAGGATATTTCCATTTTACCATTTTTTATTTAATCCAATTGATGTCTTTAAAGTTAATTCCCAAAAAAACCCGGCTTCTGTTTCTTTCTTCTCAGCTTTTAGTCCTCAGTTAGTCCAATACCAAGTCCATAACGAAATCAGCAATTAATCCAAAAGCAAAATCTTCATATATCTTTCTTTACTTCAATATTTCAATTTTTGGAAACTCTTATTTTATTTTGTCAGTTTTCTTTGTATTTTAGGAGACAGGTTCTTTAAAGAAAAAAGTCAAGTTAAGTTTGACTCAGATGGCACTCTTTGTTCTAACAAATCCACAGCTCCTCTTTTCTTTTCCTTCCCAGTTATTCAGAGTTTTTCAAGCCACGCAATCCACAAAAAAGATCCAATTGGTATAAATTTCCTCCTTAGCAGTCTTTAGCAGTCTATAAATCAGCTTAAATTAATGCTTAAATGAAATCAAAATATACTCATCCAGAGTGGCTGTGTAATTTCTTTATGGCTTCTACCTCTCTCAGCTCAAAGCTCCATTGCTTTCACAAAGAATTCACACCTTTTTTTTAAAACCTCTTTCAGTTCGCAGCTGAATTCTTTCTTAAAAATGCTTTGTAGTGTTAATCCAGAGGGTAATTTCCAGTTGATTATTTATTCCTGTATTTCATGCTGTCTGCTTCTTTAACTCTCTCCTGCCCAATGCTTCTTCTAGTCTTATCCTCCCCTTCGGGGTGGCCATTAGACCACCGCTTCTGGCATCTTCGGGAGGGAGCTGTGCCAGTCCAGGGAGGGGATTTGTGACTCCCCTCCACCTGGCTGATGGTCTCCCCTTCCTCCTCCGCCCCTACGAGGCAGCTTCTGCCCCAGATCTAAAAGATCGGGGCTCTCCAACGCCAAAGCACAAACCAGGCCGTGGAAAATCGTGGAGAGGTCTGTCCTCGGGGAGGCTCAAAACTGGAAGCCCATTTGGTCCTTCTTGAAGGCCATTTTGGTCTCTCCAGTATTCAGTAAACCTTACTAGTCTTCCTATCCAGGGTTTTTAGTTCTACTTGAGTTCAGTCCACTATTCCAGCTAATGATTGAAATTGCCCAGGTATTAATTGCTCTGGTTGGTATTTCCTTCACTGAGTTTGGACTTCACTCTTTTGTATTCACTTCTAACCTTGATGTTATCCACTTGAAGAATGCCCAGATATTTGTGCTTAGTGATCATCTTAATCCAAATTCTTTATGTTATTTCCCTAGGGATTCCTTCAGTTTTCATTATTTTTCCCCATTTGATGATAAGCATGGCACATTTGTTCAGTCCAAACTCCACTTGGCTCACTCATCTTGGCCATATATATGGACACCTAGTGTTGAGCAGCAATTCTATTTCAGATGGTCTTTTTTCTGTACAGCTTGAAACCATCCATGTGAAATAGGTGGGATAGTCTGGAGGTATTTTTGATGTTTGATAGCCATGGCCTAACTATTCAGTATTGTTGATAGAGGAAACAGTGCAATGACAAATAGTAGTGGTGAAAATGAGTCTTCTTGAAAGATTCTTCTCGATATTAAACTTCCAATCTATCACCATTGACTAGCAACCATGCCTTACATTGTGCCATATATCTTTGTACAAAGCTTCTGGTGTTTCTACTGACTCCTGTAACTTCTAGGCACTTGAGTATCCAATCATATTGCAGACTATAATTTATTATTAATTTATATTGTTTTTACAAATAACTCAAGGCAGCCAATATATGCAACATACCTTCCTTCTCCTATTTTCCTGGTAACAAATATAAAGTTTAATTATTTCATGTAGATTAAAATAGATATATTGTTAACTCTGGTAATCCTTAATGGACTTTTCTTGATGTTAAAACTGAAGTGATAAAGCTTTATGGATTTATTTATAGATAGAAGCTGGGATATGGGAAGATTATATAATTTACTATATTGTTTGTCAGGGAGTAAAGACAGCTTCCCTGCTAATTAGAGGTGACAAACCGTGCTTTTCTTCTGCTGTATACTTTGATTAAATAAAACCCGGAAAATAAGCTAAGAAACATCTTTTTATTTACAAAAATAACAAAACCTAACAGACTACATTACTGGCAGGTAATCACACACACAGGCATATATCAAAGAAAGTACAGGAAGTAAAAAAGAAAAACTTTTGAAGCATGCGCAGTAAATCAGAAATCACAAGACAGCCTTATCTCATTACTATGGAGACAAGATAACAAATGTTCTAGCTAGTAGGCAACTGCCTGCAAATCTTAGCCTAGCCTAGACAAATCAAAAAAATCATAGCTTAGCAGACAAATCAAAAAGAAGGTAGTGACATTGTTTATACCTGTTTATACCTGCTTTTAAGTTAGTTACCTCATTTTTAAGTGAATCTGGCTTCCCCACTGACTTTGCTTGTCAGAAGTTGATCACATGACCATGGGGTTGTTACAATGATCATAAGTGTGAAAAACGGCCATAAGTCACTTTTTTCAGTGTGGTTGTAACTTAGATCTACACTAAATGAACTGTTGTAAGAACTACCTCTCTGGGGGAGGCGTCGGGTTTGGCTCGGGAATTCATGGCTTCCATGGCAGCCATAGGCCTAACTCAGATAATTCAGGGCCCGACTCATGCTCGACCTTGTTTTCATCTCAAGACACTGGTGTAATGATCTTGGTGGGGGTTCAACGACTAGTCAACCCCTGTCCTGGACTGATCATTATCTCCTATGGCTGGTCTTCCAGCAGGCCACCCCATGCTGCTGGGATGAGGAACCCACTAGATGGTTTCGCCCCAGGCACCTGATGGACCCTGAGGGGTTTCAGATGGCACTGGGGTTATTTCCCACTTCCCTTGCCAACAGCTCGGCTGAGGCCGTAGTGTCCGCCTGGCAACAGGCAGCCTCGGAGGCACTCGACCAGGTTGTCCCCTTGCAGCCCCTCCCTCGTCGCAGATCTCGATTGGCTCCCTGGTTTTCAGAGGAGCTCCGAGAGATGAAGCGTCAATGGAGGAGCCTAGAGAGCAGGTGGAGGGTGAGCCGTGCCGAATCTGACCGTGCCCAGCTAGGAGCCTACATTAGGACGTACCTGGTTGCGATGAGAGTGGTGAGATGTTCTTATTTCTCCGCTCTCATTGCATCCTCAGATGATTGCCTGGCCACCCTGTTCAGGGTCACTCGCTTGCTCCTACATAGGGAGGTGAGGGAGGACCCTTTGCAGGGTAAAGCTGAGGAATTTAGTCAGCATCTGGTGGACAACGTCACTCAGATTCAGGCTGGCTTGGACTCGGACTGGCAAGAATCAGAGGAAGGTGTGGTGAGCAGTCTGGCTGATACCAGTTGGCTAGAGTTTGACCCTGTTCCTCCAGAAGGAGTGGACAGGATCATGCAGAGGCTGAGTTCCACCACGTGTGTATTGGACCTGTGTCCTTCCTGGTTGGTGTATGCCTCCAGGGAGGTTACACGTGGCTGGCTCCAGGCAGCTGTCAATGCTTCTTTGAGAGAGGGCTCCTTCCTCACAGCCTTGAAAGAGGCAGTGGTGAGGCCCCTCCTCAAGAAGCCTGCCTTTGACCCAGCCAATTTGAACAACTTTCATCCTGTCTCCAACCTTCATTTCTTGGCAAAGGTTGTTGAGAGCATGGTGGTCCAGCAGCTTCCAACGTTCCTGGAGGAAACCAATTACCTGGATCCGTACCAATCGGGCTTCCGGCCCGAGTACAGCACAGAGACGGAATTGGTCGCACTGATGGATGATCTCTGGAGGGCTCGGGACAGGGGTTTTTCCTCTGTCCTAGTCCTATTAGACCTCTTGGTGGCTTTTGATACCATTGACCATGGTATCCTATTGCGGCAGCTCGGGGGCGTTGGGAGTGGGGGGCACCATTTTACAGTGGTTCTCCTCCTACCTCTCAGGCCACTTGCAATCGGTGTTGGCAGGGGGGCAGAGGTTGAGCCTGAGGCCCCTCACTTGTGGGGTGCCTCAGGACTCAGTCCTCTTGCCCCTCCTGCTCAACATCTATATGAAGCCGCTGGGTGAGATTATCCGGGGTTTCGGGGTGAGGTATCATCAGTATGCTGATGATACTCAACTTTACATCTCCACCCCCACCCATATCAGTGATGCCCTCCCCGTGATGTCCCGTTGCCTGGATGTGGTACGGATCTGGATGGGGAGGAACAGGCTTTGACTCAACCTGGCCAAGACTAAGTGGCTGTGCATACCGGCATCTCGGATTACTCAGGAGATACCACCATTGGTCATGGGGGGAGAGGTGTTGCCCCCTGGGCGCCTCCTGGATACACAGCTCAGTCTGGAGGAGCAGGTGGGGGCTGTGTCCAGGGGGGCATTTGCCCAGCTGTGCCTGGTTCCCAAGTTGTGCCCTTACCTGAGCCGAGATGCCCTGCGGACAGTCACTCATGCACTCGTCACTTCCCGAATTGACTACTGCAATGCTCTCTACATGGGACTACCCTTGCGGACCACCCAGAGGTTGCAGCTGGTGCAGAATGCGGCCGTGCAGGTTGTGATGGGCGTGCCCCGATACTCCCATGTTACACCCCTCCTGCGCGACCTGCATTGGTTGCCGGTTGCCTTCCGGGTGAGATTCAAGGTCTTAGTAACAACATATAAAGTCCTACATGGCTTGCGTCCAGGGTACTTGCAGGAACATCTCCTGCCGGCATCACACTCTGATCGCCCTGTACGCTCCCACAGACAGGGCCTCCTTGGGATACCGTCAGCTAAACATTGTCAGCTGGCAGTGCCCAGGGGTAGGGCCTTCTCTGTGGGGGCACCCACCCTGTGGAATCAACTCCCTGTGGACCTTTGTTTGGCTCTGGATCTCTGCTCCTTCTACCGCGACTTAAAGACTTGACTATTTCAGCAGGCCGGCCTGGACTGAACCAAGAAGGGGGGCGGGTTCTGTTTTTTTTAAAAAAACATTTTAATAGTTTTAAATTGTTTTGCTCTTAAATTGGGCTTGTATTGTTTAATCCTTTTTTAGTTAATTTATTGTATTGTATTTTTATTCTGTGAGCCACCCTGAGTCCTTAGGGAGAAGGGTGGTATACAAGTCTAATAAATAAATAAATAAAATAAATAAATAAATACCTGTATCAACCTGATATCCAGGCTCTGTTGATTCTTCTAGTATAGAAAAATGTCCTAACATATTACTGGAATCTACCTATCATAATTTCCATTTCAGAGAAACCATTGAGAAACATTTCTTTCTTTCAGCCAAATATGGATTGACTAAAGTTGTTAGAATTCTTTATTGGCCAAGTGTGATTGGACACACAAGGAATCTGTCTGGGTGCAAATGCTCTCAGGGTACATAAAACAAAGATACCATTCGTCAAGAGTCAAGAATCATAAGGTACAACACTTAATAATAGTCATAGGGTACAATAAGCAATCAAATAAGCAATCTGTTCCACCAGATCCATTCTGAATTATTTGATCTCATAGAGTCCTTTCTCAAATACTTCAATGCTATCAAGATATATTAGGACCACACTATACCATCCATCTATTAAGGAAATTGTCTAAATAAATTTGGATTCACAGGCCAATGTTTTGGAATTGTACAACTTAAGGTAATAAAATACCATAGTTTTACTTTATTATTTCTCCAGAATTGTTCTAGTTATTAAGGTCAAAACTACAAGCATATTTGTAAACTTTTCCATTTGCTTATTTTGTAGCCTGCAAAATATAGCATATGGAAAAACTGTTTCAAGATACTTTGAGAAATGTAATAGTTGGACAACTATACATTTGGATTTATGAATTCTACACAGCATGAATAGGAATATTAAAAATAAAGGAATGTAGCATGCTATACATTTTAATAGACATTGACTGAGATATTTTGTAAAGTGTACACATGACTTTTCCATCAAGCCCTGATGTGCTTATATCATTCACCCAAATACATTTCAATTGAAAGTGAGCTTTTCTTATACACTATGGTTCATGTTTACTATGGTTCATGACGTTTGCTCAAAAAATTCAGGTCATGAAGGAACTGTAGAGTTTCAGGCTCAAAAAGTGCTGCATTGTTGTTTGTTTTACATCATAAGAAGAAAAGTAATATCTGTGTATGTATAATATTTATTATTGCCATGCTCATTTCAGTGCACCAGCATATTTTCAGCATATTTGAATTTCACTTGATGCTAATCCTTTCCTATTTTGTATTATGTGATCAAGATCTGTATTCTTACAATTAAAAGAAGACTGTGTGAGCAAGAACAAAAGTTTATTCATTTTTAAAGTACAAACCACCACCCCTGTTAATGATTAGAAAATACTTCTATGAAAACATCTGCAGTTTTGGAATATGTTAATGTTTCCAATAAAGTAGAACAAATTTTTCCATGGAATTAAAATACAATTTATTTTGTACTATTTTTTCACTGATAGTTAAGATTTCCCAGTATAGAGAATTACATCTCTTTCAACATGTTAGGAGTAATACAGACATGTGGCAGGAAAGGAAAACATAGTAGAGTTCTTCAGAACTTCTTTACACATATGATTTTCATGAATTCAAGATCCAGTTTCTTCTCTTTTTAATTAGGACATGTGGCAGTCAGGCAGATTTGTTTAACAAGAGGACAAGAATAGAATATGATAGAATATCAATTTGGGGCTGAACGTCTAACACATTGCTGATTTGTAGGTCAGAAAATGTTTGAAGGGGCACAGAATTCCAATCAACAATATACAGCACAATAAAAAACTTTTCTTTCTTCTGGAAGGCTTCCTCTTCCATTGGGTAATCTGTTGGAGCCATAGAGTACAAAGGACTAAAGTAAAGGGGTGCAGAGAAAGGATGTTCTTGCCCTCTCTAATAAACACACACTCTTTCTCTCTCTGACATCCCTCTCTTTTGTCTTTTTGTCAAGCTATAGTCTATGTGAAAAAGATAACCCTTTCTTATCAAGGTTCTGAACTGATCTGATGAAAAAAAGCCTTTTGAAATTAGACTGAGTGCAGAGTTCTGACCAGTTCTGCAGAACCAAGAGCTGAATTTTGAGTAGTTCAGACAACCAGCAAATACCACCTCTGACTGGCCCCACTCCCATCTATTCTCTGCCTCCCGAGTCCCAGCTGATTGGCTGGGTCGTCTTTTGTTGCCCTGCACAGGAGAACAGAGCTGGAAAGCAGGTTAGTAGGGTGGGGAGGGAATAGGGATTTTGCAGTAATCTTCCCCGAGGAGTGGGGCAGGAATGGAGATTTTGCAGTATCCTTCCTCTGCCCCACCCACCAAGCCACACCATGACCAGCAAGCCACCCCCACAGAACCAGTAGTAAAAATATTTGAATCCCACCACTGGCTGAGTGGTTATGAAATTCCCATTCCTGATATAGAACAGTCTTCTGAGTCTAGCAACAATGGAACATCATCAAAAATATGCCCATTTTTTTAAAATTAAGCTGGATACAGCTGATGAACTTGCATCTAAAAAAATCCAAATTAAAATTTCCACTAAGAAAACGATTTGGTAACTTGCAGCTTATTCTCTCTTTTCATCTAAATTTTCTTCTTGCAGCTAACATTATAAGGAAAAAAATTAATAATGCAGATAGTCCTCAATTTATAACTGTTTAATGACCATTCAGAGATAAGTTGACACTAAAAAAAGTGACTTACATTTGGTCCTTGTACTTATGACTTTTGTGGCATCCTCATAGTCCTGTGATTGTAATTCAGGCACTTAGTAATTCAGGCACAAGCACAAAGCCGAAAGCACCAGCCTGAAGATGGTGAGTGGGACCTTGTCGAAATGTCCTTGTCGAAATGTACTCTCAATCTTACACGGGAAAAGACGCGAACATGCCAAGACCTGCATACCTGTACCCGTGAAAATCTACAAAAACACACATGTGTATATGTGTGTGTGTATGTATATATATATATATATATATTTGTTTTCGTAGATTTTCACGGGTAAAGGTATGTAGGTCTTGGTGTATTCGGGTCTTGTCCCGTGTAAGATTGAGAATACCTTGGCAACGTTTCGACGAAATCTCATCCGTCATCTTCAGGCTGGTGTCTTCAGCTTCGTTCTTCTGGGAGAAGAACGAAGCTGAAGACACCAGCCTGAAGATGATGGATGAGATTTCGTCGAAACGTTGCCAAAGTATTCTCAATCTTATACGGGACAAGACCCGAATACACCAAGACCTACATATATATATATATATATATATATATATATATATATATATATATATATACACCATGTATATATATATATACATACACCAAGACCTATATATATATATATATATATATATATATATATATATATATATATATATATTTGTTTTCTTAAGTTTTCGCAGGTATTTATATGTATGGTATTCAGCTTTATTATTTATTTATTTAGACTTGTATGCCGCCCTACTCCCGAAGGACTCAGGGCGGCGAACATACAAAAGATATACAACAATACAAATAAAAACAAGTCCAAATTACCAAAAGTTAAAACAATAAAATCACTAAAACAACAAAATTAAAACTACCCACCCCCAGGTCAATCCAGACCGGCCTGCTGAAACAGCCAGGTCTCCAAGTCTCGACGAAAGGAGCGGAGATCAGGGGCCAAACGCAGATCCGCAGGAAGCTGATTCCACAGGGCGGGCGCTCCCACAGAAAAGGCCCTAGCTCTGTTCGGGTATTTTCCCATGTCATTATACTTTTGCTTTTAAAGTTGTAGTGATGTTTCAGCAGAATCTCATCTGACATTATCAGGCTTGTGTACTGACTAGCACCAAATTTAAAACAGAAATGGCTGTGAAAGCGTGATACACAGACAAACCCAATACACAAGCCTGATCATGGCAGATGAGATTCTGCCAAAACGTCGCTACAACTTTAAAAGCACAACTATAATGACGTGGGAAAATACCTGAACAAAGCTGAATACCATATATATACATACATACATACATACATACATACATACACACACATATATACACGTATACATATACGTATATATGTATGTGTGTGTGTGTGTAAGACCTACATATATATATATATATATGTGTGTGTGTGTGTGTGTGTGTGTGTGTGTGTGTGTGTGTAGGTCTTGTCCCATGTAAGATTGAGAGTATCTTGGCAACGTTTCGACGAAATCTCATCCGTCATCTTCAGGCTGGTGTCTTCAGCTTCGTTCTTCTGGGAGAAGTGTGTGATAGTGGCTGTTTTTCCCTTTTAAATTGCCAGAGTTGGCTGTGTTGTTGCTTCTTGATTGGTTGATGGAGTTGATGTTTGCTGATTGGTTGGCTTTTTCGTAAGAGCCTGTGTGGCTGAGGTAGTGGCTGTGTGTCCTTCAGCCTTTTGTGTTGTAGCTACCTGGGTAGTGGGCTGTGTGATGACCTTCTGAGTTTTATTGTTGTGACATCCTGGGTCTTGTGCTGTAATCTCCTGGGTCATTGTCTGTGTTGCAACCTCCTGAGGTTTTTTTCTGACTGCGAAAAGAAGAAAAAAGAAGAAAAAACGTCCTCCCTTTTCCAGCACCTTAAGGCCACAGGACATGAAATTGATTTTGAGGGATCCAAACTTATCTCCAACACTGAACACTTCAACAAAAGAATAATTAGGGAAGCCATCGAAATAGAGAAACACCCCCATAACATGAATAAACGGGATGATACTTCCCGCCTACCAGACATCTGAAAATTAGCCCTAATCAACAAATGAGTCCCAGCCACGAAAACCAACACCGGACCCAAAATAACACATGATGCCACCACCAATCTCCCTCACCAGACTCAAACCCAAGCCCACCCCACAGACAAAAGGCAACCACCATCCAGAAACCAGACCATAGCTGCAACTCCAGCTGCTACACCCCCCTCCGACCCCCAAACTAAGCAAACTGACACACGCTATAAACACATAGCCAGACCTCAAACTCGGAGCCAAACCAAGGCCTGGAATGTCACATCACAACCTTCCACCCAAGATACTACATCATGGAACTCAGGAGATTACAACACAAAACCTCAGGAGGTTGCAACACAGACAACGACCCAGGAGATAACAGCACAAGACCCAGGATGTCACAACAATAAAACTCAGAAGGTCATCACACAGCCCACTACCCAGGTAGCTACAACACAGAAGGCTGAAGGACACACAGCGACTACCTCAGCCACACAGGCTCTTACGAAAAAGCCAACCAATCAGCAAACACCAATTCCATCAACCAATCAAGAAGTGACAACACAGCCAACAACACAGCCAACCAACCCACTTACAGCAGAGCCAGCACACCACACCTCCCTTCCAGTATTTATAGAGAGAAGGCAGCTCAGATCATGCTTTGCTGGCACAAGCACGAAGCCGAAAGCACCAGCCTGAAGATGGCGAGTGGGATCTCGTCGAAACGTCACCAAGGTATTCTCAATCTTACATGGGACAAGACCCGAATACACCAAGACCTACATACCTTTACCCATGAAAATCTACGATATATATATATATATATATATATATATATATATATATATATATATATATGTAGGTCTTGGTGTATTCGGGTCTTGTCCCGTGTAAGATTGAGAATACCTTGGCAATGTTTCGCGAGAAATCTCATCCGTCATCTTCAGGCTGGTGTCTTCAGCTTCGTTCTCCTGGGAGAAGTGTGTGATCGTGGCTGTTTTTCCCTTTTAAACTCTAGAGTTGGATGTGTTGTTACTTTTTGATTGGTTTGTGGAGTTGATGTATGCAGATTGGATGGCTTTTTCCTGAGACCCTGTGTGGCTGAGGTGCTGGCTGTGTGTCTCTCAGCCTTTTGTGTTGTAACGACCTGGGTAATGGGCTGTGTGATGACTCAGAAGGTCATCACACAGCCCATTACCCAGGTCGTTACAACACAAAAGGCTGAGAGACACACAGCCAGCACCTCAGCCACACAGGGTCTCAGGAAAAAGCCATCCAATCTGCATACATCAACTCCACAAACCAATCAAAAAGTAACAACACATCCAACTCTAGAGTTTAAAAAGGAAAACAGCCACGATCACACACTTCTCCAGGAGAACGAAGCTGAAGACACCAGCCTGAAGATGACGGATGAGATTTCGTAAACGTTGCAAGGTATTCTCAATCTTACACGGGACAAGACCGAATACACCAAGACCTACATACCTTTACCCGTGAAAATCTACGAAAACATATATATATTTGTTTGTATGTGCATATATATACATGTAGGTCTTGGTGTACTTGGGTCTTGTCCCGTGTAAGATTTATTATATAGCATTGGGGGGTCACATAATTACCATTTGTGACTTACTGAGCTGACTTCCAACAAGCAAAGTCAATGAAGGAAGCTTGATTTGCTTAATGACCATGGCAAAAAAAAATTATAAACTCTGATGTGACTCAATGTCCATTTCACTTTGGACCTAAGTTGAGACATATAGAAATATAGAATAGGTATAATGCTATTGGGTAATATTCACCAGAACTATAATCTTCCAGATGTGTTAGACATTCATTTTATCCCTAGACAACATGGATTTTGTATAGAGGAAACTATTTTATAAAATAACTGTTAGGGATGACTAATTAAAAACATATTTAGTCTTGGAGTTTAAAGATGTTAAACAGATTCATCGTGTTGGAGAACCTTTGAGTTTTTTGTTTTTGAAGATATTTTATGATATATTTTAAAATAAAAGTGTACATATTATGTTTCTATGCAGTTATATATCCAAAACTTAAAAAAACATATTCAGATAATATAGTTATGGAAGATGAATGAACATGTGATCCTCTAGATCAGGGGTTCCCAACCAGGGGAGTGAGACGATATTCTAAGGGGTACAAAAACTTGGGTTTAGAAGTTTCAAAATTAAAGTGTATATGTATAATAATATGCATATAATTATTTATTTTTAAGGAGTGTGAGAATATATCAGAAGGGTTCTAGGGGTGTGGGGTATAGAAAAGATTGGAAATCCCTGCTCTAGATTTTGACAATGCCCATTCAGTTCTTAGTATAAATAATGGTAATGAATTTATTAATGGTATCTGGGAATATAGGCTCTGCAGGAGTAGAGTAGGCTCTGCTCTTTTAAGTAAAATGCTATGCTGCAAATTCTACCTGTTTTGTACATGCAGCATCAGAATGCACATACAAAAGGTCTTGCATTACAACACAGTAAGGCATTGCTTCCATCGTTCCTCTCTGCCCCGCTTGTCTTTCCTCTGGATGCCTCAGCTGAAGATGATTTTAGGGATTTGTCTTTGTTGGATACTTTTTGTGGGGCTTTGGGGGCCATAGGCTCTCATTATTTTTATTTTATTATTTATTTATTATTTTTATAACTTAAATGAAACAAGCTTGTTAAAAATGCTCAAACCATTTGATTTTAGGAAGAAGAGATATTTTTGTTCAATGTATTTATGTCTAACAAAAAAACAATATTAAAAAATTGTCTGCATTTTTGCATGCATCTTGGAAACAAAAGACATTTCTGCATTTAGTTTTACCAAAGATAAATATACAATTGTCTGAAATACCATATTTTGTTTTGTTTTCCTTTTGAACAAAATATGTATTTACGTGCTGTAAAGCAATATCAAGTTTTATTCATTTTGTAATCCATATTAAATGTTTTGTTCAATCACATAATTCTTTCAATATTCACAAAGTAGATAATCTGAAAGCATGAAAATACAATGGCATTAAAATGAATCAGAAATTTTATTGTATTATAATACAATTCTGAGTACATCACTGTATTTACATTAATACATTGAGTACAACAGGAATTATTAAAGTAATTTGGAACAGGATTGTAAATTTAGCCTATCAGCAAAAAACAAAAGTCATCAGAAAACAAATTCTTATGGACACAGGTTGATCTTCAAAATGCCAAATATGTTGACCTTTAAAATGCCAAAAGTATGCTTGTTTAAAATTTCTAGCAAACATGAGTTGTGCAGATTTCATCTTTGCAACAAAGAATTTTAAAAGCTATTTCACCTAAAATTGGGAATTTATATTTGGTTCATTCTACTTTTTTCTTATTTAGTGCATAGCTAGGCATACAGTTCACAAATTTTCATACTATAAGGATACCACACATAAAGCATCACATTCTTCTTGAGTTTCAAATCTATTTTTATTTCCCCCACAGCCACCATACCAGAACTGGGAGCACATGTTTTGCTGTTTATGGTAGTACCACTTCAGAGTATAATTTTCACACTCGCCTGTGTCCATGTCTTTTGAACAAGCATCTACAAAAATAAAAAATGCTTTTTGGTTAGTGACATGAGATCAGAAATGAGAAAGTGGGAAATTTAGAGAGAAGAATTCATGTTGTACAAAAATGCACTATACATGCAGTCACAAATTTAACATCAAGCCTACAACCATAAGTGGCTAATGATTAGAATAAGGAAGTTGCATAGAAACAATAAAGACTTTGCCCTGGAAGCCTTACATGAAAAGGAGAAAAGAACTGAAATGATGATTTATGGATCTGATTCTGAGGTTAAAAAGAGTGAAGGGGAAGAGAGTACGATGACAATCACTTAATTGGAAAAAAAAGCAGAAATCAAATTTCTATGTTTCTTATTTATTTACTTTTTATTTTTCTGATTTTTCTTTTCATTTTTTATATTTTATTGTATTGTAAAATTTAATATCTACCTATAGGCAAGGCCTTTTTTCCAGTTACAATCATTTTTTACGCAGGTTAGGATTAGGGTTAGGGTTAGTAATGATACGTCTAACTGAAATGATATGTCTAACTACCTTAGTGCAGAACATGCTGGAGAATAATAAAGGAGATGGGAAGGAATAGAGTACATTTCTTCTATCCCTCAATTCTTGTTGCCAGAATTAACCCTGACATTCTTCGAGCAGAAAACAAAACAGATTACTAAAATGTATAAATGGCTCTTTAGTTTTAGGAACTGAGTTGTAAGTTGTTTTTCCCTCAACATTAAGTGCACGTATGGTAGGTATTGCATATTTAATATATCATTATATAACGATAGACATTTCACATATTAGGGAGTTTTTATAAAATCAATTTTTAACATCCCCATTTATATAACATGCACACATGCATCCATATTTACATACCCTTTGCTCTTTGTACTTTCTCAAAACGTTCTTCAGTCTCTATCCCATCCCCATTTTGAATACTGATGCTGGTGAAGTATGTATTTTCTATTTGACTGTACTGTTCTTCTTTTGGTCCTTGGGTGGTCTTTAAAATTTTGTTTTGCACATTTTTCCTGGATAATTCTGAAGGTTGCAATAAATCATTATGTTTCAATCCAGAGAACAGAATCCTATAAAGAGAAAAGGAACAAGAAGATAATGCTTTAGTTACACGATTTTGAAAATTATACCCGAGGAGTTTTTAATTCAGATTGGTATACCATGAATCAATTTAGGACTTTCTGATCAGCTAAGGCCTATGGCAATTATTACCAATTTCTTCTCATGAAGAAAGCTGATTTTTGTACCTGTCAGTTATCCCTACAGCTTGCTGATAGGTGTCTCCTCGATCCAGGTTGTCACATTTTTCCTGCAGGTTTATAGGAGGATAAAGATTCAATTCCCCTGGGAGAATGAGGAAAGAGAAAAAGGAAGAATACCAAACACTGTTTAGAGCTGAATACTACAATAAATTACTTATTCATAAATAGAAAAATACTGTTTGTGTTTAAACAAATATCCGCATGTTCATATTCTATGATTTGAGGAGATCTAGCAGTGAGTCATACCCTGCATTCCTCTGTCAATGATGTATATACATTCCATTAGATCATGAGTGGGGAACTATGGCCCTTTATGACCTGTGGACTTCAACTCCCAGAATTCCAGAGCCAGCTTTAAAATTTTCAGCTGTGCTTTATAATACCAAATCATTCAAAACATGGCTGGCTCATGAATTCTGGGAGTTGAAGTCCACAGGTCATAAAGGGGCCACAATTCCCCACACCTGCATTAAATGTTTGCACATAGGCTTGGGTACGAGGTGGCTGAGACAAAGATCAGAATGGCTTAATGTCACTTAGCAAATCAGGATATGATTGAGTCCAAGCTTATTTTCCTAGTTTGTCACATGTAAGTATCTCTAACAAGCCATGTAGATGTCAAAATAATAAGTGTAACAGGCATCAACAACAGTCCCACAAAAGGAATTAAAGTATACCACTTACTTTTCAAAAGTTTTAAGAAGGCCTGGCTAAACCTCAGAGCATATGACAAGTCAAACTTATGAACTTTGCCCATCTGTAATAAATGCTGCTCCATTGGAACACTGGAGAGTTCTGTCATTTCTGAATCATCAGTTTCACTACCAAGGGCCAAGGTGAACATGGTGAATCCTCGGCATTTGGCTTCCAATGACATTTTTAGAAGTTTCTCTTTATCCCAGGCACTTGTCTTACTTCCCAGTATTGTAAAAATGACCTTGTGCTTTCTTGGCCTATCAGCTTCCAAAAACACATTATTAATGGTCCATTCTAGAGTATGACCCACGGCTGATGAACCTTCCAGCTGGTGAAGTGATTCCTGAATATGCGTTTTCATCAGATCCTTAGTGCTGTATGTAGTCAAGTCAAACTCTTTAAATACTGAGCTTGATAATTCAGTCCCTGAATTATTTGGTGGAGCGTGTTGTACCAGAGCCACTCTTGCTTCTTTGTCTGATTCAAAAGGCAGGGAAGCAATAGCAAAATAATCCAACATTTTGCTCACAAACTCCTTCATTGTGTCAAACTCCTCACTGCTGACATCCCGAGAGCCATCCATAATGTAAGCTATATCCATATTTATATTAACTGGAGGGGGGTCCACTATTTCACATTGCGAAACAGGGTTACATGTATCTGTAGAAGAAGCACAAAGTAATGACTATTTCCATGGAGTGACTAAAAAGCTGAATGTACAGAGATAATATTATGCTTGGCTTCTCTTTTATAAATGTTTCTCAGCAAATGAATTTGAAATTACCCTCACACAGAGACACAAGAAATGCTATAGCATGAATATAGTGTTTTTAAATTTGAAGGGGTCTAGTTTGAGAAGGTATTTTAAGGTAGCCTTGAGTAGAACTTGATGCATATTGTACAAGTCTATTAATGTGATGAACTATGTGATGAGAGTATTCTGCACATTGATTGGTTGAATGTATTTATTTCTTATGATCAAAAAACTAACTGATTGATCAGTTCAACTTTTATATTAAAAACTAGTAGCCAGGAGCATCCAGAGGCAGGATTCAAGGCTCAAAAAAGTCCAATGGTGCCTGTGCAATTGAAATCATGTCCCTTTTTCAATTGTTACCTGCACAACACATGTAAAAAGAGGAAGGGGTTGAAGCATAGAGTTGTAGCTGTCTGCTTAATTATTTTAACCCCTGCTGCTAATGCCTCTGGTAGCAAGGGACATAATGAGTATCAAGACATTTTATAAAATAAAAGTAAAACAACAGACCAAACAAAAGCAATATACTAAAGTAAATAAAACATATCAAATGGCACAAAAATATTAGTTATAAATCATCTTGTTTAACAGTTGTATCTTCTCCTCATAGTGAACTATTTATACTATTTCTTTCAAAAATATTTTAAATAATATATAAAAACCAAATAATAAATCATGGTCCACAGGTAGAACACCTTTTCCACATAATAAATATAAATTATATTTATAATTTATAATTATATTTATAATTATATTTATAATTATATATTTATAAATTATAAATTATAAGGGCCTTGGCGGCTCAGGCTGTTAATTGCCTGCACTTAAGTTCCAGCTGCCTACAACTGCTGTAGGCTCGAATCCCACCAGGCTCAAGGTTGACTCAGCCTTCCATCCTCTCGGGGTAGGTAAATTGAGGACCCAAGATTGTTGGGGCAATTAGCTGACCTTGTAAAAATGCCGCTTAGTAATAAGCAGGCATATACAATGGAATGAAGGCTATTGCTGAGCACACTGGGTTGTATCCCAAAAATTGTAAGCCGCCCTGAGTCTCCGGAGAAGGGCGGCATATAAATGTAATTAAAAATAAATAAAATAAAAATAAATAAATAAAATTACACTTAAGGTTATGGTAACCTTCTAGTTTCAGACTTTCCACATATATTGGATTACAATTCCCTTTTTTTCTTGTTAGCACCATTCCCCGAAAGATTTTCATCATTAAGGCAACTAAGCAAGATATCTTGGTTTCTAAATTTCCAGCTGAGCTTTATAGTACCAGATCATTCAGAATCTTAGCCATAAATATCTGTGGGGTGAGCAAGAGGAAGAAATATCACTGAAACTATTTAACCTATGGACTTATATGATGCAGATACAAAAGGCAAAGAACTGCACTATAAATGTGCACTATCCGTTTAATCATTTTTCATCCTCATTGTTTTTATCTATGATCTTAACATGATGTCTACATTTTGTTTAATTTTACCAGAGAATAGCTGATGCTTGCTAGATCCATATACAAACAGATGAAGGAAATTTAAGTTCTGAAATTAAAAGACCTAGTGTGTGCATGTGCATATTTATGAGACACACAGAAAAAATAGTATATGTATATATAACCATTTTAAGAAATAAGAGAATCAATGAGCTCACCATAGCAGAGAGAACAAAGTGAAACATAATTCAATCTTTCTTCCTCCTTGGATTCCCAAACAAATAATTTAAATTGACCAGTATCATCTGTCTAGATAAATGAAAAGACAATATAGGAAAAATGAATTGAAAATGTTTTCTGAACTGCAAGGTATTTTATTTACACATGCACATATACATACAGAAACATAACACTTATGTAATGAGAAAGGGATTTTAAGGGTCCATTAAAGCCCAGAGCTGGGGGGGTATCAAAATATTAGAATCAAAGGAAAGCCCCCGTCTGTTTAATAGCAGGAAAGCAAATAATGTTAATATGTATGCCATATTTTAGAAAGTGGAGTGGAAATCAAAAACATTCAGCTGATGCTAACAGCTTCCTTTTATTTTAAATCTTAATCTGACAATCTGGAAGTAAAGGGGGTGTCCATCTTTCTACAGACTTTTCCTAATAAACATTTTAGAATTATTATTTGCCAGATAATTTTATGCAAAGTTGATAAAATTCTAAATTTTAGATGAGAAGATTCAGTTGTCCCTTGGTTCAAAATGGAGAGTCACATACATTTGACTTCAGGTATAAATTAGTAGCATATTTAGCCTTTCTGTCAGAAAGTAGAACTTTCTGGTGTTGCTATGCAGTTTACAACTTTGCAGATTTGATGGGGTGATCAGATCTACCAATGACAGGGTGACACTAAGCACCCTGCCCTGGCATGGCAAGACACACCCCCACAGTATAAAAGGGGCTGTCAACTGTCATTTTCTCTGAGGAGATCTACAACCCACGAAAGAGATTTTCTACGTGAGGTTTGTTCTATCTAGAAAGAGGGAAAAGAGATAGAAAGAGATTTAAAGGTTTCTAAAAAGGGTTATTCTAAGGCATTGCTTAAGAAAGAGTATTCAGCATAGGTGAATACTTCTCTCAAACCAACTACCTCAGTTTCTGGAAGGGAAGGAGGAAACAGTGGAGAAAAGTTCCTAGGCTAAAAGACTATTGACTTTAACACCTAAACTGAAAGGAACTAAACGTGAACCTATAACTATAGACAGTTATAAGAAACAAGAATAACCTGGAATAAGGAGAAAGACTGTAAATAATTTCTTATAATTATTTATTAATTGTTCTGCCTGTTACAAATAAAAGACTTTTACTTTGAAACAACTTGGGCTCAGTATTTCTTTGAATGACTTTAGGGATAGACAAGGCTTAACGATCCAGAACTAGCAAAAGTGAAGTTCAAATCAATTAAATATTAACACTTTCTTACCATAGATGCCGGGGAAAGGGTGTGATTTGGCTCCATATATAAAGCCATCTAATGTCTTTCCCCAGTCCATAGCTGAATATCCCAATTCAGAACTCAGGTTGGACACCAATGGCCAGAATAGGGCCTTGGTGGTGCAGGCTGTTAATAGCCTAGCACTTAGCTCCAGCTGCCAGTAATTATTGCAGGCTCGAATCCCACCAGGCTCAAGGTTGACTCAGCCTTCCATCCTCTCGGGGTAGGTAAATTGAGGACCCAAGATTGTTGGGGGCAATAAGCTGACTTTGTAAAATGCATAGTAATAAGCAGGCATATACAATGGAAGGAAGGCTATTGCTGAGCACATTGGGTTGTATCCCCCCCAAAAAAACTGTAAGCCGCCCTGAGTCTCCGGAGAAGGGCGGGATATAAATATGAATAAAAATAAATAAAAATATTTGCAGCTGTTGGAACTTGGTAATGGAAGAAAGAAACCCACAAACCCATGTACACTCCCTTATATAGAATTCCATCCACCAGACAGAAACATACACTATGTTCTAATTCACTCCTAATTTTAATTTAAATGAATGAATTTGGATCTACTTTCATATTTTCATAGAGATGCCTTATGATTCCCAGTCTTTTGAAAGAAAAAGAGCAGATTCATCAGTGCTATAGAAAAATTAAAATTTTACTTGTATAAATAACATGATCAAAGGCAAATCAAGGTCACACTAGGCATTATTCATAGAAGAAATATGCCTTGCTAATACCCAAGCAAAATAGTCCCTTCAGAGTTGGCTAAATATCTTTCAATATGGTCTGCTATTTTACAGCTGGTTCAAAGCAATTAATTATTTCCTTGACTGCTCTCAGTTTACAAGTTCAGAAACTAAACCAAAAGGATATTAAAAACTGGCAAGAAATCAGTAAAATTCAAGATTCTGTAAAAATCATTATACCTTTGGAATGGGAATCTAGAATGCAATTTGGCTCTCTAAAATGCATTATATAATTAAAATGCAAAAATAATCCTGGATTAACTTCTATTTTTTGCTATCCTCAACATGCATTAGTTACCTCATGGACCTGTATGTTTCTGAATATCACAAATTTTTTTAAAAATCAGATCAAGTACAGTGTTACTAAACAATTTCTAAGGTTGAAAGGGATTTATTTTTTTACTGATTGCCCAAATCCTATAATCAGGAGGGATGAGCTTTTGCTTCAGATTTTTTTTACATATAATTAACTACAAACGATAAAGTGAAAATGAATTAAGCCTTGTGACTAATTATATTTGAAATAAGAACCTTCACAACACAAACCAGGTTTAACAATCCACTGCCCCAACATACAGATATATAGACCAATGTTCTCTACCCCCTGCTTTATTTTCCTTCCTTCCTTCTTTCCTTCCTTCCTTCCTTCCTTCCTTCCTTCCTTCCTTCCTTCCTTCCTCCCTTCCTTCTTTTTCTTTGAAAATGAGTCTATAAGCCAAGTACACTTTTGTTTTTCTGAGATCAAGTGGAAAAAGGTTGAAGTTTTAATAAATAATTAAATTAAAAATATGATAGCATTCCAATTTCACTATTCAGACTTAGTTGTTGATATTATATTTGCATAGTTGGCATTCAAATATGAATGTGAATTTGTGAATATGTGAATTTGCCTATCTATTTTCCATTACCCTAAATGATGCTTGGATTATTTGTTTTAGAATTAATCTGCAGCAATATAGCCTTACTGGTTTAATTCCATGTAACCTTTCTCTATTGCTAGAGATTTCCCAGAGAAAATAAATCTAGCCTCAGGTATGTGCAGTGGGCTTTTTCTGCTACTTGACATTTGGGAGGAGAGAGACAAAAACAAGATGTGGGTATCAGAAAATGAATGGGGGTTTCACTCACTTTGGTCTCTGGACTGACAGTGTTATAGGTGCTCACTCTGGGAAGTGAATGATTGTAATTTTTTTATTTTTATTTATTTGTATTTCACCTTTATTATTTTTACAAATAACTCAAGAGGCAAACAAATCCAACACAATGTCAACTATCCAACTAGTGAACCCAAAATAAGGAAACATTCTCAGAATTTTGAATTCCCAAAAGTAAAACTTTATTGGATACACAATTTTGGTACTGAAGAACATCAGCCACTGGCTGAAGCTACACAGGAGCCTTCCCTGACAATTGCTTCATGAGCACGCACACTGGGCAGATGGTTACATAGTTTTCTATGTCTTTCTTCAACTTGGACCACCAGAACTGCCTCTTAGCCAAATGAAGGGTCCTTACAAACCCGAAGTGGCCTGCTAGCTTTACATCATGGCTTGTTTATAGGATCTGGGTCCTGTAGGTGGCTAGTTCATACAGTTTGTCTCCCTTCTACGCCAGGTCCTTTCTTATCATCATCATTTTTATGGTCCTTGAATCATGCATCTTATTTCAGGATTTCCTTTAGCTGTTGGGTCAGCACACTATCAGCTGGTTGACTGGCCCTGCTGTCTTATGGAGACTTGCATTGCCGGTTGCCAGGAGGGGATAATGGAGTTAACTATTTCCTCCCAGGTACTTTTGTATTGGGGCATCTTAGTGCATCAGTGAGGAAATTCTCCCCCGCCGGCAAGTACTGAAGGGTGAAATTGAACCAAATAAAATTCTGAGCCCATTGAACTTGCTTAGGGGACAGCTTCTTTGGGGTTTTTAGGGCTTCTAAGTTTTTGTGGTCAATTCACACTTCGAAAGGATCTTATTGGCCTCCAGTAATTGCCTCCAAGTCATCAACACCCATTGCTCAGTGTATGCTTCCTTTTCCCACACTGCCCAACGTCGGTGTCAGTCAATTTCCAGAAAGTGTAGGTCCAGGGTTGCAGTGTCCCCTTCACATTTCTTTGGAGCAGAACAGCCCACACTGCCACATTGGCTTGTATTATATACAGTTCCTCCAGATTTTGGGTGTTTAAGGGTTGGCTCCCTCACAAAAAGCCATATGAGCTTTTCAAAAGCTGCTTGGAATTCCATAGTCCAGTTAAGTGGGTGGCTCGGCTTAGGTTTCACACACAACCTCCACCCGTTTTAATAATTCATGATAGGCAGAGCTATCTGTGCAAATGAAGAAATAAATTGGTAATAGAATTTGGCAAAGCCCAAGAAATTCTGTAGTTGCCTTTTGGTCCAGTGGGCTTCCCACTCTAGTATGATTTTCACCTTTCCAGGATCCATGTCCATTCCCTCACTGGACATGCAGTATCCCAAGTAGTCCAAACTAGTTTTGTGGAAGTCACATTTGGATAGTTTAGCATAGAGTTTAACTTTCAATAGTTTCCTTAGCATTTCCTGCACTAACTTTATGTGAGTTTCCATCATCTCCGAATAAATGAGATGTCATCCACCTAGTTATCCTTGGCCAGGTATCCTTCATAATGTGGAGGGGGTACATATTTTCTATACAGACCCCATTAATCTCCCAAAAATCCATTCATAATCTCAAAGACCCATCTTTCTTTTCATTGAAGTGCACCGAAGCTGCTATCCTAGATTTTGCCAGTTGGATGAAGCCCCTAGTTAGATTTTTATCCATGAAGCTTCTGAACTCCTCCATCTCCCATTTCCTCCATCACTGAGAACATATTTGGTTTGTGTAATTTGCCTCAGGCAGTATTTCAATGGCACAGTCAGTTAAGTGATGGGGAGGGAGTACATCTGATTCCTGTTCACAAAAAGCTTCAGCTAGGTCCTGCTACTCCTTTGAGATGGCCAGCCCCAATTGGCCACTCTCAGCTAGTGCATTCACAGGTTCTATATTTCTTCTCCTCACCAACAGTGTTTCACCAACTTTGTGCATCCTCCCCATTCATTACAATTCGCCTGCTTTACTCACTTGTTGTCCTTCCAGTCAACTGCTGGATTCCACTTCTTCAGCCACACCAATCCCAATTTCAAAGTCTCTGCCATTTTAGGGGCTACTATAAACTGAATAGTCTCCTCGTGGCTCCTTGCCTTTAGGGTAACTGGCTTGGTGAAGACCCCCCTTTCTCCAGAGTGGAGCACTAACATCACTTGGCAGTCAACCGGGCGATGGTTCCACTTACCATTAGATCATCCTCCTCCTTGCTGTCACTGTCATAGAAGACCAGGTTGGGCTTGCTGGGGGTCAGAGTTTTATCCCCGTCCCTGGAGGGAGGAGAGATCTCCACAACCTGTTGTGATGCCCTTTCTACTCCTTCTCCTTTCTGGGTGCCTTCTTGGCCTTCAGTTGACTCAGAAACTGACATGGGCTGCAGGGCTGGCCAATTGGCAACTTGCTGCCCTTTTCCCCCATATCAGAAGCAGGCTCCAGAAAGGTGTCACGGATTCTCCTTTGGGGTAGAGAGAGGGGCTGTTGGTCCCTTACACGTTGGCAGGCATCTCTCTTGGTCTTGTTGGGGGTGATTGGAGAAATTAAAAGACAGAGAATCCCAGCTGCACCTGAGATGCCTGAGAGAAGCCCAGCTGTACCAGAGAGGCATACTCAAGAGACTGGAGGCAAGCAGAAAAGACTGCAGGCAGCAAAGCCAACTGGAGAGGTGAGGTGGTAAGTGAGTGGGGCCAGCTGCAGAGCACAGAGGAAAAACAGCTGTGGAGCAGAGAGGCCAGCCGACCAAGGGTAGCACAGTGATCAGCAGAGAACAAAGAGGAAAGCTGGTGAGAGAACAGAGTAGGGAGGGAGGGGAGAGGAGAGGAGAGGAGAGGAGGAGAGGAGAGGAGAGGAGAGAAATGAGCTTGTTGAGGAACATCCAAGCAGTCCTGTTTGCTGGTGGAAGCAGCGTCCCGGGTGCAACAGAAAAGTAAACAGGAGTTTTGGGCTACAGGATTGGGAGGTATATTATCAGGCATCTGTACTTACATGGGTAAAAGAATGGATAAATTTGAGGCATAGAAGATTATTATTGGAGGGACATGATCTTCAGTTAGGATGGCATGCTTTTTATGGTATGGAAGGAGTACTGCGCATAGCTATTTTCAAAGACATTATGTGAAGAATGCTTTACTTTTAGTATGGGAAAAAATAAATCACAAAACTATAGGAAAATGCCAGTCTGGCTTTCTACAATGGAAGCATTGATCCAAATCTTATTAACTTGGAAAAAATTGTATTTTATAAAGACATTCTAAATGAGAATGGCAAACTTAAAACTAGACAGGAATTACAAAATCAAGGGGTGGACTTAGTTGGTGGCCACATTTGCAAATACAATTGAGATACGAGAAAGATGTGAAAACATGTTTTTTTTTATAAAGAACCAACAAGACTTGATAAGATGTTATTAGGGACAGCTAAAAACTGATAAGAAAATATTTTTTTCTTATTTATATATTTTTCTTATTAACCTGTAAGTTATTTTTTCTGATAATGACCTCCTTACCAAAAATGCTTCTCTGACATTTGATGTTTCTCTCAAAGCAATGACTGCTGGGATAATATCTAAAGCACTGAATTCCAGCACAGCTGTATTGATGGAAGCAGCATCTTCTGATGGGCCAGCAGTAAGGAAAACAGCAACTTTTCTGATAAGAGCCCCTTGGCGATGACGTTTAAAAGCATTCCTGGCAACAAAGCGCATGGCCCTTCCAATATTCCGCTGGCCTGAAGATTTCTCCAAAGGAATTCCCTGTATTGCCTCCATAAGGAGATGTTTTCTCTGAAAGTCGGAGAACCGGATAAGGTACTTTATATTGGTATTGTATGAAAGCACTGATATCCGAGCACCAGTTGGGCAATTGCTTCTGCTAATGCTCAAATCCTTCAGCAAAGACTTCATAATGCCTTTCATCCTTTCAAAGGAAACTGGAGTAACATCTTCAGACATGTCAAGAGCGAACACCACTTCAGTTGGGTAAACTGGACACTTGCTCTTGCCTTGTAAGAAAAGTAAAACTATATCAGAATGTTTCTTGGGCTTAGAGAGTACAACTTGTTTTTCTTAAATATTATCTAATTCATATAACTTACCTACACAGCAAGCTGGATGGGATAACAAAAAGTTGTTTTAATTCAAATTGTTATAGTTATTTGATCATCTATACTAGGAGTGTCAAACTGAAGGCCCATGGGCTGGATCCAGCCTGTGGGGTCTTAGATCTCACTTGTGGGCCCCCCTGGAAACAGTGAAGAACTGGCCTGTGATGCCTCTGCCAGTGAAAATGGAGCCTGGGCAGGCTGCCTGCAACTGCCCCATGCTTGTTTTCACTGGCAGAGGGCTGCAGGAGGCCATTGCGGCTAAAAGCAGAGCCTGGGCAGGCCATGTGTGGTCTCCCTGAGCATCACTTTTGCTGGTAAAGGGCTGCAGGAGGCTGTTGCATCCAAAAACAGAACCTCGAGTGATGTGGAGTTGGCCACGTCCACTCTGGCCATATCCCCATAGCCCCCTGAGGTCAAACACAACCCTAATGCAGCCCTCAATGAAATTGAGTTTAACACCCCTGATCCATACACAACAGACAACTTGCTCTGAGCATGCTCTTTGTTTCAATATTCAATATCCAATGAAAAATTGGCTTCAGGTTTGGTTAAAACAAACAAACAAACAAAAAAAAAACATTGGAAAAAATTGATATCACAACAGTAGTATACCTTTTTAAAGCCAAAGTATATGTTAAAATTTAACTGATCCATGAAATAGCTTTGAAAAATTTGCTACTGTTCTTTTTAGATATAAAATATTAATGTAATTTAAGAGAAAATTTGATTTAATTTGGGGATCAATTTTAATTTAAAAAGCTAACATTGTTTGCTTTAAAACAGGAGAATTATATTTCTAAAAGTTTACATTTTCCTTCTTTTTTATCTTCATTGTGGCAATTCCCATTCATTATCTTTTTTATTTTGGGTCACCTCTACCTTTTTGGTGAGCCATCTGTCAGCCATGTTATATGGTCTTAAATCTGAACGGCCTCGCAATGTCACAGTTACAGGCTGATGATCTCTATGATTGCTAAAGTGTAGCATAACTTCCAAGAAGAGGTGGACTTTATACCCAGATATACAAAAGAGATCCAGTACACTGCTTGAATGGGCCAAGTGGTATATGTAAGGATATATGTAATTCTTATCCTTACCTCCCAGAATGTGGAGATTACCCTTAAAGATTAAGGTGACTAGGAGTAGGCCAGCAGCGTTATTTTTGCAGTCTCTCAAGAGCCACTGAGGATGGTTATCAAAAACCTCCCTGGGACTCCCATTTTCTGGGCAAACTCATACAAAGAGGGACCCAACCTAGCATTAAAATCTCTGACTTCTCGTGGTGATGTGGGATCAAAGTGGCACAGGGAGACAATGATCTGCCCCTCGTTGCCGAAATTCAGTGGTTCAGTGGCCGTCCGAGGTGAAAATCGGTCCTGGAGGATCAGTGAAGAAGAGGGGAACCTTCAGAGCTGGAGCAGGAAGGTGCGATCCCTAGCAACATGAATGGAGGAGCCCTCAAAGCCAGAGCTGAAGAGTCAGATCTTAATGGCCGATCCAGAGACCTGACGTCCCACAAGAAAGGAAAGGGAAGTGAAGAGGGAGAACGGTGTGCTATAAGCGGTGAGAATGAAGGAGTTCAGATTTGTGAAAGTGCTAAAGAAATAGTGAACCCAGAGAGTGACAGTGAAAGCAAAAGCTCAAAGTTGCACATGGACAGCGCAAAGAGCGAGGAGAGTGGAATAGGGAGAGGACGAAAGGTGGTGCCAGCAATAGTAAAGGAAAGAACAAAGAAGAAGAGAAAGTAATAGACTGATCGTGACCTGAATGAGGAGGTGAAAGTTGACTGACTGGAACAGTGTGGTGGAAATTCCTTGAGTTTCCAAAAGAATAACACTGTAGCAGCAGAAGAAACAAAGAAGCAGATATAAAGACTAAGGAAAGGAGAGTGACTGTGACAGTGCATAATCTGGAGAGCTGGACATTTTGAAGGTGGAAAGTAAAAATTAACTCTTTAGGTTCACAGCCTCCAGCACTACAGTAAGATTCAAGTAATTTGATTGGAACTTTTATAGTAGTTCTGTTTAAAATTAATTATTAATTGTGATTATAATGCTCATATTTATACACTTAAAAATATTGTGGATAAGTTTTTTTCTCTCGGTGGTGCTTTATATTTAGTGATAAAAACTTTTAAGCATTTATGTTTATATAATTTTGTATTGATTAGACTTTAAAGAAGAATATATATCCAGAGAAAAAGTTATTGTTTTTGCAAAATAATTTAAAGAAATTAATATAGTGAACTTCTAAGGATTGTAAAAATCGACCCATTTAGGATACTGTTTGTTCTCTTTTCTCAGTAAAGTATAATTGCTATTAAAGGTGTACTGGAACATAGAACTGTTACTCTATATTAACTGTTAGAGATAGGAAACTGTATATGTTAAATTGCCAATTAATCAACTATTTAAACATCAAACTATTTAAAAGATTAAGTAATTAATGTAATAGAAATATATAAGAATATTTAGAAGTAATAGATCAGTAAATTGTTAACACTAGTGTTGCTTTGGTTATCGAGATTGATCTGTAAAACTGCATAGTCTAAGTAACCTTTGGAATTTAGTGGAATAATTGGGACATAATATGAGATATAGAGTTGCAGACTGCAAGGTAGAATAAAGACAGAAATTAGGGGAACATTGAGTGGTGTTGTGGGAGAAAATAGAAAGAATACTAGGACAGCAACATAGAATATTACAAGAAATGACAAGTATTATGACAACAGCAGTGAAAACTGGGAAGAAACCCACCCCAGCAACAGCTACAGTGATACCATCCCCATCTACACAAAGATCTATAGAAGGAATGTTTGCAACAGATAAAACAACTTCTGCAATGAACGTGCAGACCATGCAGGCCATTTTATTATCAATACAAGAAACAATGATAAAGTTACAGGAAAACATGACCAGAAACCACGGAGAAACAAAAACAGAAATGGAGGAAGTGAAAAGAGAAGTGAGAAATGACATCCAGAAGCTAGATGAGAAAGTGGGTCTGATTCAAGAAGTTTTACCAAAAAAATGATCAAAGATTACAAATGATTCACATCCATTTCACACGAAAAAAAAGTGAGGGATATAATCTACAAAATGTCCTATAAAAGAAAAGAAATTATTACATTAAGGCAAATCCTGAAAAGAGTATGTGAACAATGGAAAGAATATCGTTTCTTGGCCGCTCGACTCAATAAAAACAACATACTGTTTATATAGATAACACCAGAGGGAATGTTGGTGTCATGGCAAGGGAAGAAGATCAAGATAGATACCCTGGATAAAGTGCAAGACTTCCACAACCAACTGGTAGGCACAGACGAACTGGGTAGCAGCAGAGATGAATTGGAGTCAGCCAGCCAGGAGGTCCAACAATTGGAAAAGAAAGAAAAAGAGCAAGAAGAAGAGGAAAAGAAAAAAGAAGAAGGACCACAGAAAGAGAGCAGAGTAAAAACAAGGGCACAAACAGAGGCAAGGAACACCAGGAACTAGTTAGCAACAGCAAAGAAGAAAAATGGAAAACAACCAACAACCAACAAGAAAATTATTATTAAAAAATCCATGAGAAAATCCTAGAACTAGGTAAAGAAGATATTTGTATGATAGGGGATTTCAGTGCAGTTGTGGACACAAAAAAGGATTATCATAATACCAGTAAAATGAAGAAAAAAAAGAACACCCTTCCAAAAACATTTTTTAATATGGCAGAAGAACAAAATCTAACAGACATTTGGAGAACACATAACCCAAAAGAAAAGCGGTTCACTTTTTATTCCATTCCCCATAAATCATGGTCGAGAATTGATATGGCTTGGATAAGTAAAACGCTAGTGAATGATATAGTCCAAGTAGAAATAGCACCAAATGTGTGGGCAGACCATAACCCACTAATAGTAACATGGAAAGGTCAAAAAAAACCAAAGAGGGAGATGAACGTTGAACCCACAAATTCTGAGAGATAAAGAATATTAAGAAAAAATAAAAAATGTGTTTTGAGGTGAATATAAAAGAACACACTTCCTTACAGAATCTGTGGGACACAACAAAGGCCTATCTAAGAGGATTAACAATTGCATATAATGCCAGAAGAAAAAAGAAAAAGAAAGTACAGGTGAAACTCGAAAAATTAGAATATCGTGCAAAAGTTCATTTATTTCAGTAATGCACCGTAAAAGGTAAAACTAATATATGAGATAGACTCATTACATGCAAAGCAAGATATTTCAAGCTGTGATTTGTCATAATTGTGATGATTATGGCTTACAGCTCATGAAAACCCCAAATCCACAATCTCAGAAAATTAGAATATTACATATAATCAATAAAACAAGGATTGTACATAGAACAATCCTTACATAGAACAATATCGGACCTCTGAAAAGTATAAGCATGCATATGTACTCAGTACTTGGTTTGGGCCCCTTTTGCAGCAATTACTGCCTCAATGCGGCGTGGCATGGAAGCTTTCAGCCTGTGGCACTGCTGAGGTGTTATGGAAGACCAAGATGCTTCAATAGTGGCCTTCAGCTCTTCTGCATTGTTCGGTCTCATATCTCTCATCTTTCTCTTGGCAATGCCCCATAGATTCTCTATGAGGTTCAGGTCAGGCGAGTTTGCTGGCCAATCAAGCACAGTAATCCCACGGTCATTGAACCAGGCTTTGGTGCTTTTGGCAGTGTGGAGTCAGCATCCCCATAAAGCTCGTCTGTGGAAGGAAGCATGAAGTGCTCCAAAATCTCCTGGTAGATGGCTGTGTTGACCCTGAACTTAATGAAGCACAGTGGACCAACACCAGGAGATGACATGGCTCCCCAAATCAACACAGATTGTGGAAACTTCACACTGGACTTCAAGGATCTTGCAGTGTGTGCCTCTCCATTCTTCCTCCAGACTCTGGGTCCTTGGTTTGCAAATGAGATGCAAAAGTTGCTCTCATCAGAAAAGAGGACTTTGGACCACTGAGCAACAGACCAGGTCTGTGTCAGATGGTGCTCCATTCAAAATCCAAGAAAGGAATACTTAGACTCCATTAATTAGAGAAAAGATATCTTTTACTGGAAGTCAAGTGGTAGCAACAAAAGAATTGGAATCTGAGAAAATGAGTGCACAAATACAAAGTGATGGCAACGTTCCCACCCACAATAGTTCAATTTGTCCACCCAATAAAAAGTTGTATATAACATCATGTGAGCATCTCCAGGTGGTGATGAGGCCTCTGTCTGTTGACCTTGACATATTTTGATAAAGAGCTGTGGCTGCGCATAGCATAAGATAGAAACTTAAGCAAAACACTTCCCCCCCAACTTATACAATTCTATTTTGTAAAACCTCCAGCTTGCTTCCCATAACCCATGTCCCCCTTCCTCCCCCCATTACTTATGACAGCCGAAAGATGCAAAGCACAGGAAGAAAATCTTGAAGGCTGACAGTCTGTTTTTCTTTAGCCCAGGTAAGACGCTTCTGACGTTGTTTGTTGTTCAGGAGTGGCTTGACAAGAGGAATACGACATTTGAAGCCCATATCCAGGATCCATCTGTGTGTGATGGCTCTTGATGCACTGACTCCAGCCTCAGTCCACTCCTTGTGAAAGTCCCCAACACTTTGACTGGCCTTTTCCTGACAATCCTCTCCAGGCTGCGGTCATCCCTTGCTGCTTGTGCACCTTTTTCTTCCATACTTTTCCCTTCCACATAACTTTCTATTAATGTGCTTTGATACAGCACTTTGGGAACATCCAACTTCTTTTGCAATTACATTTTGAGGCTTTCCCTCCTTATGGAGGGTGTCAGTGATGGTTTTCTGCACAACTGTCAGGTCAGCAGTCTTTCCCATGATTGTGATTCCTACTGAACCAGACTGAGGGACCATTTAAATGCTCAGGAACCCTTTGCAGGTGTTATGGCTTAATTAGCTGATTAGAGTGGGACACTGAGCACATTTTCACAATATTCTAATTTTCTGAGATTGTGGATTTGGGGTTTTTATGAGCTGTAAGCCATAATCATCACAATTATGAAAAATCATGGCTTGAACTATCTTGCTTTGCATGTAATGAGTCTATCTCATATATTACTTTCACCTTTTAAGTTGCATTACTGAAATAAATGAACTTTTGCACGATATTCTAATTTTTCGAGTTTCACCTGTAATGAATTACAGAATAAGTTTAGAAATTTGGAAATACAAGCACAATTAGCACTGGGGAATGAAAAAATTATAAGTAAATGTAGTTTAGCTAAACATAGACTGAATATATTAGAACAGGAAAAAATTTTAAGAGCCCTGAAATTGGTAAAGCAAAATTATTTTGAAAATGCAAATAAGCCAGGAAGGTGGCTTGCATAAAGACTAAGGAAGGAAAAAGAAAAAAAGATGGATTCAGCAGTTACAAGATAATGAGGGAAAGATACAAAATAATATGGAAAAGAAAAAAGAAATAGTACTGGAATATTTTAGTGAACTTTACAAGCAAGAAGAAATGAGTGATGAGAAAATTAAACAATACTTAGAGGAAGAAAATATTCCAGTTCTTACAGAAGAAGAAAGGGATAGATTAAATGAAGAGATTACTAAGGAGGAACTAAAAGACGCAATTAGCAAACAAAAAAATAACAAAACCCCCGGAACAGACGGACTACCAGTAGAAGTATATAAAACACTACGTGAAATATTCGATCCAATTCTTTTAGAAATCTATATGAAGTACTTAATCTATAGACCAATCTCTTTATTGAACGCTGATTATAAAATATTCATGAATATAATGGCCGATGGATTGAAAAAAATATTGAGTAGAAATATACACCCACACCAAAATGGTTTCCTACCAACAAGACAAATAAAAAACAATACAAGGACAGTATTAAATGTTTTGGAGTACTTTGAGGCACACCCAGAAAAACAAATTGCATTCGTTTTTCTGGATGCTCAAAAAGCCTTCGACAAAGTAAATTTATGGCAATTTATGATGCAGCAAGTAAAGGAGATGAAATTTGGGGACAAATTTGAAAAAATGTTAGGGTCAATATTCTCAAACCAAAAAGCACGTATAATAATTAATGGAGAAACTACAAATTCATTTGAGACAGGAAAAGGCAGGGATGTCCACTTTCACCTCTGCTCTTTATCATGACACTAGAAATTTTGCTGAGGAGAATTAGATTGAATTCAGAAATAAAAGGATTAAGAATTAAACAAGAAGAATACAAGTTCCAAGCTTTTGCAGGCGACCTTGTATTCTTCGTAGAAGAACCAATAAAATCAGGACCAAATTTAATTAAAGAGATAGAGATATGGAGAGGTGGCAGACTTAACAATTAACAAAGATAAAACCAAAGTGATAACAAAAAATTTAATAGAGAGTCAAAAAATGAAATTAGTAGAAGTAATGGGTGTACAAATTGTTAAAAAAATCAAATATTTGGGAATCTGGCTCACAGCAAGATGTTCAACAATAAAAGAAGATAATTATGTAAAATTAGTACAAGAAATAAAAAGGGACTTAGAAAAATGGGGGAAAATACAACTATCAATGTTAGGGAGAATTGCAACCATTAAAATGAACATCTTGCCAAGACTATTATTTCTTTTTCAAACAATCCCAGTAAAATTGGACAATTTTTTTTAATGAATTAAATAAAATTACCACGAAATTCATTTGGTCAGGAAAAAGAGCGAGAATAAAACTAAACGCACTACAAGATAATAGATGCAGAGGTGGATTTGGACTCCCTGCCTGGGAACTATATTATAAAATGGCAGCCTTAATGTGGATTAAAGAATGGGCCAATTTGAGAAACAAAAGAATTCTAACTCTAGAAGGGCATGATTTGCAGGTGGGGTGGCATGCTTTCATGTGGAACCCTGGAAACAAGATCCACTCTTACTTTAATAGGCATACAATTTGAAATTCATTAATGAGGATTTGGAAAGAGATTAAGCATAGACATTATATGAAGATTCCAGGGTGGGTATCCATCATGGAGGCATTGATTCACCCCAATGCATTAGAATCTGGAAGAAGGATCAGATACTACAATGTTTTAGACTCTCAAGGAATATTAAAGACAAATCAAGAACTTAGAGAGCAAGGGATGAAGATAGAGTGGTGGCCATATTTACAACTTAAAATGAGGTACAAAAAAGATGTAGAAGAATTTGGAATAGAGGTAAAGCCGAATCAGTTACACAAAATATTAGAGGGAACAGATGAAAAAATAATCTCCAAAATGTATAATTACCTACTAGAATTCGAATTGGCAGAAAAAATAGTTAAGGGCCCAATGATTGCATGGGCAAGGAATGTAGGACACAACATCAACCTGGAAGACTGGGAAAAAATCTGGAAGCAAAATTATAAAGTAACAAAATTGGCGGTCTATAAAGAGAATCAATACAAAATGTGTTACCGATGATATCTGACACCCTCAAGGTTGGCTAATATGTATCCAAACCTAAGTCCGCTTTGTTGGAAATGTAAGCAATTGAGGGGTACCTTCTTCCATGCTTGGTGGTTTTGTCCAAAAAGTAAAAAATACTGAAAAAAAATAAGGATTTGGATAAAAGAAATTACAAATATTCAATTAGACTTCAAGGCCAAATTTTTTTTATTGGGAATGATAAAAGGTGAACACGCAAAAGAAATGAAATATCTAATTCTTCATATAATTACCGCAGCAAGAATTGCGTTAGCACAATGCTGGAAGGATGACCAGATGCCAACGAACAATCTGATAATCCAGAAGGTCCTTGACTGCGCCAAAATGGACATACTTACTTAAAAACTAAAGGATGAGGCAGACTCAAAATATAGTACAGTTTGGGGAAAATGGTACAATTGGACTAAGGATACAAACCAGGGAATAAAAAGATAAGGAAAGAGAAAAATAAAGTGGTTAGATTAAGAGTATTTACCAGAAACAGGAAATGAGTATTAGAAAAATTGTTTTTGAGAAAAGAACACACCATCTAATTGATTAGAAACATATATGTTTCATGTTTATTGGTTTTGTTTTTCACATTGGTTTCATTTTCAACTAAATATGTTGTATTATGTATTATATATATATATATATATATATATATATATATATATATATATATATTTGTTTTCGTAGATTTTCACGGGTAAAGGTATGTAGGTCTTGGTGTATTCGGGTCTTGTCCCGTGTAAGATTGAGAATACCTTGGCAACGTTTTGACGAAATCTCATCCGTCATCTTCAGGCTGGTGTCTACATCACAGAACTCAGGAGATCACAACACAAAACATCAGGAGGTTGCAGCACAGACAACGACCCAGGAGATTACAGCACCACACCCAGGACATCACAACAATAGAACTCAGAAGGTCATCACACAGCCCATTACCCAGGTCGTTACAACACAAAAGGCTGAGAGACACACAGCCAGCACCTCAGCCACACAGGGTCTCAGGAAAAAGCCATCCAATCTGCATACATCAACTCCACAAACCAATCAAGAAGTAACAACACAGCCAACTCTAGAGTTTAAAAGGGGAAAACAGCCACAATCACACACTTCTCCCAGGAGAACGAAGCTGAAGACACCAGCCTGAAGATGACGGATGAGATTTCATTGAAACGTTGCCAAGGTATTCTCAATCTTACGGGACAAGACCGAATACACCAAGACCTACATATATATATATATATATATATATATATATATATATATATATATATATATTAATCTTTAATAAAGTTTATTTTTAAAATTAAATAAAAAAATTAAAAAATCTCCTAGTAATACTACTATGGACTGAGGGTACAATACAAATATATCATCTATGACAACTTTCAAACGCATCCAGTATTTGTAGTTATAATATTGGGATGTGTTTGGAGGGATATACACATTTACCAGTATTAACTTGAACTCTTTATATCCAAATTTAACAGCTAGGAAATATGAATACTTGTCATCGTTGTATAGTTTCTCCTCCTGCCATTGTAACTCCTGCTTTATAAGAATGCATAACCCATCAGAGGGTCTCCTTTTGTTTTTTGTTTTTTGAGCTGGGGAAGCCCATCCCTGAAAGTCTGGCATTTGTACTTGTTCATCCATTTCGATTAACCAGGTTACATCAAATCTAGAGAGAAATTTTATTAGTCTACTATCTACCATCACTTTCCAGCCAGCCACGTTCCAGGTCAGTATTTGTATGGGATTCCCAGGGGCAAAGCGATCTGGCTTGGTTGGTTGGCTAGATGGTAAGAATGCCAGATATCAACTTGACATTGGAGCTGGTTCGATATTAGTTATGCTTCCCGTATAAACACAGTTATTGTGAAGTTCGATATTTTTCCTCATGAGTTGCAGAACTTACTGTTGCTCCTCTTTATCTTGATTGCCAGTGTTCCTCTGCTTTTGCTCTAAGATTGACATTTCTTCAGGTGGGCAGGTACTCCGGCTTTCCCTCTCCTTGTCTAGTTGTCCTAATGGATACTCAATTTGGACTTGTACTACCAAGTCCTGTTGGATGTCCCTTTCCTCCTCTCTTTGTTTTGGATTGGTATGCCTTCTCTTTTTATTTATTGGGGCTTGGGTGCTTTCACAAGCCAGACTTGATAGCAATTCCATGGAGGAGCTGCCAAAAGGAAGCAAAACTTTCAACCTTTCTGTTCTCTTGGTCTCCTGGGCAAAGGATTTAAATATTCTTTTTTATTGTCATTTTTTCCTAACCTTGTTAGTTGAGGGCTTGTTTTTTTGGCCGTTGGTATTTTGGAGCTCCCAAGATTAATGTCGACTTCCCTCGCTGTCTTAGCTCTCTGGCCAGACTTTAACAGGGACTGAATTTGAGTGGTGTGAAATACCCATCTTGGCCAAATACAGAGTTTCTTTAGTGAGGTCTCAAGCCTGAATAGCATTGATGGGAGAACAATCTGCTCAAAGGTTAGCAATATTCTTTTGCAGACTTGTCTATCAGGAAGCCAAGAAATCTCTATTGTCTTGTTAGAATATACCCTACAGCATAAGAGTTGGGATAAAGAGATCAAAACTACTCTTCTGTTATGTCACCTGCCCCTGTTCAGAAGGGTGTTAGCAATGCTATTCAGGCTTGAGACCTCACTAAAGAAACTCTGTATCTCTTCAAGACCACCGTCTCCACGCATCCTTTCCACCCTGAGATCCCCAGTCCACACAAGCTGGCCGAACATCATGGGTAAGCTTTGGAATGTGAGCTTTGCTGATTACTTCTTAAACTAGTTTTCTCATTAGAGACTTTAATTCTTTAATCCCTCCATTTGCTTCCAGGAGCTGATCAAATATGCAGTAACTCTGCTATTAGTAGGTAATTCTTAGCAACCAAATCCAAGTCTCCTTTAAAATTGTTCCTAGTATTATTCTTGTTCTCCCCTCAACTCTTACTGGAATTGCAATTCCCTCCTCCACAGAGAAGCAGTCTTCTCTGTCCTCTTCCCAATCCAGAAAGGGATTAGGTTTGTTTGTCGGGGTTACAAGGGGGGAAGAAAAGAGAAAAGGAGACTTATTTTCAGTGTCCATTATCTAAAAAAGTCTTTTATCTTGGGTTGTCTGGGTGTTGTCACAGCCATGTTTAGCTGGTTTAGTAGAGAAAACTTCCCTCTCATTCACTAAATACTTTATTAGCTGGAGTAAAAAGCTGGAGTAAAAGCTGAACCTCTCAAGTGGTGAAATTAAAACTTTTTAAATATAAAAGTTAAAAACTGATTTAAAAGTAGAGTGCATTCATCATCTACTATAACCAATGTGTAACGACTGCTAGGCTGCTATAGTTCTGTCTCCCTTCAAAGTAAACTCAGTGAATATGTTTTCTTGTAAATCTGTATGGTTGGGGATTAAATAATGTAATACAACCAACCAGTAAAAATTAGTAGCTTTCTTAAATGTGATAATAATTTTAGTACTATAGTAATAGTAGATACTGGTAGCCTGAAGTTACTACTTACGGCAGTTTCCTTTTGTAAGGTTCACAAGTTGACAAGTCTGCAAACAACAGGCAAGATAGCAAGATTAGTAGCATATATCTGCCATATATGCTCAGAAACCTACAGAATTACTGTATATAGAAAGTATCCTATAAATCTTGAAATTTTCTTCTTAGCTTTGAAATCAGTTAGATTTTGATAATATTCCAAAGTTTTCATTTAGGCTGTTTCTCTTCTCCACATGTGGTTTGTTTAACTTGTGGTTTGCCTAAACAGGAGAACTTTGAAAATCAACAGCTGTTGAAGACTATTTTTATGCTTAAATATATATATATTATAGTTAAATTAATCCTGTATACAGAAATGCCAGTAGTTTGCAATGTCAAATATAACCACATACCGTCATAGCAATTGTGCCTTTTGGACCTTTTAAACCCTGGAAAGAAAAAAAATAGATTTATAAAATCACATTAGAAAGAAGATAGTGAGACAGAGATAGAGAGGAAAGAGAGAGAAAGGAGAGAGAGGAGAGAGAGGGGAGGGAGGGGGTAGATGGACAGCAGGCAGAAAAGAAGCAAACTAGATATTCTTAAACTGGTACTTTTTCAAACCCATTTGGTATACTTCTATCTTCATTCCATTTTTAATGGTATTATTTAGTAAGAAAACACAGATTTGGATTTTGTCTGTTATTTCTTTTTTCACATTTGCTGAGCAATATATTTTTTTGGAATTCAATTAATTGTGGCAAATGTGGAAAGGATCTATTTGTCTTGCTATTACTGCAACATCTTTTCTGATTTACAAATTAGTTTTTATCTTTTACTTTTTATGACTCTGAGGTAATGTGATTTAATAGACCAGCGAAATGCTGTGGACATAGTACACTTAGATTTCAGTAAGATATTTGAGAAAGTAGACCACAACCTACTTCTTGGTAAGCTAGAAAAATGTGGAATAATAGACAATCTCACCATTTTTAAGTTATAATGCCTACACAAATCCCATGGTCATAAGATAACATTTTGGGCAATTGGCAACCAGCAAATCTTTATAACTATTTGCAGCATCCCACAGACACTGACTCATGATGTGTGACTTTTCTTTCTTTCTTTCTTTCTTTCTTTCTTTCTTTCTTTCTTTCTTTCTTTCCTTTTCTTTCTTTCTTTCTTTCTTTCTTTCTTTCTTTCTTTCTTTCTTTCTTTCTTTCTTTCTTTCTTTCTTTTTGCCAGTTTCCAGCATTTACCTTTCCAGCAAAAATCACCCATTGGGGAATTTGACTCACTTAAAACCATGGCACAATTATGGTCATAAGTTGATGGCTACTTGTATTACAATGTCTCACAAATGCCTTCCTTGGAACCACATAATTTATACCTCATTTGGACAAATTACAGTTTTCCTAGGCATAGGATGCCTTAGACCTACCTTCCCACCCATACCTCCCAAATCTCTCCCTCTCAGTTCTCTTCACCTTCAGGAATACAGACTTGGAGATTTCCTACATGCCTATGTTCAATTGATAATTCCATAACTCAGAAATCGCTTAATCATGTGTATTAACATTCTCTTTATGATTTAAGTAACAATACAATCAACAAAACATCCCTTAAATGTGCAAATTTGTTTCAGAGAAATCTGGCACTGTGTGAACATTGTTCAGTGCTGACCAATGCTTTCAGCTCAGAGATAATAAATTTATTGAGATGAAGAATCCAGATGGTGCTGCCCCACAACTTTCAACAGCCCCAGTCAGCATAATTAATTATGAGAGATCAGCAACATCTGGAAGACAAGTTTCCAATCTTATTTTGGATTATTTTTCAAAACTATTCTCTTCCTCCCCAAAAATATTTCAAATAAATTGAATAATTATAAATGCATTGAAATCAGTTAATTTTGAAGGAAACTTAGTCTTAACTTTCCACTTTAGTTGTCTCCACATTATACCAGATGAAACACTTACTTAATTGTCAACTTGACATTAATTTGTTTATATACTTTTGAACAGCATTTGCTTAGACTTTTGTGATGTGTCTCACATTGGGCTGTCTTTGAAGACTATTCAGAAACTGCAATTGGTCTAAATTGCTATGTCACATATTGGTGAATCAGAGTCACTATAGTCATATAGCACCTGTTTTACAGTAACTGTATTGACTATCAATACATCCACGTATAATTCAAATTGCTGACTTTGGCTTAGAGAGCCCAATATAGTTAAACATATAGACAACTTCAAGACCACCTTCTTCACATACAACCTGACTGACCTACCATGTACATCTCATCTTCTTTTCAACCTGTAAGACACAGGGAGCAAGGACCTTCAGACAATGTGTTTTAATTGCAGCCCCATATTATGGAATAGCTTTCCTCTTGAAATCTTCAATGTTGACTCCCCAGAAATTACTTAAGACTGAGTTGTTCCTTATGGTATTTGGAAAGAAGCTATCATCATTGCAATACTTCGTATTTCATCTCCATATTTCTTTTTAATTATTACATTAAGTTGGTTTTATGTTTGATAATGTTTCACATTGTATGATATAAACTTGTAGGAGTGTTTTGGAGTCTAGTGGTACAGAAAATCAGACAATAAAATAAAACAGATTTAATTTGGCAATGTAGTTTGATCAATACTGAGTTTCAGATACCAATATTAGGTTAAATTTATATTCATATTACCATTCTTCCAGGTGGCCCTTGACTGCCTGGATTACCCTTTGTCCCTGGTATTTCATTGCTGACCTTAAACAAATACAAAGAGCATATTAACTCTCCAATGACAGTGCAACCTGGCTTAATTTTCATTACAAAAATTTCTTGAATGTTGTTTATTAGAGCATTCATTAAAGCAACTGGATTCTTGTTTAAAATAGCTGAACCTAGGTGTGATAATTACAAGCATGAGTCCCTTTGTCTAACCTAAGATGATAATCAAACAATGATTGTTAGATTCAGCCATACTAATACATGCCTTACAAATAATTTTCACAATGAATTCTACTTGGGAATACTTTTGAAAGGTCTATAGAAATTGTAATTGTTCCAACATGCTGATAGGATTCACATGGAAGACCATGTTATCATATGGTACTATTGTCATATTCTACTATGACATAGTTATCAAGTTGATTATTACTAGTTTTTGCAATCATCATCACTCCTGAAGAGTTTAGGTCCAGGTTATTTAGAGACTACCATCTTGATTATGAACCTGCCCTTACTCTAAACTCAGACTATTGGAGAACTTTAGGTGATCTGAAAAGAATGCTTCCATTCCCCAGTATAATAATGTATGTGGGAATGACCTTAGCAGAAAAAGGGATGAGCCAAAGACACTAGGCAATGATCAGATAAGAGGCAGCCGAATCCATAGAAAGACTAGGGGGATGACATATATCTCAGAAGGGACCATCTCCAGAATTTTGGATATAAAGCCAAAAGGGGGGTGGTACTTTAAGATTTGCAAGATTGTGATAATGAAACCTTGTAATAAAGTTAGTACTTCTATGTGTGCTTCTTGTCTGCACTATCTTGGAAGGCACATAGTATTGCATCTCTGTTTCCACACCCTATATCTTATTTTGAAACTAAAGGGGGCATCATATGCATAACCAAAGATTTATGCAACTCAAAGTTAGTAGAAAGTTTAATTTTTAAAAAATGGAAAGTAAGGAACAGGCCTTGGTGGTGCAGGCTGTTAATAGCCTAGCACTTAGTTCCAGCTGCCTGTGATTATTGCAGGCTCGAATCCCACTAGGCTCAAGGTTGACTCAGCCTTCCATCCTCTCGAGGTAGGTAAACTGAGGACCCAAGATTGTTGGGGGCAATAAGCTGACTTTGTAAAAATGCCGCTTAGTAATAAGCAGGCATATACAATGGAAGGAAGGCTATTGCTGAGCACATTGGGTTGTATCCCCCCCAAAAAAACTGTAAGCCGCCCTGAGTCTCTGGAGAAGGGCGGGATATAAATATGAATAAAATAAATAAAATAAATAAATTTATAACCAAAAAATAAGAATAATTTCTGAGGCAGCAGGTGTCTCAGAAATAAACGAGACCAATAATCACACTGAAACAGATATTTCCCAACATGTTCTTAAATCTGCTGTACATACAAGGAAAAAGAAAGTATACAACAGTGTTGAGGGCCATTAGAATCTTCCATCTCTGCAAAAGAGAAGCAGCAATGAACATGGATTACCCTTGGTCCTTTAATTCCTTTGGCACCTTTATTGCCAGGATTGCCTGGATCACCAACTTCTCCCTACAAAAGAAGCAGAAGCAAAAATTGCAATCAGGGGCCCGCATAAAATGATGAGAGAGGTTCAGCTTGAGTGTGTGTGTGTGTGTGTGTGTGTGTGTGTGTTTCCTCAACATGAAGCTGTACAAAGTCCCCTGCAGATAATAATTTAGATGCAGCAAATTTTTTTTTAATGTTACTAAGAGGTGAGAATAGAGAATGGATAAAGTTATCTAGCGCTATAGCCCCAACCCAAAGTTTAAAACTTCACTATCACAAAATTTGCTCTTGCATACCTGTCGTCCAGGGTTTCCAGGAGATCCAGTCAAACCCTGATGATAGTAAAACAAAAATACATGTTGGTTTTCAAACTGCTTATTCACAGTTTAAGAAAAAAATCAATGGATATTTTTAATTACTCTTTAATTAAATAAATGTGTGGCACCAACATTGCTTTACTCAACAGCCATCTTGGAAAGCCAAGTCCATAACTGAAATAGCTTATACCTTTTAATTGATTCAACAATCGTCTCTCACAAAACTTAATGTCCCAAATAGGTTTTCCTCAGTGGTGGGATTCAAATTTTTTTACTACCGGTTCTGTGGGCGTGGTTTAGTAGGCGTGGCAGGGGAAGGATATTGTAAAATCTCCAGTCAGAGGTGGTATTTGCCAGTTCTCCAAACTACTCAAAATTTCCACTGTTGGTTCTCCAGAACAGTTTAGAATCTGCTGAATACAACCTTTGGCTTTCCTACAATATATCTGGTTTAAGATTTATTGCAACCCTTATATCCAGGACAAAGGAAGTGACAGACTACAGTCACCTACTTAGAATTGCTTATATGCTAACATACTAAAGAATTATTCAGGTTAACAATGTTAACCACATAAAGAAAAATAGCAGTAGTTCCTGCACAGAACAAATGAAACACAATCATGGCTTAACCACCATTTTTCCTGAAATACATAAAATTTAATGGAAAATTTTGCCCAAATATGTCTCCAGCAATTAAGATGCATAATATAAATGTTTTGGTGCTATTATTTACATGTTAGCATAACAACAGCATTACAGGACATTCTGGCAATTAAGGTAAAATAGGGCAGATCCAATCAGTTCTGCTACAAGGCCCATTTAAAAGCAAACCATAAAACAGTTGGCTAGTTTTCGTCTGCAGTAATAGTTCATGTAAAGACCATAGAGTCCATCTTGTAAAAGCATTTTTTCAGTCTTTCAAGAAGAAGAAATTTCTAATAAAGAAATCTTTTTGTATTTTCTGATGTATAAATTAGACAGTCACTGGAATGCAGTCTATGATGTAGGAAAGATTGGTTTAGTTTCTTCCAAACACAATTATAATGCCAAAAGAACTTAAATTGTTGATATTTCCTCCCCACCTAATTTTATGGTTGCTAAAATTGTTTGCTTTTGACACAGAAAACCCTGATGATCAAAACTGGAGCTTATTCTAATAAATATTAGATAAAATTAGCATTTTAATGTTAATTTGGAATGGGACTGATTTCCATGAGTACTTCAGCTAAAATGTATAGAATTTTTAATTTAGTTCTCCATTGATGAACTGAACTTTATTGATTTCTCTTGCCTCCCATGAAGTGGTTTGGATTCATAGACCTGTGTTTTCTGTAGTTGATTGTGGATTTTGAAAGCATGGAATGGAAACTTTGTTTGTAGCAAATGAAAACAACCATTTTCTACTTACACATACAACTAATGTAATATATTAATTACTTATTTTTGAAGAATTAGAACTTAGATGGGGCTTAACATTCCTAGTGATTGTGTTCTGAGTGGGTTATGAGGATCTTTGTTGTTGTTGTTGTTGTTAGTTGCAAAGTCATGTCCGACCCATCGCAACCCCATGGACAATGTTCCTCCAGGCCTTCCTGTCTACCATCCTCCGGAGTCCATTTAAGCTGATGCCTACTGCTTCAGTGACTCCATCCAGCCACCTCTTTCTCTGTCATCCCCTTCTTCTTTTGCCCTCAATCTTTCCCAGCATTAGGCTCTTCTCCAATGAGTCCTTCCTTCTCATTAGGTGGCCAAAGTATTTAGTTTCATCTTCAGCATCTGGCCTTCTAAAGAACAATCAAGGTTTATCTCCTCTAGGACTGACTGGTTTGATCACCTTGCAGTCCAAGGGAGTCTTCTCCAGCACCATAGTTCAAAGGCCTCAATTCTTCAGCGCTCAGTCTTTCTTATGGTTCAACTTTCACAGCCAAACATTGCAGCTGGGAAAACCATACCCTTGACTATATGCACTTTTGTTGGCGGGGTGATGTCTCTGCTTTTCTTCAAAAATAAGTAATTAATATATTAGATCCTCATAACCCATTCAAAACACAATCACTAGGAATGTTAAGCCCCTTGGAAAGGTGTCATGCCTCTGTCGGAATCTAATTCCAAGGGGGAGGCTGAGCAGCTGACAGGGAGTGGGAGTGTGGCTCCGGTGGCTGTGGAAGAAACTGGGGAAGGGCAAAGTCCAGCTGGGCAGAGCAGGGGAGAGGTAGAGCAAGGCAGAGGGAATTCAGAGGAAAATCCAGGCCCATCCCCTCTTTATCCTAGGGCATGCAGGGAGGAACAGAGAAGGGAGCAATGTGAGTAGCATGGCTTACAAGGAAGGAAAGGGCCCTGATTCCCTTCATTAGTTGCAGCTGGAAACACAGTGTTTAAAAAAAGTTTGCGCACAGCAACTTGTGGGAAGCAAATTGTGAGTTATCTTTTATGGTCGAGGCTTATCTGGTTTCCTGGCATCTTCCCAACTGTTTTGTTGGCCTTTGAAGTCTGCAATTCCTTGTCCTGCCCTGTCCAGTTAATTGCTGCAGCATGGTTTGTGTGGATTTTTATTTACAGTTTATATGTACTTTGTTTTCGGACTGAATTTCCTTCATTTAAAGATTGTTCTTGGGAGAGTTTTTCTCCAGCCGAAGGACATTGGGGGAAAAGTTGGAGGTATTAAAGGGACTTTTCTTTCTTATGTGACTGTGTTGCCTTTGTGCTATGCCCCGAGTCATCACAAAAGGCTTTTAGTAGATTAACTCCAATTTATTTTTATTGAGGGTTCCATAAGAAGTATTCTCAAATAGTTACTGTCAGAATTCCAGCAATCAACCTAATTAAATTTATTTATTTATTTATTTATTCGACTTATATGCCGCCCCCTCTCCAAAAAGGACTCGGGGTGGCTCACAGCTAAAAATACAACAATAAATTAATTAATTAAAAGTATATTAAACAAGTTAAGCCGAATTGAAAATTAAAACCCATAGTTAAAATAGGACCAACCCCAGAGAATCAGCACAGCCCAGATTGTAAAAAGAGCCAAGTCTTCAAATCGTAGCGGAAGGTACGAAGATCGGGGCCAGGCGGAGCTCCAGCGGAAGAAGATTCCACAGAGTGGGAGCTGCCACAGAGTAGGCCCTCCCCCGGGTCACCGCCAAGTGACATTGAGTCGCAGATGGCACCCCGAGGAGACCCCGTCTGTGAGCCTGTACAGGGCGGTTAGTATTTGATGTTGGGAGGAGCCGTTCTCGTAAATAACCTGGACCCATGCCATGCTGGACTTTGAATGTTAATACCAGAACCTTGAATCTCACCCGGAGGGCAACCGGAAGCCAATGCAGGTCGCGCAGGAGGGGTGTAACATGGGAGTATCGGGAAGCTCCCATCACTACCACGCGCCGCATTCTGCACCAGCTGAAGCCTCCGAGTGGTACGCAAGGGCAGTCCTAGGTAGAGAGCGTTACAGTAGTCGAGTTGGGAAATAACGAGTGCCTGAGTGACTGTGCAGGGCATCTCGGTCCAGGAATGGGCGTAACTGGCGAACCAGCCGGATCTGGGCAAAGGCACCCCTGACCACGGCCCCCACCTGCTCCTCCAATTTGAGCCATGAGTCCAGGAGGACCCCCAGGTTCCGTGCCCTGTCCACAGGGGCAACACCTCCTCCCCATGACCAAAGATGGAACATCCAAACTGGACCAAGATGTTGGTATGCACAGCCACTCTGTCTTGGCTGGATTGAGTCGAAGCATGTTCCTGTCCATCCAGATCCGTACCGCCTCCAGACAACGGGACATCACGGAGAGAGCATCACTGATGTGGCCTGGGGTGGAGATGTATAACTGCGTATCATCAGCATACTGATGATAACTCACCCCAAAGCCACGGATGATCTCACCCAGCAGCTTCATATAAATGTTGAACAGGAGGGGCGAGAGGACTGAGCCCTGGGGCACCCCACAAGTGAGATAACTTGGAGTTGACCTCTGCCCCCCTGCCAACACTGTTTGCGAACGTCCCGAGAGGAAGGAGGAGAACCACTGTAAAACAGTGCCTCCCACTCCCAACCCCCCGAGACTCTACAACAGGATACCATGGTCAATGGTATCGAAAGCCGCTGAAAGATCTAACAGGACCAGGACAGAGGAAAAACCCCTGTCCCGAGCCCTAGAGAGATCATCAATCAGCGTGACCAATGCTGTCTCCGTGCTGTACCTGGGCCGGAAGCCCGATTGATACGGATCCAGGTAGTCCGCTTCCTCCAGGAAAAGTGGCAATTGCTGGGCCACCACACTCTAACCTTCGCTAAAAGGTTGGAGACCGGACGAAAGTTGTTCAATGCGGCTGGGTCAAGGCAGGCTTCTTCAGAAGGGGCCTCACCACCGCCTCTTTCAAAGCGGCAGGGAACAGCCCCTCCCTTAACGAGTGTTGACCACTGCCGGAGCCAGCCGCCGTGACCTCCCTGGAGGCATAAACCAACCAGGAAGGGCACGGGTCCAATAAACATGTGGTGGAGCTCAGCCGCCGCATAATCCTGTCCACGTCATCCTCAGAAACAGGATCACACTCGGTCCAGATAACATTGGCCAAACCACTCGCATCCCCATCCTCAGGCCACTGCAAGTCCGAGCGCAACCCTTCCCGGATCTGAGTGATTTTATCCTGCAGATACTGGCCAAATTCCTCAGCTCTGCCCCGCAAAGGGTCCACCACCACCCCCAGCTGGAGGAGGGAGGGAGCGACCCCAAACAGGGCAGCCGGGAGGTTATTTGCGGATGCTATGAGGGCGGAGAAATAAGATCTTCTCGCCACCCTCACTGCCACCAGGTAAGTCCTAATATGGGCTCTTAGCTGGGCTCGGTCAGATCCAGAGCGGGTCGCCCTCCACCTGCTCTCTAGTCCCCTCCTGCGATGCTTCATCTCCCGGAGCCCCTCGGTATACCAGGGGGCTGACCGGGATCTGCGCCGAGTAAGGGGATGCATGGGGACAACCCTGTCGAGAGCCCCCACAGCCAACTGTTGCCAGGTAGCCACAAGGACGTCGGCAGGGCTGTGGGTAAGGGATGCAGGAAAAAAACCCAGCTCTGCCTGGAACCTCTCAGGGTCCATCAGGCACCTGGGGTGGAACCATCTAAGTGGCTCCTCATCCCAGCGGTGTGGGGCAGCTTGATGGAAGACCAGCCACAGGAGATAGTGGTCTGACCATGAAGCGGGGTGGGTAACTATGTCACCACCCCCCAGACCACTCCACCACTGCTCCGAGACAAAAGCCAGGTCGAGCATGTTACCCCCCTCATGAGTCGGGCCATCAATTATCTGGGTCAGGCCCATGGCCTCCATGGAGGCCATGAACTCCTGGGCCAAACCCGACGCCAGTCCCAAGGAAGGCAGGTTGAAGTCACCCAGAACTAAATCATGAGCCTTGAGCCGAACTTCAAAAAGCTTCAAAGAATTCATTAATAGTGACATCTTGGCATGACCTGGATGTAGCCGATTCTGAGACACATAATTCACGGTCACCCTTAACCCTGGTTTTCCCCCACCCCTCTGGGTGTATCATAATTCATATTTTCCAATGAAACATGTCCATAGCCAAGAGTCATCAATCAGGCTCTCCAACTGGAGTTTTGCACGGCAGAGACTCCAGTTGGTTAGTATAATCTTTGCAAGGTATGCATGGAATGTACTTTTGCTTTGAAAGAGATGCTGCACTGCTCTTTCAAACTTCTCTCCCCCTTTCTGTTGGCAACTATAAAATGGGCATAGAAAATGTTTTATGAGTTGACATTTACAGCCTTAACATTATATATTATCACTGGATTATGTTTATTTGTCCAGGAAGACTAAAGTATGATTCTTACCTTTGTGCCTTTTCTTCCTACAGGGCCATAGCCATTACTACCATCAAAGCCCTATAAAATATGGGAAAAAATAAATGGCTACTTAATCTTAAGATATTCTATTGAGGCAAGCCTAACATTAGCCAATGAGTGCTAGTTTGGAGTAGTAGTTAATGCATCAACCTAAAAATCGGGAAACACAAAGTTCTAGTCCTGGCATGGGCATCAAGTAGCTGATGACTTTGGGCTAGACACTTTCTCTCAGGCAAATCACTTTTGAAAACTTTGCCAAGAAAATTGCAGGGACTTGTCTAAGTAGTCTCGGAGAATTGGACATGAGACAACATTTTAAATCAGCTAATTCTACGTGACAAGAAAATATAGGAAATCAATATTTCTTTCATTTAGTATTTTGTTTATGACTGCCAGACATAGAGATATTTTTGGATGTTTTGTCTGGGGTATCAAAATAGCTTAATAAATCTAAAATAACACATGTTAAAAAGAGAGGTTATGATTTATCTCAAGCAGCCAAATGCACTGGATCAGGACATCATGTGTTGAGAAACTCCCATCAGGCAAACAGGAAGGATCAAGCAGGGAACTAGTCATAAGTTCTGGCTTGCATAGTTGCAAAAGGCATAAGCTTGACCACTGCCACTCCAAACTCCATGGAACCTTATCTGGTTGTTCCCAAGGAGGGCAAATATTCTAGAGAGAGTCTTAACATACATAAAACACAATAAAGATGTTGATGTAGACTTTTCATAAGTAGATCTGGTTGTTTGTGACTGACACCATATGACTTTGGAGCATTGACATTTCAAGTAGATTGTAGAACCAAAAATGTACTGATTGTAATAACAAGATACAATATGTAACAAATAAATGGGTATATTTTAGATGAAGCAACTGAAAATAGGAAAAGTCTGAAAATAGGAAAAGTCTGAAAATACCGTATTTGTCCCTTGGGGACAAATTGTTTACTCCAATACAGGCAGTCCTAGTTTAGTGACTATCTTGTTTAGTTATCATTTGCAGTACAAATGGTAATGAATGTTAATGACAAAGGAAAGTAAAATCATAAGCATAGTCATGGTTTCACATAGCAACCACTTCATTTAAAGACGAAGTTGCTGGTTCCAATTGTGGTCACTAAATGGAGACTGCCTATATTCAGAAAGCTACACTGCCACAGCTATGCTATCATCACTGATTCTTCATAGATGTTAAGAATAGTATAAAAGAGAACAATAACCTATCTGAAACCTGAATTCTGAAAGTTATATTGATGTTCTCAGCTTTCAAGATTTCTTTCCTTTGCTTTGCATCTTTCGGCTGCCATAGTAATGAGGGGAGGGGTGAAATAATTGGGCTTTGAGGGTGTGGGAAATGGGCTAGAGGCTTTGAGAATAAACTGTATAAGTTGGGTGGAAAGTTTATTGTTTATGCTTCTTTGCTGTGCTTTGTGCAGGCACAACTCTTTATCAAAACAGGCCAAGGTCAATGGACTGATGCCTGCATCACCACCTGAAGATGTCCAACATGACATTATATACAACTTTAATTGGATGGACAGTTTGAACTATTGTGGATGGAAACATTGCCATCACTTTGTATATGTGGTTTTCGCACACAGTTCCTCAGATTCAGAATTCCTTTGATGCTACACTTGATTTCCAGTAAAAGATATCTGTTCTCTAATCAATGGAGTCTAAGTGTTTCTTTCTTGGATTTTGAATGGAGCACCACCTGACAGATGTACTTGATGTGTTTGCTTCAATCCTGAATCTTTATACTATTATTTTTCAGTTAGGAATTATGAATTATAATCAACATTTAAATAGTTTAACAAATGTTTTCTATTACCAAAAGTCAAAATCCTAACTCCAGTGACCAGTTCTTCTTTCAGAATATTAAGGTTTGCATGAAATTAAAAAACAAGATCCATTGGGAACTTGAGTAATCCAGTGTTTTAAAAATAGGACTATGTGCTGCTGGGATGACCACATATAACAGATTTAAAAAGGCAATTTGCCAGCCACAACCATATGATCAAAGCTCTGTCCTTTTTTATTTCCATCACAATGCACTTAAAAAGAGGCATGAATTCAATTGCATGAGTGTGGATGCCATCTTCATTTTGTTTATTCTGTTGATATTCTTTAATGCTGTCCTTTTCCTTAAATGAAACAAATTCTTTTAATACTAAGATGAAACTCTTCCAAACTATAGAAATATTCATGAACTTGAATCAAAAAATAAAGGTACATCAGTCAAATAAATCATCAAAAAAACAGGAATTCAGAAGCAGTCAGGTAAAACTCACAGGAAAACCTCTTGTTCCAAGTAGCCCCTTTTGCCCTTTTTCTCCAGGATCACCTTGTTCACCCTTTTGTGGAATAAAAGAGATATTAGCCATTGAACAGAATAAACTACTGCTATAATGATCCAATTACAGTTTTCTTGCTCCCACCAAAGCAAGAAACATGGGTCTAACTGTACTTACTTCAGACTCTGACGAGGGTTTCATGTAACAAAATGACAGAACCATATAAAATGTCCTTTTCATAGAAAGCTAGATGCCGGGGAGCAAGATCCTGACTCATTGTTCTGTCTAGGAAGGTATGAGTTATGAGTTATGGTAAATGCTGAAAATTCTCTGCACAAAAAGTTTAGGTACAGCAGAATTGAATTATTCCTAGCATTATGCCACAAAAATACTACCCCTCAGACAAGAGAACATATTCACATGAGAAATCATAATTTAGCTGATTGGAAAATAACATCAAAGACAAGAATCTCTATACACTTTTTGTATCAATAAAATTGGACATGGAAGTCAACATCACTAGCTTGGATTCACAAGTCAGCCAGCATTTTGAAGTTAAAAGATTTGCTGCTGTTTCTTCCAAAAGAAAAGTTCAGTGAACCCAACTCTGATGATTCTCATCTAACATATAATAAATGGGATTTTAGTAAATATATGATGTATATTGGAATACGATTTAGAGAGATCAAAGTTAAAGTCCTTATTCATTCTTCTCCACTCAGCCTACATCATTAACATATTTATTATGGGAACAATTAAAGAGAAAATTTTATGTATGCTATCTTGAACTCCTGGATAAAATGTGAACTATAAATCAAATGAATAAATAACCACTTACTACCAAAGGTAAATGGGTATACAGTTAAATAGTCTGATTAAAATTGATTGTGAGTCAATTAAATAGTCTGATTAAAACAGATTAAGTGAATCTATGATAAATATATTATCTCTAAAGCTTTTTCTTCATTTCTTTATAACATTTTACTAATCTTGAGAAACTATCCTCCTCATATTTATTTAATATAGTTTTTAGCATAGTTTTCCATCTTTCTCCTTTTCCATGACTATTTTTGCAATACTTATGAAATTCTACCTTCCTTATATATATATATATTTAATAGTGTTTTTATACCACATTTCTACTCAAATCATGGTTATTCTAAGTGAATTCCAAAAAATAAAATGTAAACAATAAAATGATTACAAAATATAAGAAAAGTGCTAATGGACAAAAACAACAGGCCCCAAAGCAGTCAAACTGAAATCTGGCCAAAGAGTTCTGAAATCCAATCCATACTTGATGGAATATGGATTTTAAAAAATATATTGATATCTTGGAGTAAGAAGCTCCACACATACTGAGTACTCAGACAAGAAGTTCTTTCCCCATATGCCTACCAGCTGCATTTTATAGTAGATGGGCCAAACTTATGCTGAGAAATTATCACTGCTGTTCTCATTCGTCAAGCAAGAGAGAATCCAGGACCTGAATATTTATGACTTTAACGGAGAGAACTAACTCTTCTAGATAAATTCAGAAAACAATATACAGGTAATCCTCACTTAACAGCTGCCCTGTCTAGCAATCATTAAAAGTTACAGTGGCACTGAAAAAGTAATTTTATCTGGTCCTCGCACTTATGACTATTACAGCATCCCTGAAGTCACATGACTGAGATTTGAGTGTTTCAGAAATTGCAGATGTTTATGATCATCATAGCATCCTCAGTCATGTGGTCACTATTTGTGCTTCACAGCTGGATTCTGACAAGCAGAGTCAATGAAGAAGTCAAAATTAAAATATCAAATCATGGTCATGTGATGTCTTGTTTAATGACCATGTTCCTTATGAAGTAGATGCTGATCCCCATTGTGGCTGTTAAGTGATGATTACTTTGTAGTTCAAACATGAAGAAATATGCCTCAAGACTCATTCTTATATTGCACCAAGTAAAAAAGAATGTGCTGGACAATTATTTATACTGCATTAATAATAGAAATTATGTCAGCTGCATTTTATTTAAAAAGAAATGAATTTGTACCATGTCCCCAAATCATTGAAAAACCAGGAGTGCTCACCTTTGGACCAAAATGGCCTACTTTTCCTCTAGCACCGGATTTGCCTTTGATTCCTGCATAACCCTACAATCAGAAGCACATATTGAAATTTAGTTTTGAAAGAAAACGGAAGTCCAGACATTTATGGCACAGAATAATGGCATTTTTTTTCAAGTACAGAGCTAATGGACCTACTGCCACAGATACTACTGGTGGCTAATTGAATAGTTTTTGTGTTTTTTCTGTAATCATTTCCAAGTTTAAGCAACGTCTGCTAAATCACTAGGCAGAGAGACACAGACATCCTACTTGCCCTATAGATGAAACTGAAGTCATTTGTTTCTTTTTTAAAAATGCCAACTGTGTCTCATCCAGGCCCACAAGTAATCTTTTGGGGAACTTGCTTATCCAAAGGAATGAAATTGCAGGGACAGAGGGATTTTTCCCAGAGAAAAAATGTAATAGAATTGATAAGACTTAAGATCTAGGGAAAGATAAAGCAGTGGTGGTGGTAGTTGGATGCATTCTTTCATTAATCAAAACCTTTCTATGTTCCCACATGTTTATATGTATATCAAACATGATTTAAATTTGAAGTTTGGTGAATGCTCAATTGTCTTGCTATTTATGTGAACGGTGTAATGGCGTCAGTATGCAGTGTATTATTATTTGTGTCAGTTGATCTGGTTTGTAGAATAATATTGTGGAGATAATATATTTTGAGTAACTGACATCATTGCAATGACATGGGAGATAACAGATACTCCTCTTTCCCCAAATCAGTTCATTAAAGCAATATTCACTCTTGCAAGAATGACAAAATTATTGTGATGATGATTATTATTCTGTTGCTCTTCATGTATACTCAGTGCTTCTGTACCAGAGACAAATTCTTTCTAGGTCTAATCACAGTTGGCCATTAAAGTATTCAGTTCAGTTCAATTCAATTCAAACAATCCATTTTAGGTTGTTCAAAATGGATTGAAAGGTTGATGCACAAGTTACTATATAACCAGTCAAATCCTACATAACACCACACTACACACACACACACACACACACACCACACACAATAGAAACACAATTTAGTTCACAAAAAGTAAAGTAATTTCTATTTTACCTGGTGGCCAGGTAGACCTTGAGGTCCTAAGGGTCCAGGTATTCCTTGTAACCCTGAAACACCCTGGTGAGGAAGAAAGAGGAAAAAAATAGATTCAATATTAGTGAAAATGAATGGATCTCAACTCCCACAATTCTCCTTCCAGCTTGAAATTGGGAGCTAAAGTCCACACATTGCCAAGGTTGAGAAACCATCTCACAAAATTGTTCTGTGGAAAATAGAAAAAGGAAGGTGTATTATATATATATTGGCTGTCTCAAGTTATTTATAAAAATAATAAAGGTGGAGAATGGGCGGAGCTGGAGTCGCCGCGAGACGGAGGTGATCTTGACTCCTGAGATCACCTCTGATACTGCCGCTTGGGACGGTCCCCGATCTAAACTGACTCGTAGGGTTGGTGAAAGTTGGGGGCGCCTCCTGTTGATCCCAGGGATGTCGCAAAGTCCCTGGTTGATCCAGGACAGCCCCTTACCCGAAGACGCTGAGGCAGCCATCGGCTGAAGAAGCTGTGACAGCTCCGGAGGAATGAGATGGAAGAAGTTTGTCGGTCGGTGAGATCATCTTGTTTTTAACCCTTTGGGAACACCCTAGCAACTCTAATGGTGTGAAATTGAGAGTGATATGGAATAGGCGGCGGAAGAGATTGTGTTTGAAAGTAAAGAGTTTTGTTTCTTCTTTCTTTTTATGGCTTTAAAGACTTTCCTTTACTTTTCCTCTTGGGAGTCCTTGAATACCTTTTATATTTTATTGAATCTTGTCTTTTTTCCTTTTTTGGCACCAGGGGCTCTAATGTAATTTGGTTATTTTGATCTGGTTACTTTTTATTTTTGCATATAAGAAATGGCCACCGAGATTTTTTACTGTCCTTCTTGTTTTGAATAAGACAGGAAGTGATACATTTTGGAAGTCACTTGGCAAGGAAGTGAAAGTTGGTGTGAGATACAATATTGCTACTAGAGACCTGTTATCTTATATAAACATACACACTTGCAAGGACTGTATCCAAGGCTCCGTTGATTAGAAAGTGCGGATAGGTGCTTTTGAATATCTTTGAGCCTTCAGTTTGGAACTGAAGAGTAAAGTGACCTTGGAGAGCTTTTTAAAATAAAAGAATTGGATTTCTTCGAGAGGCAAAAACAGAGGAGCTGCTATCTTCCGCTTTCACTAGTTAAGCTCTGGACTCTGCATAGTGGCAATGGAATAAAGAGTGATATTGCTTCCTGCCAAGGCTTTTTATTGTTTGGAATTTAATTTTTATAATTGGAGCCCCTAAAATATATTTTGTTATTCCTAAAGGAATTCTACTACTTTACTATTTTTATCCTTTTTTATTGATACCTTCCTATTTTTCAACTTTTAGCCTTTTTTCTTTTGAGAGTTGGTTTTTTTTACTCTGCACATTGGAAACAAGATAGTTAATTATTGGACCTTTTTTCTTTTTTCTTTTTCCTTTTTAAATTCAAGTTTTTAAATTTTTGCCTTTTTTCAAATTATTGATGTATTATTGATATGTAATTGAACCCCTTTTTCCCTTACTATTCTTTTCCTTTTTTCTTGTTAAAAGGATTGTTCTTCTCCCTTTATAACACTAATTTTTATTTTTACTTTTTGTTATTGGCCTTCATCCTTTTTCCTTCCTTCTTTTTGAATTGGTTCTGACAATCTCTGCAACAATGAGTAGAAGATCTTCAATTCCACAAGTAACGGTTCCCACAACAGAAGAGGCAATACAGAAGATCTTACAAGCAGTAGGTGAGATTGGAAAAAGAATAGAGATAATTGAACAGAAGCTAGACAAGACAGATAAAAAGTTAGATAAGACAGATGAAAATATAAAGGCTTTACAGCAAACAATGGAGAAATATGGTGAGAGGATGAAGAAAATTGAAGAGCAGCAAGAACAAAGAGACAAGGAAATGAAGAGTTTTAACACCAGATTAAGGGAAGTTGAGAGCGACCATAATGAATCTCTGTGAAGTGAAATTGATAGATCGGAATTCTATTTGAGATTCCAAAATGTCGAGGAAGAGAAGGGTGAAAATTTACTGGAGAAAATGACACAGATTTTGGCAGAACTGTTAGAAATAATGGAAGAGAAGATGAGGGATGGAATAGATGAAACATTTCGTGTCTTTACAAGATATGCAACGAGGAATAAACTTCCAAGAGAAATTCATATTAGATTTACTAAGAAGAGTATTAAATCACAAATATTGCAAACAGTCAGAGATAAGACGCTGAAGCACAACAATAAAGATGTCACGGTACTGAAACAGATACCAAGAAGAATAAGAGAGGGAGAGGAGAATATGCGTTTTATCCAGAGAATTATTGAAGAGAGGAATAAATTATAGATGGCTAATACCAGAAGGCCTCTTGTTTGTCTGGAGGGAACAAAGACATAGAATCGACACAGTGGAGAAGGCAGAGTCATTCTATGAGGCTATTTTAGAGGAAAAGAGGGAAATGGAGGACATGAAGAATTGATTGTGGAACTTCCAAAGGAAGGTGCAATGATAAGTGAAGAAGAAGAACAACTTGGAGCAGTAGGCGGTCTACCTAGAGAACAAAAAGAAGTTAGAGACGACTAGAGCAAAACAACCTATATATAAGACCTAAAAGAAGGGGAAAAATTGATCTCAATGAATATAAATGGACTCAATTCAATTGCTAAAAGAAGGAAAATATTTCATAAATTAGAGAAATTAAAATTTGATATAATTTGTCTGCAAGAGGTCCATATTAAAAAGCAAAATGAATATGTATTAAGGCAAAGAAAGTTAGGAAAGCTATTTACATCATTGGCGCAATGTAAAAAAAGAGGAGTGGCTTTATATATTAAAGATACAATTACTGCAGAATTGATTTATACAGATGAAGATGGGAGGATTTAATGGTGGAGATAATAGATAACAACACTAAAATGCTCTGATAGCAATATATGCACCAAGTGAGAATCAAGAAGAATTCTATAAGAAATTATATCAAAAAGTGATTGAATTAGACTATGCAAATCTTTTTGATGGGAGATTTTAATGGGATAATTAATGACCAGCTTGATTACAAATCTGAAAGAACCAAAAGAAAATTAGAAAAAAGCTACCCAAGTCCTTCTTTCAAATGATAGAAGAAATGAATATTAAAGATATATGGAGAGAGAGAAATATTGGAAATAAAGAATTTACTTTTATTCAAATAGACATGAATCATGGTCAAGAATAGATATGGTATGGGCATCTGCAGATATGCTCCGATATACAGAAAATTCAAATTGAAAGTGGGACCTGGGCGGATCACAATCCATTGACAGTTGCCTGGAAAGGACAGAGGAGAAGATCTAGATGGGACATTAAATAATATGATTTTGAAAGAAGAAGAAGAATTTAAAAAGAGAATTGAGACAGAACTTATCTTTTTTTCAAGGAAAATAGAAAAGAAGATACATCACTACAAACTTCGCTGGGATGCGATGAAGGCTATACAAGAGGTTTGATAATTGACTATATAAGGAAAAGAAATATTAAACGGAAGAAGACACTCAAAATCTTGGAAGATGATTTCATGAAATTGGAAAAGAATTACATCAATCACCAAGGGAAAGATATTAAAAGGAAAATGGATGTGATTAAACATAAAATGGCTTTAATGGACAAGGAAGAAATTGCTCAAAAGATTAAAGCGCTAAACAAAATTACTTTGAAAATGGTAATAAGCCAGGAAGGTGGTTAAGCATAAAATTAGAAAGGAAAGAGAAATAAAGAAAATTAGCCAATTAATAGATGGAAAAGGGAATATACAGCATGGGAACAATGAAAGGAAAAAAGTTAGTTGAGACTACTATGAAAAACTGTACTCTCAAGAAGATATTCTAGAAGAAAAAATTGAACAGTATCTACAAAAGACAAGACTACCACAGATACCTGAAGACATTGAGACAATGTTAGAAGGGAACATAACCATGATGGAATTAACAGAAGCCTTGAAGAAACAAAATACAGGAAAAGCACCAGGCCCAGATGGTCTCAAGGAATTTTGCAGGACCTTCCAGGAAGTGTTAAGCTCCCCTTCTAGAAGTGATGAATGAAGTCTTACTAAAAAGAGAATACCTGAGACATGGTTGGAAGCTTATATTACCCTAATACCTAAAGAAGAAATGGATCTACAACAAGTTAAAAATTATAGACCTATCTCATTGTTGAATTCAGATTATAAAATTTTTGCTTCAATCTTGGCAGAAAGAATGAAAAGATACTTAAATGAATTTATCCACACGGATCAAAATGGATTTTTGCCAAAACGACAAATCAAGCAAAATGTGAGAATAATTTTAGATACTCTGAGTATTATGAAACACATCCTGAAAAACAGATGGCAGTGATGTTTTTAGATGCTCAAAAGCATTTGACAATGTGAACTGGCGGTTTATGATATTGCAAATGATGCAAATGGGCTTTGGAAAAACTTTATACAAGCTATTGAGGCAATATATAATAATCAAACAGCAAAGATATTGGTAAATGGAGAGCTGACAGAATCTATAGGGATAAGAAAAGGAACCAGACAAGGTTGTCTCTCTGTCGCCCCTACTGTTTGTTTTAACACTAGAAGTACTGAATAGAGCTATCAGAGAAGATGAAGAAATAAAAGGAATGAAAATTTAAAAAGAAGAATATAAACTACAAAACGCAAGAAAGATTTAGAAGATTTATTAGAGATTCAGATCGCAAATAAAGTTAAATATTTGGGAATATATATAACACCAAGATGCAGTACATTGAAAGAAGATAATTATATAAAACTCAAACAGCAGATAGCGACAGATCTTGAAAGATGGGAAAATATGCAATTATCTCTTATTGGCAGAATATCGACAGTCAAGATGAATGTTTTACCCAGAATCTTATATTTATTTCAGACAATCCCAATTAGACTTGGGAAAGAATACTTTGAAGATTTAAATAAAATCACATCAAAATTTATACGGCAGGGCAAAAAGCCAAGAATCAAATTTAAGCTATTACAAGATGCAAGGTCAAGAGGGGATTCGCACTACCAAACTGGGAATTGTATTATCAAGCTGCAAGTCTGATGTGGGTGAAAGAATGGATAACATTGAGAAACAATAGATTGTTAACTTTAGAGGGTCATGATCTATTACTAGGATGGCATGCTTTCTTATGGTATAAGGGAACTAAAAAACAAGGATATTTTAGAAGACACTATGTTCGAGAAGCTTTGTTTTAAATTGGGAAAAACTAGAAAACAACATTATATACAAATTCCATTATGGGTATCTACTATTGAAGCTTTTTCATATGCAATAATATACAAGAAGGAACAAACAGTTAGATATGGAGAGATTTTAAATGAAAAGGGTGAACTCAAATCGATGCAAACACTACAAGAACAAGGTATAAAAATGAATTGGTTTTCATATTTGCAAATACAATCTAGATATGATGAGCATGTTAAGACTGAAGGATTTATAAAAACCAACTGAATTAGATAAAATCTTGATGGGCACGAAAAAAAATGATTAAAAACTTTATGGTTATCTATTAGAAGTTAAAATGGAAGAGGAGCAGGTTAAGGAAACAATGATTGCTTGGGGGAAAATTTTGGTTATGGGATAGATCTAGAGATGGCAAACACTGTGGGATCAGAATTATAAAATGACAATGTCAACTGCATATAAAGAAAATTTGTATAAGATGTTTTACAGGTGGCACCTATCCCGAGAAGGATTGCAAGAATGTTCAAGGATAAATCGGATAAGTGTTGGAAATGTAATCAGATACCTGGCTCCTACTACCACATGTGGTGGACTTGCGTTGATGCTAAAAGATACTGGACTAAAATCCACATGTGGTTGGAAAAATGACACAACAACATATAGACTTGAAACCTGAGATATTCCTGTTGGGAATTGTACCAGAGACATTTAACAAAGAACTGAAATATTTGATTGTTAATGTACTGACAGCCGCTAGAATTGTATTTGCTAAAAACTGGAGAAATGACAAGACACCTCACGAGGAGGAAGTGATTAAGAAGATTTTGGATTGTGCGAAATGAGTAGATTAACATTTGAAATTAGGGATCAAGAAGAAAAGCAGTTTTATAAGATATGGAATATGTTCTATCAATGGTTAGACAAAAAGTTTGGTAATATATTTTTGGGAATATAAAGATAGATAGAACTGTTGAAACAATATAGAGATTATAATATGATAAAGGATTAATAATAATGATTATAGTTTTTCCTTTTTGTAATATTGAGTATGAATAATGAGGGGTAGGCACTGTGATTTTTGACCGACCGACATACTTGAAATTGATATGGATCTATGTGTTGTATGTTTGTTTGTTATGTTTGTGTTTTTGGAAAAATAAAACTTCTTATAAAAAAAAATAATAATAATAAAGGTGAGATATAAATACATACATACATACTGCTGCACAATATAACTTAAATATTACCTTTTGTCCTTGTAGCCCAGCTTCCCCAGGATAGCCTTGGTCCCCTTCATTTCCTAATTCACCCTGTCAGTTAAAAAATGAAGTAAAAGAAATATGTATTTGTAAATCCAAATCCACTGATATCATTGTATTCTTGCCTAGCACTAACAATCAGTGCTGCTAACCATATTAGTCACAATCCCAAAGGGAGGGAGGAAGAACTACATGAGTATAGATACTTAAGCCACTTACTTATATTCATTGCACCTTTCTTCATTCCAATACCTTCCAATATCACTGGATTAGACCTGCTATGATTTACACTCTACAGTAACCACCATAGCTGGGAATTATGAGAAATGCAGTAAAATAGCTCTGGATGGTAGCAGGTTGAAGAAAGCTGGTGTAAAACGTTTAATAGAGTATAAGAGGCATTAGCAATTTAGAAAAATATCAAAGCCACAAGTTTCTGTTTTCGTAGTGAACATTTTTTGAAAAATTGAAAACCAGAACAAATTGATACCACTCATCTATATATACACATCTGGTTTTCAGGGACTACATTCAGTTTCAGACACTCTTAATGGCCATTACTGCCTGGGAATTCGGTAAGATATAAACTCTCATTCGTCTGGTTTATTCAAGGCTACCGCAAAGTTTCTGGCATTTCATTTGAACATTTATATAAAAAAAGGGAGGGAGGGAGGGAAGGAGAGAGGGAGGAAGGAAGGAAGGGTTTTCACATGTTGATTCCTATCATTTAAATAGAAATCAAGACATGTAGTCAATCTGGCTACATGTCCTGACTTCTATTTAAATGATAGGAAAACTGCCAGAGGGCAAAATTGCCATAGGTTGAAGCCGAGTCTGACTTAATAGCTCCTCTAGTTTTACAATAACACCTTTCCTTTGATCATAATTGGCTATGTAGGTATATATAGGAGAATAATTGGAATAGCATTCATTTCTTGAATTAATGTTCTTGACATTAATATTGTTTAAATAATGGAAATCAAACTTATTATTTTCAGTTTTACCTCATTTGCAAGGCATCAGGCACCAGGAAGCTGCCTTTAATAATTCAATTGAAATTTTAGAACAAAGACGATGTGAACTATTCAAAGAAATTACTTGAGTTTAGAGAATTGAGGCAATATTTAACAAAGAAAGAGTCTAGAAATAAAGGAAAACTAGATATAAATAAAAGTAAACTAGCTATACAAATGATAAAAAAATTAATGGAAATATTTTTTTTTCATGTTTTGCTAAAGTGAAGGAATAGAAATGATTTTTAAAAATGTAGAAGTCTGCAGGGCCCTCTAGAGTTTTATAAGAACATTGCAGGGAATAGCTGGATTGTAAAGCAGATGAAAAGGAAATCATACTAAAATCAACCCAGATCACAAGCTAAGGAAATGTTTTCAGGTTTCCTTTATACCACTACAATATGCATCTAATGGACCTACTGAATTTCAGAGGGAGCTTACTGATACTTCGTTACATGATTGGATCAATGGAGCATCTATACATCACTGTCAAAATTATTTAGGATAAAATCACTCCGATTTTCCCTCACTTGAATTCTAGCAATGAAGGCACAGTATTGTGATGTTATCTGGGATGGTTAAAGTCTATTAGTCCCAAAGACGTGAATACAGTCCTCGGAGCACGGATGCAGCCACTTGTATTTTAGAGCCATCTCCCACCTTGTTTATTGAATGGATCTATATGGTGGTAAATGCTTCTCTTGATCATTCCACTGCTTTGAAAGTGATGGGATTGCGTCTGTCTCCAAAAGAAGATAGCTGGACCCAGTCAACCTGGATAGTTTTAATTTGGTTTCCAACTATCTTTTTCAGGAAGGTGGTTGAAAAGATTATCTTGATCCTTTTCAGTCAGGATTCTTCCGTTTACTCTATAACTTAATTTATTGGGCCAGTCTTTCTCTTTTAGCCCTACAGAATTGTTCTTTTAATGGAGATTTCTATATATTGCATTATCTGTTATCACAGAAAATGTAAATTAGGAGTACAATAAGGCAGTGTGATGGCTCAGCGGTTAAAGACACTGAGCTTGTCATCTGGAAAATGGACAAGCCAGGTTCAAGACCTGAGCAAATGGGGTAAGCCCCCATTCATCCCCCAGCAACTGCCCACCTAGCAGTTCAAAAGCATGAAAATACAAGTAGATAAATAGGTATAACTTCAGTGGGAAGGTAAGAGTGTTCCGTGTGCCTCAGCATATAGTCATGTTGGCCACATAAACACAGAAATGTCTTTGGACAATGCTGGCTCCTTCGGCAAATAAATGTAGATGAGCATCATCCCCTTAAGTCAGAAATGACTGAACCTTTACCTTTATAAATACAGTAAGTTAATAAGTGTCTGAAAATGCAGCACATGTGGCTAAACAATGGGATGGGAAACTTTCACTATTTGAAGTATGAAGCATTTGGCATTTTAAGCTCATAGTGAACCATCATATTCAACAAAATGAAATACTGTCAAGTAAAATAAATAAATTAAAATGCAGAAGGAACTCAAGGAAGGAATTTTCTCAGGGCAGGAGAATAACTGGCAAAATACAGACATGAAAATGAAATAGGAGTTAAACTTTGTAATCAAATAATTACACCCTTATTTAAAAGAATGGCTACATTAAGATATGGATAGGTTGTGCATCATGATTTTTTTAAAAGTTTAATTATTTGCAGTTCAAGATTTGATCATTTTAATGATAAAGCCAACAGCTTTTCCAAGAACAATACATGCATTTGTTAACTCTTTGCCAACCAGTTAACAAATGTATGTAGGAAGCATCCCACAGTAATAATGGGAGACTTTAACTATCCAGATATCAGCAGAGAGAGAAACTCTGCAGCAAGTGGAAGTTCAAACAAATTCCTAACTAACCTAGCTGACAACTTTGTCAATCAAAAGATAGAAGAGGGCACTAGAAGTAAAGCTAGACTGGACTTAATTCTTACTAATAGAGAAGAAATGGTAGAGGGAGTGGAAGTTGCTGGAACCTTGGGTGGAAATGACTGTGTCATACTGGAATTCAATATAAAGCAAACACAAGCAATAAAAAATAATCCAAACAGTGTCTTAAACTTTAAATGAGCTCATTTAACAAACTCAGAGACAGCCTGGGGAAGATTCCATGGATGTAAATCCTAAAAGGGGAAAACAACTCAAGAAGCATGGGAAACTCTGAAAAATGCGATCATAAAAGCTCAGTCCAGCACAATACCCCTGGGGAAAAAACCAAGAAATTCAAGAAGAAACCAGCATGGCTGCACAAAGATCTCTCTGACAGACTGACAGACAAAAAGAACAAGTACAAAAAATGGAAAGAGGGACACATAACAGTGGAGGGACTCATTTCCAGACTCATTTTTGGGGGGATGTATGAAGGATCAACTACTCAGCCATTATAATTCTACATTCTTTATTTACAGAAATCATATCAAAATTTAGAATGAAATCCACTGGGAGCCATCTCATATAAGGCAGGGTCTGAGTCCCTCTAACCAAAAAGTATTTATCGATAGAAGAGAATTTTTGTAGCTCAGGGTTGAATTGTGGGGTCCTTGGTGCTCTCTGAGCTTGATAGTTTTCTTGCAGATGTTTCATTACCAAACTAGATAATAATTCATCAGTACTAGAAGGAAGTGGAATTTGCTTTTATTTTCATATACTAGTGGCTTACCCTATCAGTGTTGATCAGTTGCTTCACAAACAGCGTTTTGATTGATGCCTGGTCTCTACAGCCTCAGGCAGAGAAGGGCTATTTTGCACCCCTCCCTCAAATGTTCTTTAAAATACAGAGTTTCCCAGCATTCCTTTAGGAACCTCCAATGTGCAAACTGTGGTTACTCATTCTAAAATGAATCTTCTTTACCTGGGTCTTCAAAATTTGCTGTTTGCTGGGAAGATGTATACCTAAAAATCAGTCTACATTTAGTGTACATCTGAGTTTGGGTTCCAACTTTAGGTGACAATTATGGCTGCTTATTTTGTTTCAACTACTAGTAAAGAAATGAGTGAGAAATCATCATTTTTATAATTATTCCTGAAATGGTATGTGTGTAAAAGGCAGCACTGATCACTGATCATCAGCACAAGAACAGGCACTAAGCACCAGATCCATAGAAGCAGGGATTTACCACACTAGATAGAACCCAAGGAGTAGATCAGTGTCTCTCAGCTGAAAGATGTTTGGACTTTACCTCCCAGAATTCTCCAGCCAGGCATCAAGAAGTTTCCACAGAAGATTGTGGAGAATAATAGAACTAAAAATTTGTGGGAATTCCTGATCCAGAAGGACAGGCAAGCATTAGATGATCAACCAGACACTACAGTAGTAGACAAATTAATAGGCAAAAGACCAGAAGAGCTCGGAGGCCAGGCAAGCGGGGCGAGACAAGGCGCCCCTTGACATGAGTGATGTGGAGTTGGCCGTGCCCAACCAGTCACATGACCACCAGTCACAGGACCACCAGTCACACACCCACCAAGCTATGCCCAGAGAACCAGTGGTAAAAAAATTTGAATCCCACCACTGTGTATAGTGCAATATTAATGCAATATCAAGGGTTTTCAATTCAATTGTATGGAATGTGAAGGATGTATTTGTGTTTTATTTTTTATAGTTATAATGTATACTGAAGATGGCATTTAAGTTCGTTGTACGAGATGCAATGACAATAAAGCAAACTAACTAACTAACTAAGACTGATTATCAGCAGAGAGCCAGAATATACAAAGATGAAGTTAGAAAAGCAAAGGGTCAGAATGAACAAAGACTTGAACAAGTCAAAGATAATTTTTAAAAAGTTTCTTTCAACATATCTATAACAAGAAAAAAAAATCAAGGAAAGTTGGTCCACTAATGGCAAAGATGTAACAGGCAACAGAGAGAAAGCAGAGCTGATTAACTCATTCTTTGCATCGGTCTTTATGCAAAAGAAACAATAGTCCAAAAACATAACTGTAAAAGACTAACTAGAAATAAAAATTAAAATAAGCAAGAAAATGGTGAGAAGACCTGTCTGATCTTGATTAATACAAATCACATGGACCTGATAGATTACATCCCAGAATTCAAAAGGAGCTGGCAGATGTCATCTCAGAACCACTGTACCATATCTTTCAAAAATCCTGGAGCACTGGGGAACTACCAGAGGATTGGAAAAGGGATGATGTGGTGGTGGTGGGGGAACCAGACCCAGGAAACTACAGACCAATCAGTCTAACCTCAATACCTGGAAAGATCCTGGAAAAGATAATCAAGAAACAGATCTGTGAACAATTAAAAGCAAATAAAGTTATAACTAGTTAGCCAGCATGTTTTTTTTTAAAACAGATCATGCCAAACCAATCTTATTTCATTCTTTGATAAAGTGACTAAATTAGTAGACCAGCACAATGCTGTGGACATAGTATACTTAGATTTCAATAAGGCACTCAACAAAGTGGACCCAACCTACTTCTTGGTATGCTAGAAAAATGTGGAATAGAATAGACAACATCACCTCCAGATAGATTTGTAACTGGCTGACAAACCATACTCAACAAGTAGTCCTTAATGGTACTACAACCACATGGAGAGAGGTAAGTAATGGGGTACCAAAAGGGTCCGTCTTAGGCCCAGTAATCTTCAATATCTTCATAAATGTCTTAGATGAGGGAACAGAAGGGGAACTCATCAGATGACACTAAACTGGCAGGAATAGCCAACATTGTAGAAGACAAGCTCAGGATCCAAAAAGATCTTGAGAAACTTGAACAATGGGCCTTATCTAATAAAATGAATTTTAATATAGAGAAAATCAAGATCATGTGAAGTATTAGTACTGCTTTACAAAACCCTAGTAAGACACACCTGGAATACTGCAAACAACTTTGGTCACCATACTACAAAAAGGATGCTGAGACTTTGGAAAACATTCAGAGAAAAGCAACTATAATTATCAAAAGCCTGGAGACTAAAACTGAATGGCTACAGAATTTGAGTTTGGCTAGTCTAAAGAAAAGAAGAATTAGGTGTGACATGATAGCTGTATTCCAGTATTTGAGGGATGGTCACAAAGAAGAGGGGATCAAATTATTCTCCAAAGCATCGGAGGGCAGGACAAGAAATAATGGTTGGAAACTAACCAAAAAGAGAAGCAACATGGAAATAAGAAGAAACTCCCTAACAGTGAGAACAATTAACCAATGGAATTGATTGCTTTCAAAAATTATCCAGCCTCCTGCTCAGGCAGGAGAACCTATACTGTTTCAGATAAGTGGCTGTCTAGTTTCTTCTTAAAAACCTCCAGTGATGGGCACTCCATCACTGGAGGTTTTTAAGAAGAAACTAGACAGCCACTTACCTTGAGCAGGAGGCTGGACTAAAAGGCCCCCAAGGTCCCTTCCAACTCTTCTATTCTAATAAGAAATATCATTAATTTCATGAAGGTCAGTTTTCATTTAAATAATTAGTTCCCCCTATCAGGAATGATTCAGCACTGGAAGGAGCCTATCAAAGAATTCATTAATATTCACGAACTCAATGTGAATTCCCCAGGACCCGTTGTTAAATGAGAGAGAGAGAGAAGAAAAATCAGAAAGTTCTCAGTAAAGCAGTAATAAAAGAATGCAATTGGTTACTAACCATTAAACCAGGAGGACCTCTTTGCCCACTAGGACCCTAAAAGAAGATGGGAGAAAAAACAGCTATAGCATCTCATACTGAAGCAAGTTATAAAGTACAGTCAGTCCTTGATCTACAAGTACAATTGAGCTTGGAACTTCTGTTGTTCAGCCAGGCATTAAGTGAGTTGCATTCAATTTATGACATTTTTCTCTGTGGTTGTCAAGCAAATCAACATAGTTGTTAAGTGCATCTCCTGACTGTTAAGCAAATTAGAGTTTCCCCACTGACTACTTGACAAAAGTTATCTAGGAAGATGGCAATGGGAATCATGTGACCATGTAATGCTACAACCATCATAAACTGCATGCTGGTTGCAAAATGCCTGAATTTTGATCATATGACCAAACAGTGGCAGGGAGGGTGATGCAAATAAAAAATGAGTAAGTCTTTTCCCATTCCGTCTCAATATTTTTGACATGTTTATTTATTTATTATTTATTTATTTATTAGACTTGTATGCCGCCATCTCTCCCCAGGGACTCAGGGTGGCTCACAATATAAAATCACAATACAAAAATAAGTTAATAAAAAAATAATTAAATTACAAGCCCAATAAATTTAAAAACCAGTAAAATTTAGTTAAAATTCCCTTAAAAACCCACCCCACCTCATTTCAGTCCAGGCCGGCCTGCTGAAACAGCCAAGTCTTCAGGTCACAGTGGAAGGAGTGGAGGTCCAGGGCCAAGTGGAGCCCCAAGGGGAGCTGATTCCACAGGGTGGGTGCTCCCACAGAGAAGGCCCTACCCCTGGGCACCGCCAGCTGACATTGTCTGGCCAACAGGACCCCAGGGAGGCCCTGACTGGAACGCGATGCTGGCAGGAGACGTTCCCGCAAGTACTCCTGACCCAACCCATGTAGGACTTTGTATGTTAACATCAACACCTTGAATCTCACCCGGAGGGCAACCGGCAACCAATGCAGCTCACGCAGGAGGGGTATAATATGGGAGTATTGGGATACTGCCATCACAACCCACGCGGCCGCATTCTGCACCAGCTGTAACCTCCGAGTGGTCCACAAGGGCAGTCCCATGTAGAGAGCATTGCAGTAATCGATTTGGGAAGTGACAAGTGCATGGGTGACCGTCCGTAGGGCATCTCGGTCCAGATAAGGGTGCAGCTGGCACACCAGGCGAACCTGGGCGAATGCCCCCCTGGTCACAGCTCCCATCTGCTCCTCCAAACTGAGCTGTGTATCCAGGAGGACACCCAAGTTGCGAGCCCTATCTACAGGGGGCAACACCTCTCCCCCCATGACCAAAGATGGAATATCCTGGATACTCCAAGATGCCGGTACGTACAGCCACTCAGTCTTGGCTGGGTTGAGTCGAAGCCTGTTCCTCCCCATCCAGATCCGTACCACATCCAGACAACGGGACATCACGGAGAGGGCATCACTGATGCGGTTCGGGGTGGAGATGAAAAGCTGGGTATCATCCGCATATTGATGATATCTCACCCCAAAACCACGGATGATCTTGCCCAGCGGCTTCATATAGACGTTGAACAGGAGGGATGAGAGGACCGACCCCTGAGGCACCCCACAGGTGAGGGGCCTCGGGCTCAACCTCTGCCCTCCTGCCAACACAGGTTGCAAGCGACCCAAGAGGTAGGAGGAGAACCACCGTAACACGGTGCCTCCCACCCACAACCCCCCGAGACACCACAATAGGATACCATGGTCGATGGTATCAAAAGCCACCGAGAGATTTAATAGGACTAGGACAGAGGAGAATCCCCTGTTCCGAGCCCTCCAGAGATCATCCATCAGCGCAACCAATGCCGTCTCCGTGCTGTACCCAGGCCGGAAGCCCGATTGGTATGGATCTAGGTAATCGGCTTCCTCCAGGAACCCTGGAAGCTGCTGAACCACCACTCTCTCAACAACCTTCGCAACAAAGCGAAGGTTGGAAACAGGACGGAAGTTATTCAAAATGGCTGGGTCCAAGGCAGGCTTCTTAAGGAGGGGTTTCACCACCGCCTCTTTCAGAGTAGCAGAAAAGAAGCCTTCCCTCAGTGAAGCATTGACTACTGCCTGGAGCCAGCCACATGTAACCTCCCTAGAGGCAAAAACCAACCAGGAGGGACACGGGTCCAATAAACACGTGGTGGAACTCAGCCTCCACATGATCCTGTCCACTTCATCTAAGGACACAGGCTCATCCCAGATGGTATTAGCCAGACTCATCATCACTCCTTCCTCTGACTCCTGCCAGTCAGAGTTCAAGCCGGCCCAAATCTGAGTGACCTTATCCAGCAGATGCTGACTAAATTCCTAAGCCCTACCCTGCAAAGGGTCCTCCCTCACCTCCTGATGTAGGAGGGAACGAGTGGCCCTAAACAAGGCGGCCACGTGATCATCTGCGGATGCAATGAGAGCAGAGAAGTAAGCACACTTCACTGCTCCCATCACCACCAGTTAAGTCCTAAAGTAGGCTCTTAGCTGGGCACGGTCAGATTTGGGTTGGCTCAACCTCCACCTGCTCTCCAGGCCCCTCCTTTGACGCTTCATCTCCCGGAGCTCCTCCAAAAACCAAGGAGCTAACCGGGATCTGTGATGGGTTAGGGGCCGCAAGGGGACAACCCAGTTGAGAGCCTCCGAGGCCGCCTGTTGCCAGGCAGCCACCAAGGCCTTGGCGAGCTGTGGGTAAGGGAAGAGGGAAATAACCCCAGCACCGTCTGAAACCCCTCAGAGTCCATCAGGTGTATGTTCTATAGCTCCCATCATAATTATATATTCTTCTTTTTTACAGTTACCAATTATACACCTTTCTTAGACTAAAGCATCTTAACAAGTTTAAGAAGTTTTTTCCTATTTACCTAGGGCTGTGGTTACCAAACTGTGTGCCACATCACTCAAGGGCATTGCAGCAAACTCACAGAAGTGTTATAACACAGCAATACTGGACATCCATGACACTATGTGAACTGCAAGCTGAGGTGCACCATGAAAATATTACTGGCAACTTGTGATTTTACTTGGTCTATGTTGTACTATATTTAGCTAATTTTAGAATATTTTTAAGAGAGATTACATTTGAGAAAGGGAAGACATTGTTTCCTTAACCAGAGCTCTAGTGTTTGCTATAACCATTTACTTTTTCTGTGTATAAGTAGTCTTACATTAGCACCATTCTCGCCTGTTTCTCCTGGTTCTCCATTAGCCCCTGGTTCTCCCTGCAAAGGACAAGAATATTATTTAAAGTGCATTTGTGTCTTTTTTTAGTTCTGCAGTATATTGGTAATGAATTCTGACCTGTGATTGAAACAAATGTTCATAATATGGCCTGACTTTCTAAATCTCCTCACTACATGTTGCATACACTTCTAACACTTCAACTGTGAGTATGGATGTGTGACTTGCAAACACATTTGCTGCATGAACGTGTCATGTGCATATATAAATCTGGTTCAATCTGAAAAAGCCAAATAATAGACTCTTGCAAATTCAGTTCATGCTGCCAATGGCATCTTGATTCAGTTTGGCTTCAATTAATTCTGGAAACCTGCCAAAATCCAGAGGGGACAATGAAACATGATGTGCTTCCAACCATCGGACCTGAGATAAGATGGAGCCACTAGCCAGTCACTGAGTGGCTCTCACTTTTTATTTCTGACACTTCTGATACAGCTCTCAAAATGAATTTTAATCAGCATTAATAAATTAATAAATAACATACTGATTTACTATCATAAGAGAACAAGACACAGACTAGTCAAAATATGTAACATATTTAGAAATAGGTAGGTATGCTCTTAATTATTTCTAGATGCTTGGATACCTGCTCCCCTATATTTCCTCTTTTACCCGGAGGACCAAGGTCATTGTTGTCAGATCCAGGAAACCCCTGAAAATAACAAACAAGCTTTTAAGTAATTTCACAGACTTCCGCTTTTTCTGCAGCTGAAAAAAATGGCTCAGTGTAATATAATCTACATTCATCTACATAAATTAGGCTTTCAGTCAAAAGCAACAGACAAAATCACTGTGGTTGGCAAGGAAAACTTGCAATACAATCTGAATAAGTAGATTCATGGTTGAAGGTATAAATACTTTCATATAAAGCTATTTCTATTCCCTTACCCTTTAAAAAAATACAACATTCTGAATTATTGAGCCAAGTAATTTCTTGTGTTTCCAACAATAGACTGGGAGACATTATGTCTTATAGTATACCTCTGCAAAATAGTATGTATGCTTATATGTATGCATATATGTATTTACAAGAAAGGTATAAGTTTCTTGAAATATTATGCCATTTCAGTGAAATAGATTTCAGCAATAGTATCCTCACATAGCAAGCTGCAGATCCTCTGAAATGACAGGCATTAGGCATCTCTATTCCTTATTTTTATTTATTGTTATATGTTTAATGGTTCTTCAGCATTAAATTAGATTAGAACAGAAAAATTTAAAACACTTTTAGAAGAACATTTAGGATACAAAATTTAAAACAACAATTCACACTAAATTTATAGTGAAAATTAGAACAGATAGTCATCTAGGTGAGCACAAAGTTATATAAAGCTTTCTTCAATGCTATTTCCAGTTTTTAAACTGTTCCAACTTACAGAAACTTCCTACTTAAAAGAAAAACAAAAACACCTTCTAAAGGGCTTTATACCACCAGAATCAATTTTACAAAGCAGTTACAAAAGTTTTCATATAAGCATGGAACAGAACAATACAGCACATCTGTGCCAAATTTGTACTATATGGATAACTGGCAATTTGGGAAGATTTCAGCCTTTTGCAGTCTTTTTCATATATGTATGTTCCTTTGTGATTAAAAGCATTAAAGATTGGACTTTCAGCAAGTTATGAATGGATAACTTTCATGAATAGGAAAGGCACTCCATTGTTACACTATACCAATTGGAAGCCATCAGAGCTGTGCTAGTGTTCAAGGTGCAAGACCCTATTTCCACTGAATTTAATGTAAACACCACCAAACTATACCCCACAGTATCACAAGAGGTCTTGAACCCATTCTGGTAGAGTAAACTCCAAAAGGAAACCAACTTTTCTTGGTCATCATTGTTGATTGGCAATAACTGTCTGGACTACTGCTTGCAGTTTTCTTGGCAAAGTTTTTTAGAACTATCTGCTTCCTAGGGATGAAAGAGAATGACTGGTCCAAGGTCACCCATCTTAGGGAGAACTACAACTCATGGTTTCCAATTTCTAGCCTGGTGCCTAACCACTACATCAAACTGTGCCTTTTGAAAAATAATTCCCATCTCTCTCTCACACACACACATACACACAAACCCTATCATTCTGATTCAGGGAACTCCATTCCTTCTAGTCATTGTCCTTCTGACAACTGCAGATCTTGACCCCATTTAGTAAAAATTCACTGCCCAATAGATTATATATCTGTTTCAAAAATACTACTTTGTCTGCCTGCAGTGAAGGAATTTGGGGAACCAAGACAAATGCCCCCATTGCTCTTATATGCTTACTTTGGTACCTTCTCGGCAGCTTTCTTTGCAAGTCAATTACTGGAAGAGGCCTCCAGACATGTGTAATAACATACTCATGCCTCTTCCAGCTACTTCAAGAGAAGGCTAAAAAGATTGCAGTTCCAGAAAGCAAAAACAAAAAATAAAACTCAAGTCTAGAAAAAAAGGTCATATCAAAAGTATCTGTGTAATGGTGAACTCAACAATAAGGTTTGCTGTGGGTTTTTCCCAAGTACCCAGCCAAAGCTACATTCAAAAACCAAAACAATACCTATTCCTACTTACATTGTCTCCTCTTACTCCAGGCTGTCCAGGCTCACCTGATTCTCCTCTAGGGCCTTCTCTACCCTTTAACCATGAAGAGAAGAAAGAAGAGTTCACTAGCTCACATTTTCCAGTACCACTTATTATATTCATAGATATCATCCCAGAGTCATTGTTGGGTACCCACTATCCAGGTCTGTAATCTTGTTCATAGTACTAAAGTGGAAAGGAAAAAGTTTAAAATCATTTAACTTTAAGCTGGGTTACAGCATTTGTATCTGGTGCCCTTGAGACAGATAGATGGGCGCTAGTCAGTCACTCTGTGTAAATAATGCATTTATTTATCATATAATTAATTCAAGGACTCTGCAAAAAGTTTGAACCTTCCTGACAATGCTATATAGCAGTTTTCCCCTCTTTCAGATGCATTGACCCTATATCCATGATGGCAAACCTATGCCACGCGTACCGGAAGTGGCATGCAGAGCCATCTCTCCGGGCATGCCAGCTGTTGCCCGTTGCTCTTCTAATTCCAGGGCATGCATACGCACTGGCCATCTAGTCTTCACGTGTGCGGGAGCGCTGGAAATTGGAAGAGCAGCTCCCTGGAGTGCATGTGCGCGCCAGCCAGCTGGTCTGTGCACATGCGGGAGTGCCAGAAACTGGAAAAGCAGCTCTCCAGAGCACATGCGTGCATGGGCAGCTGGTCTTTGTGTGCACATGTGTGTTAGAAACCAGAAGACCAGGTGGCTGGCATGCATTCACACACCGGAAACTAAACTTCCAGTTCCAGCGCTCCCATGCACATGTGTCGGGAAGCTGCTCTTCCGGTTTCCCACACATGTGTGCACGCACTCCCATTTCGGCACTTGGTGCTGAAAAGGTTAGTCACCACTGCCCTATATATTGGAGAATCACCAGCAAGAAATTCTGGGAGTTGTGGTCTCAAGACATCTGGGCAGTGCGAAATTAGGGAAAGCTGCAAGTGATTATAGTGCCCTTTCCTATAATTGCATTCAACACAGAATTCAGTTTACCCTTCGTCCTGAATGGCCCTTTTGTCCATGTGATCCAGGAAATCCTTGTTCTCCCTAGAATGCAAAAGAAAAGGACAGTAACTTAATAACCTCATGAAACATATTTCTTAAAAGATCTGTATTGGAGATGATCTCCAATCTTTCAGAAGATATCTGGAAAAGCCTTTGTGAGTCTAGTCTTCTCTTTAAGTGACTTTTACAAACTATTCATTAGATTGTAACAAATTTAAACAGATGTCTGGTTTTGAGGTGTTACTGAATAGTTTTATGGCTTAATTCAATTCTACATTTATTCATCTTTAAATCCTCTACACAAAAATGGGCTCATCAAAATGTTCTGACCTAGAAACCAGGAAACTGAGTTCTAGCCCTTTCTTAGGCATGAAAGCCACTAGGATGACTTTGGTCCAGTAACATTTTCACCTCACAATTTATGGGGAAACTAGGAGGAGGAAGAAATATTATGTATGTTTATGTCCTTGAGTTATTTATAAAACACACACAAACACACACACACACACTGTATGTATGTATGCATGTATGCATGTATGTATGTATGTACGTATGTAGAGGATAAATCTATTGGATAAATACCTCCTGTCCATCAATACCATCAACCCCGGAATTACCAGCTTCACCCTGTTGGAGGAAATGTAAGCCATACTTATTATGAAAATCTTTGTTATTTTTGCAGTATTAAATGAAAAGCCTTCCATGCATGGCACATTCTTTTTCTCCCTTCCTCTGAATATAGCTTATGTATTCTCAAAGGCCTGTTAAACCAGCACTGACATATATATAACATTACATACAACTAAATAGTTCTGATGAGATTCTGCAAACCTAATAATAATAACCATTGGCATTGACAAATTCATTATTAGTCAATTGCAAAATGCAGCTTTATTTGGAACAGTTTACATCCTGCGACAATATGTGTAACATCATCAAACATCAATATCTGCCTATCCCAGATCCTTGGGAAGGACTTGATAGGCAGACAAAAATGCCAAATCCAGTCTGAACATCTGGCTGACTGTGCAATGAACCATAAATAATAATATACTGATAAAGAAAAGAGAAATAATAGCCCTACTCAAATTAAGCCACTTTCATCTAATAATTCTGTGCCACTTTGAGAGGAAATCTAGAGTGATCTACAATGATTTCATCACTGTATTTGACAGCATTGCTGTCTTTCAAATCTTTCAAGACTAATGTAGCTTGATGATTCTGTAGCTCCCACTCATATGAATGATTTCAATGACAGACAATATGAAAGACAAGAAAGGGAAAGAGGTGTTACAATCAAGTACCTTTTTTACCCCATTCACATGAGGTAAGAGGGAAAAACATTGTGTTTCTCAAGACTTGAAGTGGAAGTGTAATTTTGTTTGTTCCTTGTTCTCAACATTGCAAGGTTAGCGGAAGTGGAAAAAATAAAGATAAAAGTTTCCCGTCCAGTTGTGTCCAACTCTAAGGGGTGGTGCTCATCTCCATTTCTTAGCCAAGGAAGCCAGCATTGTTTGTGGCCAACATGACTATATGCTGAGGTGCATGGAATGCTGTTACCTTCCCACCCAAGTGATAACTTTGCATGCTTTTGAACTGCTAGATAGGCAGGAGTTGGCAAGAACAGGGGCTCACCCCATCATGGTATTTGAGTCACAAAGTGCCAACCTTCCAGAGATAAGCCCAGCATCTTACTGCTAATCCACCACACCCCATCCAACAGAAGTGAAGAGGATGACAAGAGGATATCTTTAGACTGATTTTGAAGGATGATGAGATAAAAATAGTAAAACTGTGGAGGTACCCTTATACAATGCTTTAGACTGCCAAAAGACCATACCCATACAAATCAAAGCAAATATTTCAGTCATATTTTTTGAAGAAAGCAGTTTGTTTCCCTATTTTGAATTTTTAAAAAAATTGCCTACCTTTTTTCCTCTATATCCTCTTACTCCCTGAAATGTAGAAGAAACTGGGAGTTATACAGAAGAAATTCAAAAGTTCTAAAACAGATTTCCAAATATAGAGTATTTTTCTGCACTAGAAATACTAGATAATCAGAAATGCAAATCAATATCCAGGTGATGAGATTAGTAGATATTTTTTCTATACTGCCTTATAGTATAGTGATATTTCAAATGCTCATACCTAGCAATTGATCACTTCACATTAGGAACTTGGTAGCTTCTTTCCCATTTTTGATTGTTTAGAGAAGCACAGAAAGCAATGCATTTCTTACCACTCATAAAGTCCCCACTGACTTTTAATCTGAAGTTCTTATGTGCAAAAATTGTTCCATGAGCATTCATTGTATTCAAAGCCCTGTGGACAAGGGTATCATATACCAAATACATTTGTTGGGTGAAAAAAAACCCTCCAGCTCTGGTTTTGGTAGGAGCCAGCAACTCTAGCTGGCAAATTAGAGCAGTTGAGCCATGTGTGAACTTTGTATCTTGTTATATTCTTTTTGTTATTGTTGCTACAGCTGCTGTTTAATCTTCCTTTTTTGAGAGATCATCTTCTCAGGAACAACTTTCTTTTGATAAATATAAATATAATTTACCAGATAAAAATGCACACATTATAACATGGAAGTCCTCAGGATGTGGTCAAAATGTTTTGAAGGCAGCCACAACAGTGTAATTCAATCTCCACTTGATTTTTTTAATGGGCATCACATAAGCAGAGCGTCAAACACATCATTGTGACCACCTGGATTTTTTGGAAGAATATCTTGCACGGGTGTCAAACTGGTGGCCTGCGGGTAAGACGCGTCATGCGCAGGCCACACCTACCCCAGCTCCACGAAGGAGAAAAAACAGTGCAATACGTCATGTGACAGCAACGTGACAACACAAGTTTGACACACGTGCCTTACAGGCATCGTACATTCTCATTTCTCAAAGTGGAAGAGAACTACAAAATCATTTTTCAAAAAGAAACAAGCATACCAAGCATACTACACCAAGAAAACATACAACCACACAATCACACCAAGACAGTAAAATTTGAAGTCATGTGAAGTGTAATGTCACAAGAACACCTAAGGCTCTGGGTGATGCCTTTGAAAAGGGTTTAAAGTCTTGCCTTGAGACCTCTAGAACCAGTGCATCCAACTTCTCCCTGTGTTCCATTAGAACCCATTAGACCACGACTTCCCTAAAAGAAAAGAAAATAGTAAAAAATTGGAAAACCTGCCCTTTGAATATGCTTAATGCCTTAGATATATTTGCTTTATTTTTGAAGGATATATTGTTAATGTCTCTAACTGGAATTTCTGAAAATCACTGAGTTATCTCCTGTCTACATGCTGTGAAATGCAACCTTTGCTGAATCAGGAGCTTTCAAACCTAACAATGATAACTAAATATTGAAGATTAACTTATGAGATATGTAGACAAATATCACAAATATTAATTCTATAATACTACAGCTATATTTAGATTGTGAACTCTTTCTTCAAATTTGAACTTACTGCCCATGCTTGCTAAGAAGCACATACAGATGCCTGTATGAGCACATATCCTGATGAATGCAGAAATGAAACACTATTTTTCAGAGGTATAGTTCAGATGTACAGTTAACAAGGTTGCTAGCATTCCATCTTCTTCTCCCTCACCTTATTTTTATATTATTTTATCCTTATAATCAGCTTTCTTTGATCAGTGATCATTAATAATCTACAATTGAGTTATTGAGTAAGATCTGCTGGATTCTTCTGTATTCTTACAGATTCCGTCTAGTAAGTGCCTGTCACAGAACTATTTGTCTGTTGTCTGTCTGTCTGTCTCTGTCTCTGTCTCTCTCTTCCTCCCTCCCTCCCTCCCTCCCAACCTCCCTCCCTCCCAACCTCCCTCCCTCCTTTCCATAGAATGTTATAACAATAAGAGTTAATGCAGATTGCTAGGGATAACTCCAGGCACCCTTATCTTAAGTGACCACAACATATTCTTGCTAGAGGGTGTGTTACTTACAATTCCTCCTTCTTCACCAGGATGGCCTGAATAGCCATCAAAGCCTGCCTTTCCCTGCAAGATAACAAGAATGACAAAGTCAAATTTAATTCAGTAGTGTTGCATCTTATTAATAGCAGAGCTCTTTCTTCTACACTTCAGCAAATACATTTCCTCAAACAACAGAATACTTTGCTATTAGTAAATTATTATACTTGAATTGTATGCTTTTATTTTGAAATGTATAATATTTTTTTAAATAATCTAGTATAAAATGACATATAAGCTCAATATTGAATATGTTGGTGTACATTATACTCACATAAGTCTATATTTATGGAATAGAAAATCACAGTGACAGACTAGAACACTGGGCCATATTTAACAAAATGAAATTAAATGTAAAGTCCTACACTTAGGCAAGAAAAACCAAAAGTACACATATAGACTGGGTGAAACCAGGTTCAATAGTAGTAACTGTGAGACGGATCTTGGAATCTTAGTGGACAACCAGCTAAATATGAGCCAGCAGTGTGCAGCAGCAGCCAAAAAAGCTAATGCAATTCTAAGTTGCATTAACAGAGGGATACAATCAAGGAGGTACTAATACCACTCAATAAAGCCTTAGTAAGACCACACCTAGAGTACTGCATCCAGTTTTGATCACCACACTATTAAAAAAATGTTGAGACTCTAGAAAAAGTACAGACAAGAGCAAGCAGGATGATTAGAGGACTGGAGACTAAAACATATGAAGAACGGTTACAGGAACTGGGCATGGCTAGTCTAGTGAAGAAAAGGACCAGGGGAGACATGATAGCAGTGTTCCAATATTTGAAGGGCTACCATAGAGAGGAAGGGGTCAAGCTATTTTCTAAAGCACCCAAAGGCCAGACAAGGAATAATGAATGGAAACTGAACAAGGAGAGATTTAATCTGGAAATAAGGAGAAACTTTCTGACAGTGAGAACTATCAACCAATGGAATAGCTTGCCCTTGGAAGTTGTGGGAGCCCCATCACTTGAGACTTTCAAGAAGAGATTGTACTCCCATCTCTCAGAAATGGTGTAGGGTCTCCTGTTTGGGCAGGGAGTTGGACTACATGACCTACAATGTCCCTTCCAACCCTGATTATCTGTTATCTGTACATCATTGAATCAACAAAAATATTATTATTAGCACCAAAATATACAACAATTTAAAAAATTTAAAGAAACAAGAGTATTCTGCTCCAGATTATTTCATGTATTTTAATTTCAACAAAAACAATTTGATGTAAAGATGAGAAAAATGATGTGTTAATTCATTTCACTAAGCCATGGTTTCTTTAATTAAAGTCTATTGACCAAGTTTAACAAGATTAAAGAACAGTGGTAGTGTTTTCTTGCAGAGATTTCATTACCCAACTAGATAACAACATTAGTGCTAGAAGTAGAGCCACTTTATATAAACAAAGAGCAAACCTTCTTCGTTTTCATTGCTCAACCAGGTAACACTGATGTTGTTACCTAATTGAGTTATGAAACGTCTACAAGAAAATAAGATCAGAGAGCATCAGGGACTCCACAGTTCAATCCAAATATTTTCTAATAGTGAGACTAAAGAACAGTCAGGATTCAAAGCACATAATAAGGACCACGTTTGAACATATGTTATGCCAAAAACAAACAATTACATAGCTTAGCATTCATATGCAAACTAGTGTGAAAGAAATACCATTAAAAGATATTTGTGATTCTTATTTATTTTATCCATCCAAATATCTAAATTCATCCAAATCAATTGTGGGCTGGCTCAATGGTTGAGCTCCTAGCCAAAGATTCAAGAAGACTTCATAACATCTCTATAGTTCCAATTGGGCAATTTACAAAACTAATGATGCCAAAGGAAATAAAAAAAATTAAAGTGGAAAATATTGTGTCAAGTGAATCATTTGACACTGTGCTAAGATCTCTAATTATAGTCAACCTGACAATTTACTTTTTCTTTATAAAGATCTTTCAGTCTTTGTAAATCACAATATTTTATTGTTATTTTCTCCAGATTTTTTTAATCAATTAAACTGTCTCCTGGTATCACCACATCAGTGAACCATATGATAATTTCTGTAACATATTACAATAAAGCAATATCTGGTATATTATGAGTGCCTGTTTGAATTTTTATTTCATTTTGCAATTATTTGGGAGAGATAGGACACATAGTGGTTCTTGCATGTAGCAAAGACTAAATTTCTACATTAATTGCAATTTAAAAAATGTGTAACCCAATCATGGTATTGTTTATATTCTGTTTCAGTGATTTTGCTACAGTCACTGATGGCACGATCTATCCTTTCATCTTCAATGTTACATGATGCTTTCCTGATCTTTCTATCTTTTTTCTGTGTTCATTTTACCCAAAGATCCATTCTTGACAATACATTTGTTTGTCCTGCATCCATTGTCCCTCATAATTTCGCATGTTTCACTAATTCTCTTATTCTTTCAATGTAAAGTATCAAATAAGTTGTATTGAATCTTTCCATTTGAATCATGATGATAATGATGATGATGATGATGATGATGATGATGATGTCATCCATTCAATCATGGTGATTCTCTTGGTGATTCTCTGTCCAGGTCTCTCCACATCTTCGAATTTTATACTACATCTTTGAATTGTTCTATGCTCTCTGTAGTGTCAGTTTTGATGGTGTCCAGCCAACATGTTCTTTTGGCAGACTGGTTTCCTTCTACTGCTTACATAGAACTCTTCCAAGCAGAATTGCTTTCTCCAGTGAATTCCACCACATGACATGGCCAAAGAGTGATACATTTGAAACACATAGACCATTTCCTAAGCATATACTCACTAGCTGCCATTTTCATTCATTCTTAGGCCTCTAAATGGACCAATTATTTGTCTCATTTCTCTAACTTATATTCTATCAGAATATTACTTCTCCAGATCACATTGATTCAGAATGTTGCAATGTTTTTCAAAACTCATACCTGATTCCTCCAGATATTCACTCTAGCATTACTCGCAACTCTTGTCTATGGATTCTTATTTTCAAATACATCCACAACAATCTAAATGATAACTCATACTCTCTCACATACATTTTAGCCCTTTCCTTCACAGCTGACACTACCACTTCACTTCCAGCATATATTCATCAATTCCACCTCAATATACCATCTTCAATCATATCTATTACCCCCTTCCTCTTCTCTATTGATTTCATAGACACATAAAATATTTCTTTCAGTTGCTTCATTTGTTATTTCATGATCCTTATCATTAACTTTTCTTACATTTCTATTGCTTAAGTGAGACGTTAGTTCAAAGTGAGTTTTGCCCGTTTTACGACCTATCTTGTTACTGTGGTGAAGTGAAGCACTGCAATTGTGAAATGAGTGACAGGGTTTTTAAGAATGCTCTGTGTCCCTCTAACCAAAAAGTATTTATCGATAGAAGAGAATATTTGTAGCAGGGTTGAACTGTGGGGTCCATGGTGCTCTCTGAGCTTGATGGTTTTCTTGCAGATGTTTCATTACCAAACTAGGTAATATCATCAGTACTAGAAGGGAGTGGAGTTTGCTTTTATTTTCATATACTAGTGGCTTACCCTCTCAGTGTTGATCAGTTGCTTCACAAACAGCATTTTGATTGGGCAAAGGCAGACAATCCACTAGGACTCCACGATCCACCTCACAGTTATTACTATTGAGCAAGGTACCACATATGCTGTACCTGTGCATTTTGTTTTTCTTGCCTAAATGTAGAGCCTTACTTTTTTCACCATTGAATTTCATTTTGTTAGATAGTGCCCAATGTTCAAGTCTGTCAAAATCCTTCTGTATCTTAAGCCTATTTTCTGGAATGTTGGCTATTCCTGCTAGCTTAGTGTTATCTGCAGATATCCCCTCTTCCAAATAATTGATGAAGATGTTGATGTGTACTGGGCCTGAAACAGAGCCTTGGGGTACCCCACTGCATACTTCCCTCCATGTAGATGCAGTTCCACGTTGGTCAGCCAGTTATGAATCCATCTGGTGATAATAGCAATAGCCCTTAGACTTATATACTGCTTTTGTAGTGCTTTTCAGCCCTCTCTAAGCAGTTTACAGAGTCAACATATTGCCCCCAACAATTTGGGTCCTCATTTTACCCACCTCGGAAGGATGGAAGGCTGAGTCAACCTTGAGCCTGGTGGGATTTGAACTGTCACTATGTTTTTTTGATTTGTCTGCTAAGTTTTTAGGCTAAGATTTGCAGGCAATTACCAGAGCCTGCTAGAACATTTGTTATCTTGTCTCCATAGTAATGAGATAAGGATGTCTTGTGATTTCTGATTTACTGCGCATGCTTCAAAAGTTTTTATATGCCTTTATATGCCTTTTATAAAGGCATTCTTTATATGCCTTTGTGTGTGATTAGCTGCCGGTAATGTAGTTCTGTTAGGTTTTGTTATTTTTGTAAATAAAAAGATGTTTCTTAGATTATTTTCCGGGTTTTATTTAATCAAAGTACACAGCAGAAGAAAAGCACGGTTTATCACCTCTAATTAGCAGGGAAGCTGTCGTTATTCCCTGACATTATGGTAGCAGAGTTTGGCTTAACGATGTTTTTCTTTGCTAGTTGCTTTGATAACAAGTGAGGTATTTTAAGCAATTAGTTCACAACATCCGAGGATAGTTGTGTTTTAATTGCAAGATGCCTCCCAAGAAAAGAAAAATGAAATTAAGGGCTCAGTCGGAGGAAGATTTATCACTTTCTGACCTAACTAAGGAGGCTGCTCAGAGAGCTTCAGACAGCCAATTTGCAGTTTGGCAGTCACCCTCACTTGCTTCTGCTATGCGTTTGGAAGAAGCTGCCATGGAAGGAGAAAAAGAGATAAGGTCTGTAATTTCTTCTCCTACACTACTGCCCAAGAAAGAGCTCGGTCTGAAAAAGCAAAAGTCCAAGAATATGAAAAGTTTGGTGCAAAACCTAAAGTTGTACAATCAGCTGAGCATTTCTCACCCAAAGAAAAAGGTGAAATGCATTATTTTCCATTGAGTCTCAAGCAGCCATTGAGTCAGAAAGCTGTGCAAGAGTATTTGCAACAAATTGAAGTTTATGAACGAAGTCTAAAGCAGGCTAAGGCTTTTGCATCCTCCCTTCAGCCAGATAAGGGTGTTGTTCAAGTTTCTGAGCCCTCTATCTTGCCTTTTTCTATGAAGCCAAAGGACCACCCACAAGTTGGTCACATGGGCGTGGTGTCAGACCAATCAGAACAGAGAGTTTTGCCTACATCACAGTTAACTCGTGATTTGCCTTGTGATGCTGACTTAGCAAGATCTCCTGCGATTTCTAATGTTGCAGCACCATCTACTGGCGAATTGCATGCAATACAAGAAAAATTACAAAATTATGAATGGAAAGATGCCATTTCAAAGATTAATCAAGTGCCTATTGCTCAGCAGAATTTTAACTGAAGAAGAAGCACTCATGCAAGCCACGCCATATTTGAGAGGACCACCTGCATCAAGAGCTCCAGCGAGGTGTCCCTTCTGAGGAAGAGCCTTCGTTCCAAGGATGCCAAGATGCTACATCTGCAATCATGTGGGACATGCCACCCGGGATTGTCCCCAACGATCTCCAGCACCCGCCAGGTACCAGCCCAGAGGAACTGATTCCAGAGGCAGGGGTAGAGGCGGAAGACAAGGTCGTCGTGGTCCCAGGCGTGATCTACAAGCTCCACACATCACATTGGCATTAACCAATGATCCACAACCTCATCCAGAGTATGACAGATGACTTCTCTGGACTTTAGACAGTGGAGCAGCAGTGCATATTACCTACAGAAGAGATCCTTACACAGAGATGCATGATCCTGAACCTGACATGTGTGAACTGTACACTTTTTCAAATTATCCTGTTCAGGTCATGGGAAAAGGAACTGTTTATATTGAAGAGCTCGATGCATGTATTCCTGGTGTTTATTATATACCAACAGCAATCTGTAGTTTGCTTAGTCAGAGTCATTTGTCGAGAGTATCCAAGTACCAGGTTCACCATTTTGAAAAAGCAAGTTATGTGGTTAAAGAGGGTAATATTGTTGCTGAAACCATATTAATTGGTGGTGTTTATTACCTAAAGCCAAAGTCTAACTCGCAAGCACAGGCAAGTATACAATCTCCAAAAAAGGAGAGCACAGGCCCAGAGAGAGATGTTCCAGAGAGAGATCCTGTCACTACTCCAATGGCTCGTAAAGCCAACAAAAAAACAAATAAGAAACAGGTTGCTCAAAGCAAGCCTGAGGCTCCTAATAAAAATATTGAGAATTCACTAACAGGTAAACCTTTGCATTCCAGGTGTATCCATAAGTGGCATAGAAGATTGGGGCATGCCAGTTTTCATGTTGTTAGGAAGATGCTGGAATTAGTGAAAGGTTTGGATCTGAAGGGCTGTAAGGTGTTCTTGGATTGTGCTGTCTGCAAGAAAGCCAAATCCAAAGCAGCAGCAGTTCCAAAACATGCTACACGCCTGTCAACACGCATTTTTGATTTGGTACACACTGACATAGTAGGTCCATTTGCACCAACACTTGGTGGTAAAAAATATTTCTCAACAATTGTTGATAATTATTCTAGATATGGATTTGTATTTCCTATGAAGGAAAAATTAGAGACCTTTCAGATCTTTAAAGACTTTGCAATTATGTCAATACTCAACACAATGTCCGCATCACTAGAATTCAAAGTGATCACAGTGCTGAATTCATGTCCCAGCGTTTTCAGGACTGGATGCTTACGAATGGAATTATGCACCAGACATCAGCCCCTTACATTCCTGTGTAAAATGGAGTGGTGGAACAGAGAAATGGAGTTCTACAAACCATGATGCGATGTCTCCTAGAAGACACTAATCTCAGTCTCCCATACTGGGGTGAAGCTATTAAATATGCAAACTACATTATTAACTGTATCTGGAGTAGTGTAATAAATCAGACTTCTTTCTTCATGTTATATGAGTATAAACCCAATCTTAAAAACATCCATATTTTGGTTCATACGCTACGGTGAACATTCCCTTAGCTCAAAGAAAGAAAGGAGGTCCAGCAGCAAAAAGAATGAGATTCATGGGTATTGATGACAATTCAATATGGAGCAAATTTGTTGACTCCAAACATGTAATAGTGATTTCTCAGTCCTTTAATTTTGAGGAAGATGCTGACTGGTCCAGGATTCACTCCAATGATCCTGGAGTTTATTTTCCTAGAGATGATGCTACTGATGCCACGCAGTCTGATGATCAAGATTCACAGGCGGATGTTACATCAACTAGTTCTTCTCAACCAGATGTTCCGTCTTCGCAAGTAGTTGATGCTGACGCTAGCGACTATGAAGAAGACAAGGATGAAATGGAAGAAGAATGGACCATTGTTCTGAGACGTTCCAAGAGGGCTACGAAGGGGATCCCTCCGAAGCGATATTCGTGGCAATTGACAAAAGCACCTTTACCTTTGATTTGTGCTGTTACACTTCCTCCTGACAAGTTCACACAAATTAAGCATCTTCCTGATTCAGAGCAAGAGAAATGGTATGAGGCAATGCAGGCTGAAATGGACAGTCTAAAGAAACTCAAGGTGTTTACGCCTGCAAGTCCTCCAGTGAATAAGAAAGTTATTGGCACTAGATGAATCTATAGAATTAAAAAGAAGCCAAATGGTGAATCATTATACAAGGCCAGACTTGTAGCTCAGGGTTTTGCTCAATGTTATCCTGAAGCCTATACAAATACTTACTCACCGACAGTTCGGACTGAGAGCGTAAAAATTGCTTTAGCCACTGCAACTATTCTTGGTTTAGAAGTTTACCAATCTGATGTTGAAACAGCTTATCTACATGCTGACCTGGATGAAGAAATTTACGACAAAGGTCCTCCAGGGTTCCGAAAGCAAGAAGGGGATACCTGGCTCTTAAACAAAAGTCTTTATGGTCTGAAACAGACTGGTTTAACTTATGTCTTACTGACAAACTAAATTCAATGGGCTTTATTAAGTCCGAAACTGATGAATGCGTGTTCACAAAAAGATCTGAGAATATATATGAGATAATTCTTCTTTATGCTGATGATATTGTTTATATTGATCCAAATAAGTAAATGAGTGAGAATTTTGCTAAAGCCTTGCAGAAATATTTTACATTGAAATCTTTAGGTTACATAACACTTATTTGGGTATTCAGATTGCCAAAACTCAGAAGGGATTTAGTCTTTCACAAGAAGATAAGATAGAACAACTGTTGCATCATTGCAATATGAAGGATGCTAAAACAGCTAGCATACCTATGCAAACAGATTTTCATAATCTGGCACATGAACCAAATCCTGATTTTGAAGATCAAACACTTTATCGTTCAGTAATTGGGTCATTGTTATACATTAGTTGGACTAGACCCGACATTGCACTTAGTGTTAATCTTTTGTCACGACACATAGGTAAGGCAAAACAGTTTCATTGGTTATGCATTAAGAAGTTGTTGAGATATCTAAAGCACATTAAAAATATGAAGTTGTTGTTAGAACCGACACATACTGATTATGCAGAATTATGTTGTTATGCAGATTCTGATTGGGTGAGTGATAAGAAGTCACGTAAAAGTACTTCAGGTTATATGATGTTCTTAAATGGATGTCCTGTTTATTGGCATGTGCATAAACAGAACTTCATTTCTTGTTCATCTACTGAAGCTGAATGTGCTTGTGTCTCAGATGCATGTAATTCTCTAACGTGGTTTGATGCTTTAGTCACAGATATCTGGAAACACCCGATCCAGCCAATCACAGTGATGGAGGACAACGAATCTGTGGTTTATGTTTCTAAAACACGTTTCACAGGTTCTAGGTCCAGACACATTGACATTTGTTATAAGAACATAAAGCAATTAGTTAAACAAGGTTTTGTTAAATTACAGTATGTGTCCACACATGATCAGATTGCTGACATGCTCAACAAACCACTTCCAGCTGCTCAACCCAAATATCTACATGAGAAGTTGTGCCTTACCTGATGTTCGCTTAACAGACAAAGAAGGGGTTGTCACTATGTTTTTTTGATTTGTCTGCTAAGTTTTTAGGCTAAGATTTGCAGGCAATTACCAGAGCCTGCTAGAACATTTGTTATCTTGTCTCCATAGTAATGAGATAAGGATGTCTTGTGATTTCTGATTTACTGCGCATGCTTCAAAAGTTTTTCTTCACTTCCTGTAACTGCATTCTTTATATGCCTTTGTGTGTGATTAGCTGCCGGTAATGTAGTTCTGTTAGGTTTTGTTATTTTTGTAAATAAAAAGATGTTTCTTAGATTATTTTCTGAGTTTTGTTTAATCAAAGTATACAGCAGAAGAAAAGCATGGTTTATCACCTCTAATTAGCAGGGAAGCTGTCGTTACTCCCTGACATGAACTGCCAAATTGTAGGGAGTATGCCACAGAGGCTCCTAATTGTCTAACCCACCTATTTCTATTTTATCAAGTAGTAGGTTACGGTCTACTTTATCAAATGTCTTACTGAAGTCCAAGTAAATTATATCCATAGCATTCCTCTGGTCCACTAATTTTGTCACTTTGTCAAAGAATGCAATATTAGTCTGGCATGATCTGTTTTTGAAAAACAGATGTTGGCTTTTGGTTATTACTATGTTTGCTTCTAGGTATTTGCTGATTCATTGCTTCATTATCTTTTCCAGAATTTTCCCTGGTATTGAGGTCAGGCTGGTAATTTCTTAAGTTATAGATGTTTTCCCACCCAACAGATCCTAATTAGTGAGCCTCTATTAAAACAAATACAGGTAGTTCTCGACTTATGACCACAATTGAGCCCACAATTTCTATTGTTAAGTGAGACATTTTTAAATGAGTTTTGCCCCATTTTACAATCTTTCTTGCCACAATTTTTAAATGAATCATTGCAGGTAATAAGTTAGTAATCCAGTTGTTAAGTGAATCAGGCTTTCACATTGACTTTGCTTGTCAGAAGTTTGCAAAAGGGGATCACATGATGGTCAACGGTCATAAATATGAACCAGTTGCCAGGCATCTGAATTTTGATCATGTGACTTTGGGGATGATATGAAAAACAATAATCTCACATTTTTCAATGCCATTGTAACTTTGAATGCTCACTAAACGAATTAGTTTTTTTTTAAGTCAAGTTTTTAAAATTTATATATAAGCATTTTGAATACAGTGTATTGTCCAGGCATACCATTTTACAAAAGAATTTTTAAAAAGGAAGAAATAGTAACATATATACTAATAGCAATAGTAGTAGTACAACAGAATAATTCTAACCATATTTACAATTATGTTAGCTGATTTGTAATCCTATTGATTATATTTATAAACTTATAACTTATAGTTATAAACAATGTTCACGTATAACATAACAATGCTCTTTCTTCATCTAACTTCTACCTCTTACCTCTAACCATTGATAAAACTTATTCCACATTAAGTAATATTCTTTATCTCCTTTATCTTATATTTTCAGTGTCAATCTATCCATCTGTACAATCCAATATTTTCTGAATTATATTTTCATCTGATGAGTGTTTTCATTTTTCTAATATTGTGCAAATATATATATATATATATTTATTTTATTTGACTTGTATGCCACCACTAGCCGAAAGGACTCGGGGCAGCTCACAGATAAAACATAGAACAATAAATAGTTTAAAAAGAGATTAAACCTAACAAGCCAAATATAACAATAAAAACCCAATCAAAATCCCCCCTCCCCCCCAGGAGGTCAGTCCAGCTCAGCCTGTAAAAACAACCAGGTTTTTAGATCGCTCCAGAAAGAGGAGAGATTGGGAGCCAACCGGAGCTCAACAGGTAGTTGGTTCCATAAGGTGGGAGCCGCTACAGAATAGGCCCTTCCCCGGGGCACCGCCAGCCGGCATTGTCGTGCGGACGGCATCCCGAGGAGTCCCAGCCTGTGTGCTCGCACAGGGCGATCAGTATTTGATATCGCAGGAGATGCTCCCGCAAGTACCCCGGACCCATGCCATGAAGGACTTTGAATGTTAGCACCAGAACCTTGAATCGCACCTGGAGGGCAACCGGCAACCAATGCAGCTCATGCAGGAGGGCGAACATGGGAGTATCGGAAACTCCCATCACAACCCGCGCGGCTGCATTCTGCACCAGCTGGAGCCTCCGGATGATATGCAAGGGCAGTCCTAAATAGAGAGCGTTGCAGTAGTCGAGTTGGGACGTAACAAGTGCATAAGTGACTGTGCTGGGTAAGGCAACCAGCCGAACCTGGGCAAAGGCCCCCCTGGCCACGGCTCCCACCTGCTCCTCCAAACTGAGCCATGAATCCAGGAGGACCCCCAGGTTTCATGCCCTATCCAGATCCGTACCGCCTCCAGACAACGGGACATCACAGAGAGGGCATCACTGATTTGGTTTGGGGTGGAGATATATAGCTGAGTATCATCAGCATACTGATGATACCTCACCCCAAAACCCCAGATGATCTCACCCAGCGGCTTCATATAGATGTTGAACAGGAGGGGCGAGAGGACCGACCCTTGAGGGACCCCCACAGGTGAGAGCCCCTGTGACCGACCTCTGCCCCCCTGCCAACACCAATTGCGAATGCCCCGAGAGGTAGAAGGAGAACCACTGCAAAACAGTGCCTCCCACTCCCAACCCCCTCAAGGCGCCGCAATAGGATACCATGGTCGATGGTATTGAAAGCCGCTGAGAGATCTAACAGGACCAGGACAGAGGAAAATCTTCTGTCCCGCGCCCTCCAGAGATCATCCACCAGTTCGACCAATGCCGTCTCTGTACTGAACCCGGGCCGGAAGCCCGATTGATTTCTCATTGCAATCAGAAAAATATTTCTGGTTTCAAATCTAAATGCTACTTAATCATCTTTTCCAACCATGTCTGTATTTTCGTCCAGTATTTTCTTGCTTTCATACATGTCCACCATATATGATAAAAATCCAAAATATTTTCAGCATGTCAATTGTCCCACTAGAGGCAAGAATACTTTAGAACATTCCACACAATACTAAAAGATGCTTCTTGGTCTTTACCATGTACAGCTGTGGGACACTCTGATCACTGCATGATTCACCTTATACCTGCTTACTGACGAAGACTTAAAGCCACGAAACCAACAAAAGTAAAAGGAGTGATGTTAAGAATATAGAGATTGACACAAAAATAACATACTGAAATATCAAATAATCAAGAATGATAATTTAACAAAATAAGTGTATTAATATTAAATTTTAAAAGATTGTCAATTGTATTAAACATGAAGAATATTGTCATATTTATTTTAAAATGTAAGACACTTAGTGACACACTGTTCACACAATATATTTGCTGAAACAAAAAAATAAAAAAAATGGGGAAAAAAAGATTTTCCATTCCTGTTTTATTTAGAGTTTGGTGCAATTAAATAAATCAGTTGTAGTTTCGTTAACAAATAGTGATTAAAGCATTATGAACCATTACTGAACTTTTTGTGAGAATGAAATTAAAAGTTGATCTGGGCTTTGATGATTAGATATGGGATTATGGAAATAATGTATATAAATGTTAATCTTAGAGTAAGAGTTTGATATATACCAAAGAAAGTTGGAAGTCATTCTGTTTCAGTTTTCCTTCTTTTCCTCATTCTTTCTTATACTTTTACTCTTTTTCTTTCCTGAGCCTTTTTTTTCCAAGTCTGTTTTTATTTGTTTATCCCTTAGCTTTGTATTTTTTTGATGTATGAAGGATCAAATACTCAGCCATTATAATTCTACATTCCTTATTTACAGAAATCGTATCAAAATTTAGAATGAAGTTCACTGGGAGCCATCTCATATAAGATAGACTCTGAGTCCCTCTAACCAAAAAGTCATCTCATATAAGATAGACTCTGAGTCCCTCTAACCAAAAAGTGTTTATTGATAGAAGAGAATATTTGTAGCTCAGGGTTCCTTGGCACTCTCTGAACTTGATGGTTTTCTTGCAGATGTTTCATTACCAAACCAAATAACATTATCAGTTTTAGAAGGGAATGGAGTTTGCTCTTATTTTCATATACTAGTGGCTTACTCTTTCAGTGTTGATCAGTTGCTTCACAAACAGCATTTTGATTGGTGCCCGGGTCTCTACAGCCTTAGGCAGAGAAGGGCTATTCTGCACCCCTCCCACAAATGTTCTTTAAAATACAGTTTCCTAGCATTCCTTTAGGAACCTCCAACATGCAAACTGTGGTTACTCATCCTAAAATGAATCCTCTTTACCTGAAGCTTCAAATTTTGCTGCTTGCTGGGGAGGTGTGTAGCTAAAAGTCAGTCTACATTTAGTGTACTTCTGACTTCGGGGCTTTTTCTTCATAACCAAACAAAAGTGTATTTTCTGTGCTGTTCACACCCTTGCTTGCTGAATCTAGATGTCACAAAGCAAAGCCCACATTTTGTAATTAACCTCCACACCCTATTTTGGCTGGCAGAGTGCTGCAGGAGGGCAGAGAACCAGTTGTTAAATTATTTGAATCCCATCACTGTCTGTAACACCGTCAAACATCCAGATTTGCCTATCCCAGGTCCTTGTTACGGACTTGATTGGTAGACAAAAGTGTCAAAGCCAATCTGAACATCTGATTGACTGTGAAATATTATTATTATTATTATTATTATTATTATTATTATTATTATTATTATTATTATTTAATCTTTAGTGAGTTTCACAGCCTTTGGTAGCTTAACAGCTCAAGTCCTAACCAAGGACCTAGGAACTGTTCAGGTAGTGTCAGAGGATATGAGCTGTTCTAAGTAGGTTGATTTTTTTTGTAGAATCATGGTATTCAAGTCTGATAAATTCAGAATTTCAAAATAGCGAGGTAGCCTTTTAGGTATTGCTGCAAGGGCTCCAATTACAATTGGGCTAACACACGATTCTTTTTGCAAAGTCGCTCAACTTCAATTTGTAAGTACCAATACTTTGTGATTTTTTCTTCCTGCGTGTCTACAATTCGTGCATCACCAGGTATTGCAATGTCAATGAACCAACCCTTTTTCTTTTCAAATATTGTTATGTCAGGTGTGTTGTGGGCCAGGAATTCTGAAGCCTCACAAGATCTTGACTTTTTTTATTCTCCAGAACCTTCTCAACCTGATGTTCCCAGTAGTTGTTACTGTACTCAAATTCAAACTTTTGGCATAGTTTGCAGTGAATGATTTTAGCAACTCGGTTATGGCGTTCTAAGTAGTCAGTTTGTGAAATTTTGCTGCATCCACTGATTAAATGGTCAACTGTTTGATCTTTCTCATTACAGAGGCTGCATTTGCTGTTGGTGGTGACATGTTGAATCTTTGCCTTCATGCAATTTGTGGCTAAGGCTTGTTCTTGAGCAGCCAAAATAAAGCATTCAGTTTCTTTTTTCAGTATTCCCGATTTTAGTCAATTCCAAGTAAGTTTTTGGTCAGCTTTGCCTTCAATACTTTTCAGGTATTGGCCATGCATAGCTTTGCTTTTCCAATTTTCAATTAGCTTCTCAGTTACTTCTTTTTTGTATTCAGCTTTTGACTTGGTTGTCTTCAAAAGGCCTCCTTTATGTACTTCCTTAATCATTGGCTCTTCACTTTTCTGGATGTAGTCATTCAAGCCTGTCTTTCTTCTTCTACAGTCTGCTTTACTTGTTGGAGAGCTTGACCATTCTCTGCTCTCGGTAAATATAATCGATCAACATCACTTTTAGGATGTTAGGCATGATTCATAGTCTTAAGCTTCCTTGTTTTTCTGTCCAAATTGTCCAACTCCATCTGGGTCCAGTCAATTATTCCTGCAGAGTATCAAATCACAGATATAGCCCAGGTATTTATTGCTTTTATGATGTTTCCACCACTCAATTTGGACTTTAAAATCTTGCGAATTCTTCGAATGTACTTGGCTGAAGTTGATTCCTTGACTTTATTATGCATTAAATCAGAGGCTTCTAAGCCATGAACAGGTTGGTTCGCCTTTTCTTCAAATTCTTCAGAATTAGCTTGTCAATCAGCAGCTGGTCTTTTGTTCCTCTTGAGTTTTTGCAGCACCCTTTCTGTTCAAGTATCCATAAATTTGGTTTGCAATTATGCCAGTAAGAAGCTTATAGCTTGTTGGCAAGCAGGTAATTGGTCAGTCATTTCCTGGATCATTTCCTTTGTCTTTCTCTTTCTGAATTAAAAAAAGTCTTTTCAATTGTTATCCATTCATCATTTTCAGCGTTTCTATAATTTGGTTCATTTGGACAGCAAGTCTTTCATGTAAGCTTGTTAGTGCCTTCAGCCAAAAGCCATGCAGCTCATCTAATTCTTTATTCTCCTTTGAGCCATTTCCTTTGTTATTTTCACATCTTCCATTTTGGGCACTCTCACTGAGGACTCAATCTGTTTGATCCAGTTTGCATTTGTTTTGTGCTTCTTGTCATTTTCCCACAGGTTCTTCCAGAATTTCAGAGCTTTTTCTTTATCAGGCTTTTTCATTTGTTGTTACCCCTTCTTCCCTTTCCAGGTTCTTATAAAACTGGTGCTGATTTGCTCTGAACTGTGAGTTTTGTTGAAACTAGATTAATCGATTTTCATATCTCTTAATCTTTTCAGCAATGGCAACAACCCTCTGCTTCAGGTCTTCAATTACTACAGCAATCTCCTTGTTCTCCAAATCATATCTTCCTGCCAAGCTGCTTTTGATCTGCATGTTCTTTAGCAGGCTTTGCCTTAGATTCTTCAAGTTGTTCAAGTCTCCATGAAATTTCTTAATTTTCAATTCCAACCGAATTTTCCACTTTGGCTTCCCCTTCTTGCCTCTTTGGTTCTTTGGTATTTCAAACACAATTCTTTAGTGCTTATGTAGGCTGCTGCATACATCAGCTGATTTGTTCCAGCTAATGTAGTAGTTGGGATGGTTTGCACAGCTTCTTCTTCTTCATCATCATTATTATTATTATTATTATTATTATTATTATTTTGCATGGTCAATCAGATGTTCAGACTGTGTTTGGCATTTTTGTCTACCTATCGAGTCCTTATCAAAGACCTGGGATAGGCAAATCTGGATGTTTGATGGTGTTACAGATATCGCCACAGGATGGAAGCTGTTCCAAGCATGACTTATGGCAAATTTGTCAATGCCTATGATGATGATGATCATAATGAAACATGTAACAGTGATACCCATTGTCACTGGGGCACTTGGTACCATGTCCAAGAATTTTATAAATACATCAAGAAATTACAACTTCCTGCAATAACACCAGCAGAACTGCAAAAACTGCACTACTTGGAACATCATGCATCTTAAGAATGTACTTGGTTGATACCTAGGTTGCTAGCAGCAACTCGTATCAACCATTAGCACCAGTCAATGGCATTTGTGATACATTTTTTAATGTTCAGTTGACTGAATTTCATGTTTAAGTTAATAATAATAATAATAATAATAATAATAATAATAATAATAATAATCTACAAGCAACACTGTGGAGAAAATCTGAATCTAGTTATAGCATTATAGTTATAGAAAACTATCTATGCAATTTTCATTATATGTATCTTTTAGATGCTAGTGAAGAAAGCCAAAAATATAAACACAATACAAATTGTGGTGCTTGAGAGATTCCTTCACTATACATCAGGGATGGGGAACAATGGCCCTTTTATGACTCAAAATTTGGGAGTTGAAGTCCATAAGTCATAAACGCGCCCTTGGATTTTTAGGGGGCGCTCGCGGCGGCCCAAGCTCCTGGACGGCTTTGCTGACCTCTCCCCTCCAGTGGTTGGACTGGACATGACCCCTAATTCCATCTGGACCCTTCCAGCCCTTTGGTTTCCAGGCGGTCCCATTGCTGTGTGAGGGCAATGGGTGGACTATCCCTCTATGGTGAGAGGGTAGAGGGATTTAACATCGGCCCTTCAGCTTCAAGACTCTTTTTTGACCACCATGGTGAGAGAACGGTTGGTCATTTAGTACCATCTTTGGCCCCAAGCGGATGTGAGAGACCCGTTTGTGGTGCTAGACTTCTTGGAAGCTGTTGCCTGGACCTCCTTTCTCCTTTGGATTTTTCTTATCATCCTATAACATCCTATAACATCTACACCCGATTATATTCAACGCCATGCCTAACCTCAACCCTTTATGACTTTTGTGACTCACTGTTATGGGAGCTTATTCGCGCCCGGAACTGTGGGCCCTCAGGACTGCACCCTTGTCCTTGAGTTGGCCCAATGGGCTGTTGACAGCTAACCTTGATGACAGATCTTGGAATCCCGAGAGGTGGCATGCTGTGACCAAGGGCTTAAATTTTAAATTAGGATTTAAGGGTCGGCTTTAAAAAATTTTAATTCGATGTTTTAATGGGATAGGGAAGGGGGTAGGGTTGGGGGGGGGTCTCTTTGCAGCCTGGGATGTGGCGGGAGGGGGTGGGGGTCGGGGGCCGGCGGGGCTCCGGGCCTTGAGGTGGGGGCCGCGATTCCCAGGGTGGTCGGGATCGGGAGGGAACTTCGAGGCATAGGGCCATATCAGGTGATGGGAGCGCGTGCCCGATATTTAAGACCGGTCGCGCGCTCCGACCCTATGGCCTCCTCCCTAGGGGGCAGCAGAACTGGGACCCCTGGGCTTAGGCTGGTGTATTTTAATGCCAGGTCCGTGGCTAATAAGTCCTCCCTCCTCCGGGAAATTATCGAGGAGGAGGCGGCAGACCTGGCTTGTATCACCGAGACCTGGTTGGGCCCGGAGGGAAATGTCCCTCTGGTTGAACTGTGCCCACTAGGTTTCCAGGTTTTGCACCGGCCTCGGGCCCAGGGTAGGGGTGGTGGGGTGGCCGTGGTTATTCGGGAGACCCTGTTTCCAAGGGAGGTCTCTGTTACAGAGATAGGCGGGAGTGAGACCCTCCTCATGAGGTGGGGGCCTAATGGTTGGGTGGGTTTGCTGCTTACATACCTTCCCCCCAGCTGTGTGGCAGCGGCCCTACCTGGGCTTCTCGATCTCCTCTCGGGGGTGGCGGTGGAGTTCCCGGACCTTATGGTCTTGGGGGACTTCAATTTGCCTTCCCTGGGGGTGTCGGGGTTGGCCCAGGATTTCATGGCTTCTATGGAGGCCATGGGCCTGACCCAGTTGATTCAAGGCCCGACTCATGAGGGGGGAAATACTCTTGACCTAGTTTTTGTCTCTGAACGGTGGCGGAGTGACAGAGGGCAAGCTACTTCTACAGCCTTGCCCGTTCCATGGTCTGATCACTATCTCCTACGGCTGGTCTTCCAACAGGCCGCCCCCTACTGCTGGGATGAGGAGCCACTTAGGTGGTTCCACCCCAGGCGCCTGATGGACCCTGAAAGGTTCCAGGCAGAACTGGGGTTTTTTTCCTCTTCCCTTGCCCACAGCTCTGCCGAGGATCTGGCAATGGCCTGGCAACAGGCTGCGCAGGAAGCCCTCAACAGGGTTGTCCCCATGCGTCCCCTTACATGTCGTGGATCGGTTTGCCCTTGGTATACTGAGGAGCTCCGGGAGATGAAACGTCGTCGTAGGGGCTTAGAGAGCAGGTGGAGGTCGACCCGTTCCCAATCCGACCGTGCCCAGCTAAGAGCCTATATTAGGACTTACCTGGTGGCTATGGGAGAGGCGAGGAGGTCTTATCTCTCCACTCTCATAGCATCCGCAGATAACCACCCAGTCACCCTGTTTCGGGTTACCCGCTCCCTCCTTCGTCTCGAGGGAGGGCCGGACCCTAGGGGTAGGGCTGAGGAGTTTGGTCAATATCTGTCGGATAAGATCGCTCGCATTCGGGACAGGTTATCCTCCAATTTGCAGGAGTCTGAGGAACGTGTGGCAGGTAATCTGGCCACCGTTATCTGGGATGAGTTTGATCCTGTTTCCGAGGATGAAGTGGACAGGATTATGCGGCCTGAGTTCCACCACATGTTTGTTGGACCCGTGTCCCTCCTGGCTGACTTATGCCGCCAGGGAGGCCACCTGCGGTTGGCTCGGGCAGTTGTCAATGCTTCACTGAGGGAGGTGTCTTCCCCGCTTGAAAGAGGCGGTGGTGAGACCCCTCCTGAAGAAGCCTGCCTTGGACCGACCGTGTTAGACAACTTTTGTCCGGTCTCCAACCTTCGCTTTTGGTTGTTGTTGAATGTGTGGTGGCTCAGCAGGTCCCGCTCTTCCTGGATGAAGCGGACTACCTGGATCGTATCAATGGGCTTCCGACCGGTCATAGCACAGGCGGCATTGGTCAGCTGATGGATGATCTCTGGAGGGCCCAGGACAGGGGTTTTCCTCTGTCCTGGTCCTATTAGACCTCTCAGTGGCTTTCGATACCATCGACCATGGTATCCTTTTGCGCTGCCTTGGGGGTTTGGGAGTGGGGGGCACTGTGCTTCAGTGGTTCTCCTCCTACCTCTCAGGCGTGCAATCGGTGTTGGTGGAGGGTTGGGTCGACCCCAAGGGCTCTCTCTGTGGGGTCCCCAGTGGGTCCTTTCCCTCTCTTATTTAACATCTACATGAAACCGCTGGGTGAGATCAGCGATTCCATCAATACGCTGACGATACTCAGCTGTACATCTCCACCCCAGGCCAGATCAGCAATGCCCTCTCCCTGATGTCCGGTGTTTGGATGCATGCGGATCTGGATGAGTAGGAACATGCTTCAACTCAACCCGGCCAAGACTGAGTGGCTGTGTGATCGCATCTCGGCCCAGTCTAGATTGTCCATCTTTGGCCATAGGGGAGAGGTGTTGCCCCTGTGGATAGGGCAGAATCTGGGGGTCCTCCTGGATGCAGCTCCGATTGGAGGAGCAGGTGGGGGCGTCACCAGGGGGCCTTTGCCCAGCTCCGTTTAGTTCGACAACTTTGCCCTTTTCTGGACGGGATGCCCTGCGCACAGTTACTCAAGCCTTTGTCACCTCTAGACTTCGACTACTGCAACACTCTCTACTTAGGACTGCCCTTGCATACCATCCGGAGATTGCAGCTGGTGCAGAATGCGGCCGCGCGGTGGTGATGGGAGTTACCGGTTCTCCCATGTTGCCCCCCCTCCTCGCAGCCTGCATTGGCTGCGGTTGCGCCAGGTGAGATTCAAGGTTTTAGTTTTGACATTCAAAGTCCTACATGGCATGGATCCTCAATATTTGAGGGAGCGTCTCCTTCCAACATCTAGTACCGGCCGCCCTGTGCGAGCTCATAGGCAAGGACTCCTCGGGGTCCGTCGGTGGTCAGTGCCGGCTGATGACTCCCGACAGCCGAGCCTTTTCTGTCGCGCCCCTGACCTCTGGAATCAACTGCCTTTGGAGCTCTGCCTGGCCCCTGATCTCCGCACCTTCCGCCGTGAATTAAAGACCTGGTTATTTGACCAACCTGGGCTGTGACCCCTCCCTAGGGGAGGGAGGGTTTTAATGTTTATTGTTTTTATGTCTTATATTTGGGCTTGTTCTCTGTTTAATGTTTTTAAATATTTATTGTTTGTGTTTTTAGCTATGAAGCCCGAGCTGATGGAGCGGCATACAAGTTCAAGTATAAATAAATAAATAAATAAAGAGACATTGTTCCCTACCTGTGCTATAGAATATCAATCTTGGTTTCTCTTTGGTTCTTTATTGGCAGAAAGTAGGGAGGAGCTAAAAACAGTGCTATATATGATCTCTTTCTGATACAGATAGTCCTTGATTTACAACCACAAGAGGAATCAGAGAATTCATTATTAACTGGTACAATCATTTATGAAATATCACATCCAATTTTGTAATTTTTGTCACAATTGTTAAACAAATCACTCATGGTCATTAAGTGAGACATCATGTGATCCCAACTAGTGGGAAGATTGCAAAGAAGATTGTATGACTATGGGACACTGTGGTTCTCATAAATGCATGATGGTTTTCAAGCACCTGAATCAGGGGTGGGCTGCTGGGGTTAGGGGTTCGAGAGTCCTAGCTAAGATTCTGTGCAGTTCGGAGAACCCTCAAATCCCACTCCTGGCTGGCCCTGCCCATCCCTCCTCTCCCCCCCCCCAGGAGTCCCCACACGGCCCATTTTGGATTCAAGTAAGTGCAGGGCACATGTGGAGGCTCGGGAAGAGCAAAAAAAGGTCCTCCCAGAAGTTCAGGAAGGCCAGAAATGGGCCTATTTCCAGCTTCCAGAGAGCCTCCGGAATCTGGGCAGGCATTTTCGCCTTCCTGGAGGCTCGAGGAAAGCTTCTAAAGCCTGGGGAGGGCAAAAATGCCCCCCCTGCTGTGGTGCAGGAGGCCAACTAGGCCATGCCCACCATGGCTCCACCCACCGAGCAACCGGACAGAGAGCCTGTTGCTAAAATTTTTGAAGCCCCCCCCGACCTGAATCATATGGTTGTAAGTGGGACAACTAGTAGTAAATCATTATTTTAGCACTGAAGTAACTTTGAACAACCTCTAAACAAATAATAATTAAGCAAGGACTATCTATATCAAGCAATGAATTTACAGTAGCCAAATGATTATATCAAATTTCAAAGGACATTTTTCACTCCATCTTGTACTATATTAGCACTAATCAGCATAATTTGAAAATAATTTCTTTATTCAGATCTTACCTTATTTCCAGGGTATCCAGGAATCCCTTGAATTCCATCTTCCCCAAAACATTTGCAACAAACTTTACAGCATTCTCTTTCTATAACAGTGTCCTTTAAAATAATAAATGCAAACCAGTCATTGTTACAAAATCTTAACAGTGTTCATTAATTAAAAACTGATCTGGCTTTCCTTTTATTTTTTATTCTGCTGTGAAGAAACTTACAAGCATTTTTTTCAATGTGCTTGGTAATTCAGGGTTTTCAAAATATAAAGGTTCCCGATAACCAAATCCTCTACCGAACTCAAGTTCTTGCAACATATGATATTCTGGAAAATGTTTTAATCCAACAATCCAGAATGCATTTAGTCCTGAAAAACAAAGGAAGGCTGTTGTTTGGTTTTCTAAATTAGACATGCAGTTATATAAATTGGATTTACCTTTTTTTCCCAAGTGTAAGTAGATATCGGTGTTATTCATAAAGCATTTGAAGCAAAATTTTCTGGATGCTTAAAGGCTCAGTTATGCTAAAGACTGCAATTTTATGAATTAAATGTATTTGTGTGCAAACAGTAAGCAAACTAAAGCAAAACGTGGACAAACAACATGTTTATAACCTGTTCTCATTTTTCTCCTCCTTTTAAGTAAACCAGTAAACAGCAGGTTCTGCTTTGTGCTTAGCTCCATCCTTACTGTAGATCAGGAACAAGTTATTGTACAAAATAAATAACTGCTGTTTACTGCTGTTTACCTCTGCTTTAAAACTAAGAGGTGTTGTTGTATAAATCTTAGTTAGTTAGTTAGTTAGTTAGTTAGTTAGTTAGTTAGTTGTTTATGATAATTTATATGGCCACCTCAATGACTCTAGGTAGCTTACAAAAAGTATAAATCTAATATACAAACATTAAAAACAATAGCTCTCCCCCACCTCCCTGGTTATTGAGGTGCAATAATTTAATTTACCAGCATATTCAGACTAGGGGTAGAAAGCTATCTACTTTTGCATCATAATATTGAATGACTAAGAGTCAGAATGAAATATATTCATCATTCCCCAGGAGAAAAAATATGTACAATTGCTTTCTTTCCATGCAATAAGTACTTGCTATATTCACATCCATGTTTGGGTTCTCTCAAAGGTTGATTCTCCCTTTCAGGAATAAGAGACTAGCTAACATCTGATGGACTAGCTAACATCTGGGTGAGGGGAAGAATATTGCAGTAGCTCACTCATCTTGCCTTTGCTTTGGGGGAAGGGATCCTACTTCCCCCTTTCACTATACATTTTTAATTAATACACTTTGTGTATCTTGTATTTTTCATTGTTTTTTAATATTTTCATACTGCAAACTGAGATGGATTTGACCTTGTAGAAAGCAGTATCTTACAGTTATAATCAACTAGGTACATGATTATTTTTGAAAATACACATTGTGGAAAAGACCATCATGTACATCTAGAAAATTAAGTTTAGATCTAATGTATTTATTATAAATATGTGAAAGACAAATGCCAGTGGATAAAGTGACATAAAGTGGATATTGAATCTAACACTAAGCTTGTTGTATAAACCAGTGGTTCTTAACCTTTTTGAAAGAATCGCCCCCTTGAGCCATTGAGGAAGTTGTCATCGCCCCCCTCCCCCAACATAATCACCCCCCTGCCACCTCTTAGCGTCCCCAAGGGGGCCAGCAGAGGGGCTCTAAGAAGCGGCAGGGGGGCGTTCGAGGTGCTGGCTCTGCAGGTTCACTCACTGACTCTAGTAACGCTCCGGAGCCGGCGTCTCCAATGCGGAAGCAGTGGCACATTATGGGCCACCACAGCTGCATTTGACGCGCTGCCCCCTGCTGCCTCTTAGCGTCCCCAAGGCCAAGGGGGCCAGCAGAGGGGCACTAAGAGGTGGCAGGGGGACGGCGTGTTGAACACGGCCACGGTGGCACGTAACATGCCACTGCTTCCGCAGTGGAGGCACCGGCTCTGGAGCAGTGCTGGTGAATGGGTGAACCTGCAGGGCCGGCCAGCACCTTGAACGTCCCCTTGTCGCCTCTTAGCGCCCCTCTGCCAACCCCCTTGGGGATGCTAAGAGGTGGTAGGGGGGCGTTTGAGGCGCCGGCCCTGCAGGCTCACCCCATTGACTGTTGTACCGCGACCTGAACCAGTGTCAATGCGGCAGCATGTTGGGAAAAGCCGCCACTGCTTTCCAAAGTGCTGCCGCCTCTCACATTCTTTCTGTTCGTCCATCCATCCGTCGTCCATCCATCCATCCATCCAAAAGGTCTGTCTGTTTGCCTGCCTGCCTTCCTGCCTATCTATCTACCTACCTGTCTGTCTTTTTGTCTACCTACCTACCTACCTACCTACCTATCTACCAATATAGATCTCTCTCCCCCCAATATATCTCGCTCCATCACCCCCCTTCCGTTCCTTTGCCCCCAAGTCGCCCCTTTTCGTTCCATTGCCCCCCTGAAAAACAAAATTGCCCCTTGGGGGGCAATATCACCCAGGTTAAGAACCATTGGTATAAACAACTGAAGAAGCTTCTGGGATAAGAAGTGAAACATCTTCAAGCAAACCCAAAGAAAGTACAGTGGTCTTTAAAAAAAAAACTCTTGGGGACAAGTATCCATCATGATCTGGGTGGCATTTGTATAAAGAAATTTAATTGTAGATACAGTACTGCTATGCTTTCAACATTTACTAACTAAGGAGAGTTGTACGGTCCTGGGACATACTTTGAAGATAGAATGGTGAAGACAACTGCAAGTGAGAGGATACACCCCACTTCCTTCAAAATAAACTGCTTCCAATAATGAAAGCAAATCATGTGTCTTCATCTTAAAGCGTTGGAAACAAATGAGTTCACTAATTCCCTAGGACAGGGGTGTCAAACTGGGCTGGATGCATCATGTGGAGGCCATCCCAGCTCTCCAAAAGAGAAAATGTCACAAAATATCACATGAGGGCAATATGACACCATGAGTTTGACACTCCTGCTCTAGGATAACATAACCTTCTATGTGATCTTGAATTCTTTTTCTATCAAAATGAATTGGAACAACCAATGGAAAAAGATTTTGGGAACTAGAATCTAAGACCTAGTGGGTCAAAGTTCTACCTGATACAGAGTTTTATGTTTAATAATAACATTGATGTAATTAGGCTTATAATTTAAATAGAACCTACTTAATTTAATTCTATAACAGGTAAAATGGCTCCAGAAAACTTATTCTCTGCTCCAGCCGAACTTGAATTTTAGCAACTTGAATATATTCAGTCCCTACCTAAGGATGAATACTCTATATCTGTCCAACTCCCGGCCCCTGGGCTGGATGCATCATGTGCTGGTCATGCCCATGCCCAGTTTAGCGAAGCGGGGGAAAGTCCTGATAAATCACGTGACACAGCCATGACATGAGTTTGAACTCCTGCTCTATACAGTAAAGTCATGACTGCAGATAACTTTGGGATGTTTTTTCAGCCCTGAAATATTTTCCAAGCTGAGGTGAAATATTGTTTGTAGGTGTGTTCTTAATTTTCTGGGAAGTAAGGAAGCTGTCGGGATCAACTGTCTCTTTAACACATGTTGAGCACATTTGGCTAAAATTAAAAAATCTTCAGGACAACTGGGAAAATATTTTTATATTCAATGTGTTTTGAAATGAATTCTTTTTAAAGGATATCATTTTTACAGATAAAACAAGAAAGTAGGAATCTGTCCTTTTATTACAGTTATTCAGAAACAACTTTTTCTTTAAGTACTTTGTAAAATAGCTGATTGATTTTCCTTCTCTTTTTGTTGTGAATCTTCAGGGCACACAAGATTTCAACATTTCTTAAAGTACCTAGATTTTTTTTATGTTTCAGAACATCTATCTCCAGCATTGAACACCCTCTATTTCTTGTTAAGTACTGGAGTGATCATGCATATAAGGACTGTAGTCCATCGATTTTTTAAGTTAAAAAATTGTTAGCTTCTAAGACGGAATTAATTTGATTATTTGCATAGCTACAGAATTATATTAATATTTCAAAGAGGCCCATGATTTTAAAATGCTGTTTGGCAACTCCTAATAAAATTACTCTGGGAGGTTCTGTCTTCATTGTGGAAATTACACTATATAAATTGCTGGTATTTATGCATTACCTCCAAGATGGATAAAAATACAACACTTTACAGTTTCATTATAACTAAAGGGGGAAAAAAGGATAAGCAAGGCAGACTCAAAAAATTAAAATATCTTTTTTCCTTGAAATCTATCTTGCAAATAACCAAATAATATATACAGTACTAAAATGCAAATATCTTTTTTATTATCCAAATACCTTGTCCATGGAGATCATCCACTGTAGTTTTAAGGAGATCTATCCTATCATTGGGTCCATCAGAAAATATGAGAAGAGCCTGTGATTGAAAAAGAGTATATGAAGATGGCATATGACATAGCTGGGCTTTGCAGGAAAGCTCAGCTTAGGAAACTTTGGCACATCAAAAGGTTGTATGATAGATCTTGACTGTAAAATTTCACTTTCTTAAATTTGACAGAGCCTTGTAATGGACCATTGCTTTTAATTAGGGAAATCGAAAGACATCTTTACATGCTACAGGTTATCATAAGTGGCCAGTAGGGGAGATGGGTCAAAATGGTAAACACGGTAGCTGAGATAGAAGTCTTATTCTTCTTCCTATTGTATGATAACTGCCATCCTTTTGATGCTCCCCTTGTGACCTAGAATATAAAAATATGGCTTCCATGATTCTACCTTGGTTAAGGGTAATTGTCTACCAGCAATTTTCTTCCTAGCCTTCAAACAAATGAATAAATTCTGCCAAGAAATAAAAATGATGTTGGCTACATTCATTAAAAAAAGACAAATTAGATTTGACATCCCCCTCAGACATCTCTGAAGGTTATGGTGGGCAATGTTGACTTTTGATGAGCCAGAATGATTGCAAGACTATTGCCTAGCTATCCAAATTTTTGTTAATTGTATGATAATTGCATCACTCATCATTCTGCAGATACCTAAAAGGATATGATAACTCCTTGCCCTGCCCTGTTCCATTTGCTTGCCTTGCAAGGATCAGAATACAGCACTGTTTTCACATTAGATGAACTTCTAGCTTCTTTTCTTTTATTCTTTTTTTAAAACTCCTGATTACTCCTCAGAGGACAATTTGACATGCTGGGAACAATTCAAGGAATCACTCAATATGTCAGGGTTCCAAATAACACCCCCAACAAGTAAGACTCCCAGGCAGGCATTTCCTCAGAGTTCAATTTTATTAAAGATGTCATATTGGCATATCTAGGAAAACCAGAATCTGAAAGCCCCCCGGGTTTTCACCACCCAAAAGAAGGTGAAAGTCTCTTCCCCTGCACCCACATGTCCATCACATAGTCCAATCAATCCACTGTCCCAACTGGAGATCCACTATCCCCATCCACTAAGTGTGGCAGCTCTGAAAATCCAGAGTAAAAGATGGCCTGCAGGGCTGACACAATATTCATTGAAATGTGTTTAGGTCATTCCTGCTTCATAAAATAACAGCAAAATTATTACCTTCACATTGACAGAATCCTCAGTAATTGATCTGTCCCAGAAAGACTGCAGGAAGTCCACTGTCAAATGACTTTCCACAGTTGTTTGTACAGCCCAGAATTTCTGAAAGATTTCATCACTGTAACTTTCAAAACCTGAGTCAAACAAAGTTGAGTTACTTCCTGTGTACACTTGGTACCTGAACCTGATGTCATCTGGAGTTATTGCAGTACAACTAATGTTGTTTACTACACTCATTTGTTGAAGGATCCGGGGCAAGGATGCTTGTATTATTAGCTTCAAACTGATTGCAGATGGAGACTTCACAGGCTCAGAAATATCCATTCCTATAGAAATATTTATCTCACAATCTGTAAAAAGGGAAGGAAAATGTGCAATTATGAAAGTTATCTTCATTACAATCTTTTCATCACTACTGAGAATAGAAGCAAAATAGTAAACATTAAAAATTGAAGTAGTCAAAATATCTGGGTATTCATCAATTAATATAATCTGGCTTAAAAGAAACACTCATTTGATTTATTGTCACTATTGTTATTGTTTCTAGGAGAATATTTGTAGCTCAGGGTTGAAATGATGCTCTCTGAGCTTGTTTGTTTCCTGCAAACATTTCATTAACCGAGCTATCATTAAGTGTGTCCATATGTTGTGAAATTAAAGAGTTTTCACTATGTCTTCTGACTGCTAGTTGTTGTTCATGGATGTGTTGTGCTAGTCTTGTAAGACTCATATGGACAGATAAAAACCATGGCTTCAACTGGGAAACTGTGACCATCCAAGACTGAGCCAAGTTCAAAAACGCTAAAGAATTTCTGGAAGCCTGGTACTCTGACAAATTGGCTATCACTAGACACATAGACATAAATAACATCTACTTACTGTGCAAAAGAGACATTCAACAAGCCAAAGAGAGAACACAAAGACCAAAACATTTCCCCACCAACAATCAACACGCAGGTGAACATATTTTAACACAAAGATTAATATCAAACCAATAATCAAGAAGTCAAAAATACCCTATCAAGGAACTGCCAAACAACCTAACAGTAAACAGCCCAAACAAAAACCTTCCAAGACCACTCCTGACAATCCTTTTGATTACTTGCTAAAAATATCTTACTGCAGGTATCTTAAAAAAAAGAACTAGTATTAGCCCAGTTGGAATGATGCAAAAAATAAATAAAAAATTTCTAAAGTAGCAGAATATTTTAGCTCCAATAATAATCTTGCAAGTATCAGCAAACCTATTGAGACTTTCCAGCAATCAAGCAATTCTGGACTATGATATGGATCAAAACAAGCCCACAAGTTTGCTTGTTTTTATCATTTAAAGTAGATAGTTTATTAAGGTTCTCATTATTTGCTATATTCTATAGTCACCATGAACACTGAATTAGCATATACTGAACCTCGGCTGGAAAGGTCAGCTGGTGAAATTGGCTCCTTTGGGCCTTGAATGAAGCTGATTATCTGGATCCCTTGCAGTCTGGGTTCAGGCCCAGATACAGCACTGAGACGGCTTTGATCGCACTAGTGGATGATCTCTGACAGGCCCGGGATGGGGGTTTTTCTTCCATTCTGGTGTTTCTTGACCTCTCAGCGGCTTTCGATACCATCGATCTGAGTTGGCTCAGGGGGTTGGGAGTGGGAGTGGGAGTGGGAGTGGGAGTGGGAGGCACTGTTTTACAGTGGTTCTCCTCCTATCTGTCTGACCGGACTCAGTCGGTGTTGTTGGGGGGGCAGAGATCGAGCCCTAGGGCCCTGCCATGTGGGGTACCTCAGGGTTCCATCCTCTCCCCCCTCCTGTTTAATATCTACATGAAACCGCTGGGTGAGATCATCCATCGACATGGGGTTGGGTATCACCAGTACGCTGATGATACCCAGTTGTACATCTCTGTCCCTGGTCAATCTAGTGAAGCCATGGAGGTGATGTCCCGGTGCCTGGAGGCTGTGAGGATCTGGATGGGGACTAATTGGCTCAGGCTCAACCCTGACAAGACCGAGTGGCTATGGTTCTTGCCCCCTCGGGGTTCAGTTGATTATCCAACTTTGGTACTGGGGGGAGAGAAATTGCTCCCCTCAGAACGAGTTCACAACTTGGGGGTCCTTCTGGATTCACAGCTACAATTTGACCACCATCTTACGGCTGCGACCAGAGGGGCCTTTGCACAGGTTCGCCTGTTGCACCAGTTGCGACCCTTCCTGGACCGGGGGGCTCTACACATGGTTGCTCATGCCCTTATCACCTCTCGATTGGATTACTGCAATGCGCTCTACATGGGGCTGCCCTTGAAGAGCACTCGGAGACTTCAGCTGGTGCAAAATGCAGCCGCGCGAGTGATTATGGGTGCACCTAGGCGTGCCCATATAACATCTATCCTCCGCGAGCTGCGTTGGTTACCGGTGGTCTTCCGGGTGCAATTCAAGGTGCTAGTGACAACTTTTAAAGCCCTTCATGGCTTAGGAGCGGGATACCTGTGAGACCGCCTACTGCTACCTTATGCGTCCCAGCGCCTGGTTAGATCTCACAGGGAGGACTTGCTCCGGATATTGTCGGCCAGGCAATGTCGGCTGGCGGGTCCACGGGCTAGGGCCTTCTCTGTAGTGGCACCATCCCTTTGGAATATCCTCCCCACGGAGATTAGAACCATACCTAACTTACTTGCCCCAAAAGCCGTTAAGACCTGGCTTTGTCGGAGGGCATGGCATTGAGACCTTGTTCTTCCCCCATGTATGTCTGAATTGATATGAATGAGTTTTTGTTTTTATACTGTATAGGAAATGTTTTTATCTTGTTGTACGCCACCTCGAGTTCCCCGTTGGGGGAAGTGAGGCAGGATATAAATTTAATAAATAAATAAATAAATAAATTGGCCAACTCCATTATTCTGTGTATGTCCATGAATAATCACAAAAGCAATATAAATATTGATTCTGGGACTACAAATAAACTTTAGCAATTAGGTGAATTTGCAAATCAGTGAATAATAAGGATCATTGTTTTTTATGTTTCTCAATAGAACATGTTAAGAATTAAGCATGATGACAAAGATGGAGAACGATGCTTTTTTCTTTAAAGTGCTTTTTTCTTTAAAGAATCTCTTTCTTTCTCTCTCTCTGTCTCTCCCCCCAACATAATTACTATGGAATAATTATTAATTTCCTTAAAATTTGGCACATTTTAAAAAAACCACAAACATTATGTCAGCCCACCCAGCACAGAGGCTTATAAATGTTTTTAAAAGGTATGCTCTGTTTTGCATTATGTGCTCTGAAAACAACTTCAAGGAAAAGAAGAACCTTTTTTCCAAAGTTACAGAATGATTGGCTTGTAAAAGACCCAAGAGGCCCTTAACAAGCCACTTGATCAGTGTTGGCAAACCTTTTCAGCACTGAGTGTTGAAACGGGAATGCACGTGTGTGTGGGGGAGAGCACCAGAAACTGGAAGAGCAGCTCCCCAGCATGCATGCGAAAAAACAGCCTGAAAATGGCCCGAAAACTCACCTGAATACAACCCCAAAAATGCCTGGAAAATGGCCCATAAAAGGGCCTGAAAACAGCCTGAAAAAAAGCCTGAAAATGGCCTGAAAAACAGCCCAAAAATCAGCCTGAAAATGGCCAAGAAATGGCAGGGGCAGGGCCCACACAGTCACATGACCAACTGGCCAAGTCTACCCAGCAAGAGAACTGGTTGTTATGTTATTCCAATCCCACCAATGCCTAGGACGACACTTCTGGAAGAGTCACTTGTCTTTCTTTCTGGTACGAAACCAGCTCTTCCTCCTGTGTTGCACCTTGGGAAGCATGCAAGCATGTTCTACAACTGAAGTGGTAAATTGGCAGGCAAACTACTATTCTGCACTACCATTGTTGTCTCCTGGTTCATGTAACAGTAGCATATGCAAATGAGGAGAATGAAAAGGAGGAGGAAGAAGAGGGAGAAGCCATCTTCCATTACCAATGCAGCTTATTCAAAAATATCAAAATGAAATGGTTTGTTTTTATTAAGAAAAACCATGCAAGAGTTTCAAAAACATTGCACGCCTCCCTCTCTTTCATTGATTTTATTAATTTCTATCTAAACTAGTGGTGGGATTCAACATTTTTTACTACCGGGCCTGTGGGCATGGCTTGCTTGGTGGGCATGGCTTGTTGGTGATGTGACTGGGTGAGCATGGCTAACTCAATGTCACCCACATCAAGGGGTGCCTCACCTGGCCCCTCCCCTCCCAGCCATTCCTTGTCATACCCAGCCTCAACTTACCTATAATTCTGTAAAAACGTTGTTCATCTTTTTTTGACTTTATTATCTACATACTATAGATGTACTTTCATGGACCACTGAAAGGAGGAAATGGCTCACATGCTTTGCCCAAGAGTGTGATAGGCAACAGGCTTTTAAGGGGTTGCCAGAAAGAAGGGGGGCCAATGTATTTTCCAAAGCACTAGAAGGCAAACAAGAAGCAATGGATGGAAACCGAACAGAGAAGCAATCTAAAACTAAGGAGAAACTTCCTGACAGTGACAACAATTAACCAGTGGAACTGCTTGTCTCCAGAAGATCTGGGTGTTCAATCACTGGAAGTTTTTAAGAAAAGACTGGACAGCCATTTCTCTGAAATGGTATAGGGTTCCCCCCAAGGTCCCTTCTAAGTGTTATTCTGTTATTTGCAGGACCTCTATTCAGAGTTTGGCATCTTCAGTTTTCCTGCCTGATCAGCGGGTTGAACTAGAAGACCTCCAAAGTCTCTTTTAACTCTGTTAAACATACATGTATTTATGCTCTGGACTATAGACATTGAATGCATGTAAACCCTGAAAAATATGTGGTGGCCCTGGACAAAAGAAAGGCAGTGAAATCACTCTAGGTGTAGGAACAGTGTAAAATATTAACACATGATAAATAATGGAACAATTAAAAATAATAGCACAGAGTTTTCCTCTCTCTCCCTCCCTTCCTATTTTTCTTTCTTTCTTTCTTTCTCTTTCTTTCTTTCTTTCTTTCTTTCTTTCTTTCTTTCTTTCTTTCTTTCTTTCTTTCTTTCTTGTCTCTCTCTCATACACACACACACACACACCACACTCTCTCTCACACACACAGCTGGTCTGGAATGAACTGATCCAGTGAGCTCCAGAGAGTGGGTGGCAGGAGAAGAAAGCAAGTGGCAGTGGCAGCACTGACAGTAATGCTTCTGTGGGAGGCAGACCCAGGACATCTGCCCTCCCTTCTGGTCAGAGCACCACTGCCACCACTTGCTTTCTACCCTATCATGGGGGACCAAAGGAAGAAAGCAAGTGGCAGTGGCGGCGGCGGCAGGAGGGCGGGGCAGGTAGATGTCCCGGAACTGCACATGCGGTGCTTTCTTCCTTCTCCTGGAGGATGAAAGGAAGAAAGCAAGCAGTGGCAGAGCCCTGGGACATCCGCCCTCCCTCCCAGAGAACTGCGCTGCGGCCACTACGTGGTAGGGAGAGCTGGGAGAGCACCAAGTGGTGGCTTAGCCAGCCAGCTGAGCCTGGGGACAGTGGGGGGGGGCAGCTAGCTAGGCCACAGCCAGCAGCGCCACCCAGAATGGGGCCATGCCAGTGGGGAAGCCTGACAGCCAAGCTGGAAATGGGGGGGGGGCCTTCGGCAAGCTCCAGAAATGGGGAGTGGCAAGATCTGGGAATTGTATGGTGGGTCCGGCAGGCTCCAGGAACAGGAGGGCTAGCACGACTTGCAGGCTTACCTATGAGCAGGCAGATCAGAGCTGCTCGGTTGGGGCACAGGCACCAAGTGGGAAGGCAGGTTAGAAAGGCAAGCCATGAAGACCCAGTGTACCACATAGGAGATGAGGAGTGACTGGCTGCGGTGATTGTCAGGCAGGCGGGATGAGCGAGCATCGGACAGGCAGGGCAACTGAGCGAGTGACATTGGGCGACGAGGTTGGGGGCGTGGCCAGCCAGAAGTCACTACCAGTTCAGTGACCCATGCCAAATCATTGCTACCGGTTCTCCTAAACCAGTGAGAACCGGCTGAATACCACCACTGATCTAAACCTGGATCTAAAATCCACTACATTTCAATTTTACATTGGTTTTCTGTTACCATTTTTGTATTCTTTTAAATTATTGTAATCTATTTTTCTCAATACCAAATTCATCCAGTATTTCTTAAATTTCCTCTTCAATTTTCTTCAATTGTAGCCTATTTTCCCTTCTGATCAATATCCTTCTTAATTGAAGCAAAATAATTGCTTAAAAAGGAAGCATTAAGAACTATTTATCTCATCTTTTGCAAATAAAATTGAATCCTCTGTGATGGAGAACAGAAGATGGAGATGTATAAAGTGTTTAAGATGGTGAGACTTACCAGGAGAGGGTGTATCACCAGGATTACAGATCTCTTTGACAATTTTCCTCATATCATTTTGCAGTTGTTCAAAGTCCTTCAACACATATACTCTACTGGGAAAGCCAGCAATTTTCAGGAGCTCAAAAGAATTTAAAGTACCAATGCCTATTACAAAGACTTGGATGCCATCTTTCCTTAAAGCAATGGCTGCATCCTCCACTTTGTCATCAGACAGCCCATCTGTGATGACAATCAAATACTTCACAACCACATTATATTGTCGGCCACCATTGACAGGTTCAAAGAAACTCCTGACAAATTTCAACCCTGTCCCTGTGAAAGTGCGAGTTTTTAACTGAGCAATTTCATCGATTTTCTTTTTTATGGCACTATTATTAAAAAATTCATTGAGATAAAATTCTTTCTGAGGATCTGTGCTGTATTGAGCCACCCCAACTCGGACTTTGTCCTTTGCAATGTTAAAGCTGTCAACTACATCTTTCATGATTGTCTTCATAGTAGAAAAGTTCTGTTCTGAAATGCTGTCTGAGCCGTCAATCAGAAACACAAGATCTGCCTCTTCAGTACCACAAGCTGCAGAAAGAAAAATCCATTTGATTGTGAGATACAAAAAGATGATGTATCTTTTAACACACCTAAAATAATATTCTGAATTCTTCTAGGAAATTGGTTCTATTGAATTCAGTGAGACTTGCTTCTATAATTCCCAAAAATATTATTGGGTAATAATCCCACCAGGGACATGGTGACTCAGTGGCTAAGATGCTGAGCTTGTCGATCAGAAAGGTTGGCAGTTCGGCAGTTCGAATCCCTAGCACTGTGTAATGGGGTGAGCTCCTGTTACTTATCCCAGCTTCTGCCAACCCAGCAGTTCAAAAGCATGTAAAAATGCAAGTAGAAAAATAGGGACCACTTTGGTGGGAAGGTAACAGCATTCTGTGAGCCTTCAGTGTTTAGTCATGCTGGCCACATGACCACGGAGAGGTCTTCAGACAGTGCTAGCTCTTCAGCTTTGTAACGGAGATGACCACTGCCTCCTAAAGCTGGAAACAATTGGCATGTATGTGGGAGGGGGAACCATTACCTTTAATAAGCCCACAGAAATCAGTAGATTTTCTAGAAAATGTACTCAAGCTCTGCTTTATATATAATACTTCATATTTTTGCAAAATTAACGAAGAATCTTTTAGTACTGAAAATACTACAGATAATTCTCGGCTTACGACAATTTGTTTAACATTGATTCAGAGTTACAATAGGGTTGGAAAAACGTTTTGTTCTCAAAGTTATAGCTGTTGCATCACCTCCATGTCACGTGATTGTGATTTGATGCTTGGCAATTAGCTCACATTTCCAACACTTTGCAGTGTCCTGCAGTCATGTAATTATAGTCATGTAATCACTCAACCAACAATCAAAAATCACTTAATAGTTGCATGATTCACTTAATGATCATGTGATTTGTTTAACTGCCATGGTCACAATAGTAAAATTGGTCCTGGTCATGGGATGCCTTGTTCAATGAGTGCATCAATTAGTGACCAAAATTTAATTCCAATTGTGTTTGCAATGTTCCATAGACCAAATTTAGCCCAGCCTTGTCAAAAGTCGCATATGACAGCTGTTTTTCATTTGGCCAAGATGCAGGTTTTTAGAAACTATCTTGCCAAAGTAAGGGAATCCAGAAACAAAATAAGGGACTGCAGAGGGAAGAGGTTCAACTAGTCCCCAATTCAATTCTTCCAGTCCATCCCAAGTGACTTTACTCACCAAGAAAGAAGAAGATTTAATGTGACAATATATAATGAATGCTAATAATAAATCAAACATAGGCATTAATATAGGTTCTATTTACCTGGTTTTGATTCACCACATATAAGATAAGTTATGTTTTCATATAAACTGTCGAGTGCATTGTAATTGGGTGTAAAAAACCATCTTCCCTTCTCACCAACTATTTCTGCTAGTTCTGTTCTACTAGCATCCTTTATCCCAACAGCAATGACCTGGATGCCTTCTTGCTTCAAAGCCTGAACTGCTGCTGAGAGATTAGGTCTATCTGTGGGTGTTGTTGGTTCATCTGTGATCAAAACAATGATCTTTGTGATACCTAGGTATGATGTTCGGCCACCATAAGCAATACCAAAGTGTTCCCTTGCAAAATTCAAAGCTCTTGTTGTATAGGTGAATTCTCTTAAAGGAACTAGGTTCTTAATGGCTTCCCTGAGTTGAGGTTTTGTGGAATATGTATTTAGCTGAAATTTTTCTTCAGGTAGAGTACCAAAGATAACAGCTCCAAACTGAGCATTGTCTTTGCCTACAGCCGAATTATTCACAATTGCTTCCATAAGCCGTTGAATCTCCTTGAACTGCAGATCTGTAACATCTCTGGATCCATGAACTACAAAGATGATGTCAGCAACTTCAGTTCGCTTGCATACTGTCATTGGAAAAGCAAAATGGCAGTATTAAAATAAAGTTTTGCTTCAATAATCCAGCTAACTGGTAAAGCTCATGAATTAATTAGGGCATCTGTCAGAACCCTGACACTAGCATCAAGTGCTTCCTCAATCTTGCTATTAACTATTGGGACATTTCTTTGAAAAAAATGAATTGCTAAAAATGGGATTAAAATTGAAAGAACAGAGAACATTAGAGAATAAAGTAGAACTGGAGAATAGGTGGCTGTCCAGAGTTTAAGAGTTATAGCTCTCAAAAGCCTTAGGAGGAATAGCTCTGGAGAACAACTGCTGAAAGCTGTAACTCAGCAACATCCTGAGACTATACCCATAAAAAACTGCTTTAAACCAAGGAAGAATTCATAATAATTAAGTTGCAGCATTTGGTAAAGTTAACTGTTGAGAATAAGGAAAATTATCTTGATGGAGAGAGGAGGGATCCATTACCAAAACAATAAAGAGGGAAATACTGCTTAACCCAAGCAGTGAAGGAGGAACATGACTGATACCTCTTTAATTTGCATGAGGAAGAGAAGAGAGAAACCCAGTCCTTGATTTATGACTATTTTTTAAACAATGGTTCAAAGTTATAATGGCCTTAGCAAATGTGGTTTAAGAACACTTATTCAATACTATACTCACACTTACGATAGTTGAACCATCACAATCGCAATTTGGGGGCTTGGCAACCAGCTTGCATTTATGACTGGTTGCAATATCCTGAAGTCATGATGCATTTGCAAGCTTTTTTTTGTCAATTTTTAGCAAAAAAAAAGACCCATTGAGTAAGATGGATTCACTTAATGACCATGTTATTATTATCACTTAAAAACTGCATTATTTTCTTAATGACTAAAGTAATTTATTTTATGACTGTCATAAAAATGTTCATAAAATCAATCCAACTTGAATGATGACTGCAATGTCTTACGATGGAAATTCTGGTCCCATTTGTGTTCATAAAATGAGAATTATCTTTAATCTGAGTTGCAAGATTATTACCACTTTTTTTCTTTTATTCAGTCATATCCTACAGGTTCATGAACTGTTACTATAAGTGAATTTTAATAAAAGTCATTTTAGTCTTTAATGTGAAGTTGATTATTTTTTGGTCAGATCTACATTTCGGTGGCTGACTTTGGAATTATCCAAACTACTTTAAAATGTATTGACTGAACCAGAGCACTCTCTATTCTCTTAGTATGTAACAACTGTATTTTTAAAAAAATATCTCTCTCTTGATCAAGGGCAGATTGCATAGCATCTTATGAGATGGTTGTTTTATGCAATAGGGAGTTAGAGACTCTGTGAACCCTATTGGCTTCTTTTGAATAAGTCAGTTTTTCCAACTGTCCCTTAATAAAGGTAGAGAGAATCCATATAAGATACTGTATAATCTGCATTACAGTTCCTTCAAATTTTGTAACATTATTTTTTGTGTTATATTTGTTATATGTTATATGTTTATACACACACACACACATTTTGTAAATATTTAAGTATACCTTTTCATGTGACAACACTGAAAAAATGACACTTGGCTACAATGTAAAGTAGTGAGTATGCAGCTTGTATAACAGTGTAAATGTGCTGTCCCCTCAAAATAACGCAACACATAACCATTAATGTCTAAACCCCTGGCAACAAAAGTGAGTATATCCCTAAGTGATAATGTCCAAATTGGGCCCAAGTAGCCATTTTGCCTCCCTAGTGTCATGTGACTTGTTAATGTTACAAGGTCTCAGGTGTGAAGGGGGAGCAGGTGTGTTAAATTTGGTGTTATTGCTCTCACTCTCTCATACTGGTCACTGGAAGTTCAACATGGCATGCTATGGCAATGAACTCTCTGAGGATCTGAAAAAATGAATTGTTGCTCTACATAAAGTTGGCCTAGGCTATAAGAAGATTGCCAAGACCCTGAAACTGAGCCAGGTGTCCTGTTAAACTGCTGTATGGTGGCCAAGACCATACAGCAGTTTAACAGGACAGGTTCCACTCAGAACAGGCCTCGCCATGGTCGACCAAAGAAGTTGAGTACCCATGCTCAGCATCATATCCAGAGGTTAGCTTTGGGAAATAGATGTATGAGTGCTGCCAGCATTGCTGCAGAGGTTGAAGTGGGGGCAGCTTGTCAGTGCTCAGACTATATGCCACACGTTGCATCAAAGTGGTCTGCAGGGCTGTCGTCCCAGAAGGAAGCCTCTTCTAAAGAAAAGAAAGCCCGCAAACAATTTGCTGCAGACTATCAGACTAAGGACATGGATTTCTTGAACCATGTCCGGTGGTCCGCTGAGACCAAGACAAACTCATTTGGTTCAGATGGTGTCGAGCATGTGTGGTGGCAATCAGGTGAGGAGTACAAAGACAAGTGTGTCTTGCCTACAGTCAAGCATGGTGGTGGGAATGTCATGGACTGGGGCTGCATGAGTGCTACCAGCACTGAGGAGCTACAGTTCATTGAGGGAATCATGAATGCCAACATGTACTGTGACATACTGAAGCAGAGCATGATCCCCTCCCTTTGGAGACTGGGCCGCAGGGCAGTATTCCAACATGATAATGACCCCAAACATACCTCCAAACAACCACTGCCTTGCTAAAGAAGCTGAGGGTAAAGATGATGGACTGGCCAAGCATGTCTCCAGACCTAAACTCTATTGAGCATCTGTGGGGCATCCTGAAATGGAAGGTGGAGGTGCACAAGGTCTCTAACATCCACCAGCTCCATGATGTCATCATGGAGGAGTAGAAGAGGACTCCAGTGACAACCTGTGAAGCTCTGGTGAACTCTATGCCCAAGAGGATAAAGGCAGCACTGGAAAATATTGACACACAAAATATTGACACTTTGGGCCCAATTTGGATATTATCACTTAGGGGTGTACTCACTTTTGTTGCCAGGGGTTTAGACATTAATGGTTGTGTGGTGCGTTATTTTGAGGGGATAGCACATTTACACTGGTAAAAAGCTGTATACTCACTACTTTACATTGTAGCCAAGTGTCATTTCTTCAGTGTTGTCACATGAAAAAATATACTTAAATATTTACAAAATGTGAGGGGGTGTACTCACTTCTGTGAGATACTATGTGTGTGTATGTGTCTGTGTCTGTGTATCTGTGTATGTGTCTGTATGTCTGTGTGTATATATACATATACATACACACACACACACATAAATACATACATTTTTCACAGCAATATTGTAAGGAGACAGAACAGATAAAACTTGTTATAAAGGACAATTTAAATTTAAAACATCAACATGACTGGATAAATCCTAAAGAGAGATGAAGAGGTTTTGCTGTCTGAAAGCAGTTTGATTAGTGCTTAAATCTTACTTTTCAAAAGAGCTATGGTAATGAACAGTCATTGAGGACAGCACAATTATTTAGGGGATAGAAACAGACTGCAAGATAAAATTAGCTATAATCTCAAACCTTTTACTGCTGTTTTTATATGATTACTTGCCCTGTGAGGTAATCCAGACAAGAAACACAACCAAGAGTATGAGTTCTGTCTTTATTGTAAGGTTAAATTAGCCCTCACTCTTCTGTTGTACTGTGACAGTATTAAGACTTGATCCTATCTGCTAGCACAAGATGCAACTCTGGGGGAGGTTGATGACTAAGGGCAATCCCTCTGTCTTTTTACCTTCTAAATTTTTTTTCTAAATTTGCCTGTTTTTTATAGATTTTTATGGCTTTATTTGTAAACTGCCCACATTTAGTATATAAATTTCATAAATAAATAAATGGTCTCGAAAGATTGAAAGTATTTCTCCCTTTCCTTTCTTTTACTCTTGGAAAATCTAGGGTCTCTTCTGAAACATTTTCCGCACTTTCCCTCCTTCTGTAGGCTGAGATACCTTTTACATGCTGTTCAATTGCTCAGTCTGTGGCTCTCCCTCCTGACTCCCAGGGTCATTCCCATACACCATTATAATAATTAACTCTGACCTTGGCAATATCTGGTTCAGGGTTATAGTAGAAAATATGGAGGTTGCAAAATAAGTTTCTGATCAAATAACATTTTTCGTTTCAATACTTACCATCCTCAGGGTTGCAAATTTGAAATAGAATTGGCTTCACCAGAAACATGAGGGATTCAAAGTAATTTTCTGAAAATACTTTATCCTGAGTGCCAGCAATGTCTAAAAGCTGGGAGTTGTTTGCTTTCAGTATTCCAACGGCATAGATGACAACACCTTTCTTCCTGAGTTCTCTGGCTGCTCTTCTCACATCATCACTAGATTCCTCATCTGTGACCACTATCAAATATTGTTTTACACCCAAACGCCCTCCCTTAGATGTGTCAAAGTAAGGGGAGGCAAAATCTAAAGCTCTTCCAATTCTGACTCCTTCTTGAACTTGTCTCATTGTAGTTATTGCTTTCCTCAGGTCAACCTTGTTGTTGTACTTGTTCAGTGGGAAAACTTCTTCTGGATTGAAGCCAAATTGGAGCAGCCCAATCTGAACTTTATCAGCCCCAATATCAGACTTGTTTACAATTAATTCAGTGAAACCCTTGATCTGTTCAAATTCAAATTGATCCATACTTTCTGATGTATCAATTAGCAAAATCATGTCAGCTTTCAAATGTTTACAGGCTGAAAGTAAATAAATGAAAAAGAGATGTAAACATATTAAATAAATGTGCAAAATGTAACAGCCCCAGTAATAGGACATTTTTATGATTCAAATCAAGAAGACCTTTGCATTCATTATCTAATATTTTTGACTGTACACAATGTCTACTCAGAGGTCATTCTTATAAAATTTCTTAGCAAGAGATTTTCCAGAACCTAGGCTGTATTTCATTCTTACAACTGAGTTTCCACTTTTTAAACAATAATGGTTTTTGTTCACTTCTTAAAATAATGCAAAATTAATGAGAGTTTTAAAAAACTTTTACACAGCAGCTGGATTTTGTTGGGTTTTGCTCAGTTAACTATACTGCAATCACTATAATACCTAAATGTATAATGGACACATGTTAGGGACAAAGAATGAACAGTAACTATGTTTTATATTATAATATTCATGCAGTTGTATTTTCTGAAAAAAAAAGTACCAGTAGAATCCAGAATTCTTCACATTTACAGTGTAAACCCCTGAGAATTATGTAGTAAAATAACATTTTATTGGGCTAATAGTATTACTAATTAAACAATCCAGACAGAAGTCACCAGGTATGTGGACTTATTTGAAAGCTCTACTTGGAAGTCTATCTAGGAGTTTGAATGGCCTGTTCCATGGAAACACTTTGAAGATGGTTTCCTTAGTTATCTTCACTTGCAGATCTTGTAGGGAGAGCAGAAACTCCCTTTAAAGCAATTATTAAAAAGAAGGAAAGAGGTCACAGGAGAGAGAGAATGGAACATCTATCACACACTCTCTCCGGCTGTAATTTAATGAGGATAAGATCATTATTCTTTTTTGGTGTGGAATTAACATATCGTAGAATTAAGGCTTAAAATCTATTAACCAGTATTTGGTATCAAGGGTTGCAACTATGCATTATTTCATTATTTTATTTTTTTGCTCATGATTCTTTTTGTCAAACTCTCATTTAATAAGAAGTAAAACTAAATCCCCCTCTCTCATGAACTCATGACTTTTCTTTAATAGGTCTTAACTACTCCATATCTGTAAGAAATAAAAACAGTCAAAAGTGAACTTCACATGAAAGCTTTCTATGCTTGAAACAAGTGTCAGCCATACAGCCTTCCCACAGGATATCTTCTCCATTAATAATCACCCCCAAAAGGTAGAGATTAAGAAAAGGAGTGTAATCAATCCTTTTAACCCAACAAAGGTGAATTGTTTGCAGGTGATGCTTTGAAAACAAATATGATCATTGTAGAAAAATACAATTAATGTAGTTAAAAGAAATTTGTTTCCTCATAAGAGGCCTTCAGAAGATTTGTTATGATAAAACCTTGATAATCTTTCATTGAAGGAAAGACCTTACCCTCAGGAGAACAAATATCCCGCGTAATATCATGTTTGATGAGCTTCAGGGAATCAAAATCATTCACAAAAAACATCCTGTCTTTGGTCCCAGCTATATCTTTTAGTTCTGTTTTTATGGCTTCCTTGACACCTATGGCATATATAACAATCCCTGCACTTCGCAGCTCTTCTGCAGGTATGGTTACTTGATCCTGGGATTCACCATCTGTAATAACAATGAGGAATTGGGGGACATTGTCCCTGGCTGAAGTTTTGAACAAATTCTTCATGTAGTGTAAAGCATCTCCAGTTTTAGTGCCACCACCAATCTGCCAAATCATTTTTATTGCATCCTTTAATTGGGCCAATGTATTATACTTATTAATCAGAAACTCTTTATTGGGAACACTTGCATACTGAACCACCCCAAAACGAACTTGATTGGGGCCAATCTGGAACATGCTAATCACTTCTTTCATAAAAATTTTCATGTCAAGGAACTCTTCTGTCTGGATGCTGCCAGAACCATCAATCAAGAAATAAATATCTGCTTCCTCTGTCTCTTCACAACCTAGTAAAAGTAGAAAACAGGAAAGTAAGAATGACAAGCTTGCATTCACTTTCAATGAACATCAATGAGACATTTGATCCTAGCTTCCCAGAACATAAATTTAGGTTTATATACATTATATAATTATATATGCATTATATATATTAAAGGCTATAACTTATCCAGTAGTTCCTTGCACAAGATTTATACAAGGAACTACTGCCTTAAAAACAAAGTAGCATTACAATTAAGGATGGAGAAGAAAGTTGTTTAGTTCATGCTAAGTATGAAATTATATAATTTCTCATTTTTGAAGCCAAAATTCAAGCCAGTACATTATGGAAGCATTACATTATGAAAAATAACAATAAATAAATCTGTATGCTAGGTAGTATTAAAAACAAAAAATATATACTTTGAGAAAGATGCATACATATATAGCTTAATGCAAACATTCAAGCACAAGACAAAATGGCCATATTCACTTGCATACAATGTAGCTCCTGTTAGCTTAGTGTAAATTTAAAAGATGGAAATTTGAAGTATTTGAATAACTATTCTTCTGTATCCTGTTTTTGCCCTAGAAAATTTGTTCTTCCCAGCTATTCCTAATCTCCAAACTTTATCAGGGGCAATTTAAAATACAAAGTTTGAAGATGGAGCACAGATGGGAATACAATTAAGAAGTCTTATTCCTGCCACACATTATATTATTTTAATGCTGTCCAGCTTTTGCTTTATGCAAAATGGAGAGAAGGCACAGAATAAAGCATGGATCCCTTAAATTGGGGAAGCATGAAAACATCCCTGAAGTCAATCACATCCTACAAATTTCATTGGTGATTATTGAAAACAGTTTAGTACCAGTATTTCATTATGTAATATTTGGGCAAAACAATTACCTGCCCAGCTTCTGTCTGTTTCTCTGCATCTTAGATAATTCTTAAAGGAGGGAGGACAGGATGTTTTTGAACATAGCTACCACAAGCTGACTGTTAAACAAAGCTATAACTTCTTTTCCAGTCATGATAATCCATTGGACATCAAATTTCCTATTTGCAGTAGCCAGCATATTCCTTATCCCATACATAGTAGAGCCCTTTGCTTTTGCTTAATACAGCTGTCTCCAAGCTGAGGGCCTTCCAGATTATGCAATAAACAACACCAAGACTTTTCAATTTCAATTCTATTACAATAGCTAAGAATTCTAGATGTGGCAGTTTATATTCTGGAAGAGAAATCTAACAGGTGAAGGTCATGCTGAAGACCTTTTGGGGGGGAGAGAAGGAATAAGTAGCAGAAGGTTGAACGATGTGAATAGAATCAGAATAAGGGTAGGTTGATGATGGCAAGTTCCCCCACCTTGATTCAACTATCTTTCATTTGATGTCATCCATCCCTTGCCTTATTTCTTTTCTTTACTAGCTGCCCAAGAAAGAGAGAGAGAGAAGGAATGAGGATAGGTATGCATAGGCAGATATGGCAAGTCCAAAAAAAACCCTCACTCACATCTAGTTTTCCAAAGGTTATTGAAATAGGATTTGGGATTGATCAAGATATCACTCTCTTACCTTCCTTCAGGGCACGAGATTGCACTGGAATTGCAAATGTTTGCGAAACTATTTCACTACAAAGTTGTTTTTTTATAACATATTCCAAGTTTGATAGTTGCAAGAAATATTCCATGGTTGTAACATGTTTTCTTGGGGGATGAGATGCAATTTTGTATAGTTGGCTGCTTGCAGAAATGTTTTGGATACCTATGACATAAACTGTAACACCTGCCCGGCGAAGCTTGGATGAAGGAACAGTGAAATCATCTAGTGACTGACCATCTGTGATCACTGCAGCCAACTGCTGCACTCCATGATTTTTCCTGCTTCCTGCTGTCTTGGTGAAAACCTTTTTCTTTAGGAAGTCTATAGCAGCACCCATATATGTTTGCCCCCCACGATAAGGCAATCTTTTTAGATAGTTCATAACCTCTGATTTGTCTTCAAATGTATTCAGGCTAAACTCTAATCTTGGCTCATCGCTGTAAAGTACCAAGGCAACTCGTACATTATCTGGGGCAATTTCCAGAGCATTGATTATTTTGAGCAGGAAAGTCCTAATCAGTTGAAAATTCTTTTGACCAATGCGAGTGGATTCATCCACAAGAAACACAATGTCTGCCACTGAGGCAGTGGAGCAAACTATGAACAAAATAAGTAGATAAAAGTGAGTAAAAACAAAGTGATAACAATACAGTCTTAGAAGTTGCATGAGACTACCCCCAGGTAAGTGCATTTAACATTACTGTCCGGCTTTTATTTTTTTAAGAAGTAAGACCCAAATAGATGAAGAAATAATTGGAAATCCTACTAAAAGGTTAGAGGGGTAATACTGAAGACTATATGCTGAAGACAGAATAGAAGCTCATTAGTGAAAACAGTTCCCTGATGTACTTTTGTTTTCGGAGAAGCTATGAAACCATCTCCCAATAAGTTAAAGCCAGACATGACTGAAATATTTCTGGTTTGAATCAGTAAGTAAATATTAAAATTTATATTATAACTAGAGCTTTTGTCTCATGATATAACATGACCCAAGGTTCCTGCAATTGCTCAAAATTGTCTTGATGTTTATTACTATGTCTGTCTACAATCATAATATGAAGGGGAAAATTTGAATTATCTATGATATGCACATTGCACCTATTGGCTGTACTTAAGGAGGCTGTGCTGCCAACTAAATTCCAGGGAAGGAAGACATATTTAAGAAAACATCAATAGTTGCAATATATACACTAATAAATACACTGAAATATTTTCCCCTTTGAATCCAGAACTCTGCCCAGACCTGATTATTGAAGTCTTTTTAAGAATTAATGACATTCTAGTTCAAGTAAATTCATCTGAAAAAAAAAAATCAGGAAATAATGTTCATTGAGGCTAATATTTGGAACAGACACTCCTGCTTGAGGAGGGGATTGGACTAGATGACCTCCAAGATCCCTTCCAACTCTGTTATTCTATGTCTATGACTTCATATAATATACTATAATAATAATAATGTTTTGTTGTAGAAGTTGAATGAATTACATTGTCCTCCTTCCTAGTTTAATGTGTAGTTCTTCTAGTGAGATAACAATACCTGCTGGCACATTTGCATCTAAAACAGCCTCATACTCTTGCTGGACTGGGACTTCCACAATATCTACGATGATCTTCTGAACCTGATCAAGATCCTCTATGTCATCAACCTGGTAAACTAAAGGGGAGGTGGCAATCACTTTCATTTCTTTCTTATCAGAATGTAAGATACCAACTGTTATAATGTTCACTCCCATTTCTTTCAGATCCTTTGCAGGTTTCTTGACATCATCTTCAGATTTAGCAGAGGAAAAAATGACTGTAAATTGTGGTGTTCCTTGACGAAGACGGCTTCCAGCTTTCTCAACAAAATAGACTTCTCGCAAAAATTGGAGAGCACTGCCAGTCCTCAGAGGGCCTCCCATGAAAACAGTGGTCTGCTGAATGTGGTTAAGAATATCTTTCTTTGTCTTATATCTATTCAGCAAAAATTCCACTTTCCCTCCTTCACTGTACTGTGCAAGCCCAATCTGGTATTTTTTAGGGCCAATGTCTAATTGTTCAACAATCTGGGAAATGATTCTTTTTACTTCTTCAAAATTGGCAGATCCCATGCTTTTAGAGGAATCCAAAAGGAAAACGATATCAGCATAACGCTTTGTGAATGCTGTAGGAAAAATAGAACAGTGTGCTTTTAAAAGACATGCAAAATGCAATAGAATTCACATTACAATTACAACTTATTTGTAACTTGGCATGTTTTACTATTCTACTGTGGCAACTATTTTTAAAACCATACTCACCGCTGGGTGAGATCATTCGTGGTTTTGGGGTGAGGTATCATCAATATGCTGATGATACACAGTTATATATCTCCACCCCAGGCCAGATCAGTGATGCCCTCTCCGTGATGACTCGCTGTCTGGATGCGGTACGGATCTGGATGGACGGAAATATGCTTCGACTCAACCCGGCCAAGACTGAGTGGCTGTACATACCGGCATCTCGGTCCAGTTTGGAATGTCCATCGTTGACCATAGGGGGAGTGGTGCTGCCCCCTGTGGATAGGGCTAGGAATCTGGGGGTCCTCCTGGATGCACGGCTCGGTTGGAGGAGCAGGTGGGAGCCGTCACCAGGGGGCTTTTGCCCAGATCCGGCTGGTTCGCCAGCTTCGCCCATTTCTGGACCGCGATGCCCTGCGTACGGTCACTCATGCCCTTGTTACTTCGCGACTCGACTACTGCAACGCTCTCTACTTAGGACTGCCCTTGCACACCATCCGAGATTGCAGCTGGTGCAGAATCGGCGGCGGGTGGTGATGGGAGTTCCCGGTTCTCCATGTTGCCCCCTCCTGCGTGGCCTGCATTGGTTGCCGGTTGCGCTCCGGGTGAGGTTCAAGGTTCTAACTTTAACATACAAAGTCCTTCATGACATGGGTCCCTATTATTTAAGGGAGCGACTGCTGCCGACATCGAACACCAACGCCCTGTACGATCTCACAGACAGGGGCTCCTTGGGTCCCGTCAGCCGGACAGTGCCGGCTGGCGGTCCCCCGATGACGGGCCTACTCTGTTGCGGCCCCGGACCTCTGGAATCAACTTCCCCTGGAGCTTCGCCTGGCCCCTGACCTCCGCACTTTCCGCGACCTGAAGACCTGGTTGTTTAACCAATCCGGGCTGTGACCCTGGGGTGGGGTGGTTTTTTAGAGTTTTAATTTTGTAATTTTAGTGTTAATTCGGCTTGATTGTTTAATTTGGTTTTATCTAATTTATTGTTCTGTGATTTTATTTTGTAAGCCGCCCCGAGTCCTTTTGGAGAGGGGGCGGCATATAAGTCGAATTAATAAATAAATAAATAATAAATAAATACTCCCATGTTCTCAAAATTATATTTTTGTCAGAAAATCCAACAAATCAACATACAAGGCTGGTTGAATTTAATTAGTTGCCAATTTCTATGGACTAGACCCCAAATCTCCCTGCCCCTTAACTTCAATTACTTTCAAGAGTTATTTACCAGACAATTAAAGATTCAAGAGACTGTTGTGTAAAATTGCATACATGTTTGCTATCAGTTTAAAATCTGGTTGAAAAAAGATCAAAACAATCAGGGTCTCCATCTAACTCACATAGGCATATACTGGTTCTAAACTGAAAATAGTTCAGTTGCTGAAATTCTCATAATTTCATTCATCTCAATAAATCTTGCAAGAGGAATATCACATTTGGAAAACAATCATGTAAGATTTACACACAGAAAGAGAAAGACTCTTTTAATGCCTTTAGAGATGGCAAAAATGCATTCAAATAACTGTAGAATTCTTCACATTTTAAGATTTTTTTTCTGTGCAAATGCAACTTTTAAAAAAGTCTTTGACTTTCCAAGTATAGTAAAGTTTGGAAAGTTTTCCAAATTAAACATAGTATCATACAAATTACAACACAAAAGGAAAATTGCATCATTTGCACAAAAAGAAAACTGTATAACCTACCACAATAATAAAAGAATAAAAATACCTCCTGAAACATTACTACCAGACTCCATTTAATTACCTTTAATCTGGCTCTCCAAAGCAAAGCACATTGTTTCAAGAAGGCTGTTGGTAAGATCTTGAAGGATATCAAAATTGTCAATATTAAACAGAAACTTATTAAAAGGTTGGTTTGCAATATTCATAAGCTCAGAGATGTTATGGATCCCAATCCCCACTACATAAATTAAAATTCCTTCATTTTTTAATTTGTGGGCTGGAACTTTAACTTCATCTTGTGATCCCCCATCTGTGAGTAGGATCAGTATTTGTGGGATATTTTCTTGGATTCTGTTCCCAGCAGATTCAGTGAAGTATTCTTCTTTGATAAAATCCAAAGCAGCACCTGTGTAAGTGCTTCCTTTCTGTAAAGCCAAGTTCTCTATATGTTCTAGAATATCATTTTTCAAAGAATATTGGTTTAGATGAAATTCGGTAAAGACCTCATCACTATACTGGGCCAATCCAATTCTGACCTGGTCATGACCAACAAAAAGGCTGGAAATCAGGGTGTAGAGGAAACTTTTCACCTTCAGAAAGTTCTCCAGACCAATGCTTGATGAACTGTCCACCATAAACACAATGTCAGCCACAGTGACTTTTCGGCATGCTAAATGAGGAAAATACATACATTTATCTCTTCATAAAAGCATTATCTGGTCCTAAGCCAGTCATTATAACAACTTGCTTAATAGCATCCAGTGCCTGAAAATGTAGTTAGCTACTAAATCACAACCCTTTCTATTCAAAAGACTCAAATGTCTTCTGTTCTCCGAATAACTTCCATGTACTGCTAGGCTTAAAGTGTAAAATCAAAATCATTTAAAAGGAAGCCTGAAGGGAACATCTGATGCATTCTATGGAGGAGCCTATAGATGGAGCAATGAATAAAAATGACAAGCTATAATACTTTGGATAAGAGGTAAGGTAAGGTAAGGTAATAAAAAATAAGGTAAAATAAAATAAAAATGTGTATGGCCCAATTATAATGAGATTGAGAATCAATTTCAGTATTCTTAGTATTTGGTCTACTGTAATGATACACTTGCCCTGCAAAGGCAATGGCATCAGATAGGAGGCCAATAAATAAACACTGGCTTTTGCCCTATGGTTTACAATTGTCCATCTAAGAATAATTTAAGTGCTAAACTTCAGGATGCTTAGATTTATTACTTATTAATTACAAAATGGGCACATGAGGAACAACTTCACTTTTCTCTTAAACTAAAAGGATTTATTCTCTCTCTCCTTCTCTCCCTCCCTCTCTCTCTTTCCTCTCTCCCTCCCTACTCCCTCTCTCCCTCCCTCTCCCTCCCCCAATGCTACTGCTTATTTAGGTGTGATTCTAAGAAATGAGATAGGGAGGAGGCAGTGGTCTTATACACTTTACATCAATAAAATTTACTCCAAATTTTTTCTGAATAGATCTTTTCACAGTAGAATAAAAATTTGGAAAAATTGGAGCACCAATTTTAGTTTGCCCCTCTATTCAGTATTTTAGTAAAAGTGCCCTTATTGGTCTACAGTGAAGCCATCCCCAGAGAACTCTGCATACCCCGCTGAGGATTCTCACAGGATTACAGTATAATGTTAATGTATCTGGAGTGCAAAGACTTGTTGGGAGGGGCGGTTGAGAGCAGGGGAGATTGCTTTATCCTTGCTCTGCACTTGATGAACAGTGGATTCCCATTTCCTACCATAGGCTTGGCACTTGATAAGATGTTGCAAATCACACAAGCCACTAGTGTTAGATTTTATTATCTGTTGTATATAAAATAGGGGGTAGGAGGGCATTTTTAATTTACCTGGAGAAATATGTATAAAGTCTTGAGAGGCTTCCTCAACAGTAGTACATAACACTTGGAGTATGTTCTGAGAGATATCTCGCAAGCCAGCAAAATCCTCCACATCATAAACATGCATTTCATCTGGATCACTAGCAATTTCCTGAAGCTCAGACAGAATAGCATCTTTGATGCCTATGGCATAAAGTATGATGCCTGCATTCTTGACTTCTTCTGCTGGCCCAGAAAAGTTGTCTTGACTTTGCCCATCTGTTATCACTACTGCAATTTGGGGGATGCCTTCACTGTGTCGACTTCCAGCCATTTCACTGAACTGCTCGTCTAGCATAAACCTCAAACTTTTTCCTGTTTTGGTGCCCCCACCTTTGTAGTTTAGATTTTGTATTTTCTTTAAAATATCCTTTTTCTGATGGAAAAAATTCAACAAGAACTCATTGCGAGGGTCATCACTATACTGAATCATCCCAACTTGAATTTTGTCTTTTCCAATGTCAAAACTGTTAACCAATGTGTAGAGAAAGTCTTGTATGATTCTGAAGTTTTTTGGTCCTATACTCCATGATCCATCCACCATGAACACAATATCAGCAACAGAAGCTTCTCTGCAAACTGAAGAAACACGTGATAATTTCATTTTCCATTCTTAGCATTAACTAATTGGTGGCTAATTCTCTACGGATGTCATAATCATTAGTTAAAATAGTCCAATTTTTGAAATGTTCTAGCAATCATAACCAATATAAATTAAGTGACCAACTGAGACTTTCATATCCTACTTTTGATTCTGGGCGGGGGGGGGGTCTGTCTGCCTACTGATGAATACTATGTCAATTGAATCATTATCCTCTAATTATTGCAGAAATGTTTTTCTTTTTTTCTCAAAGTATACCCTATTCAATTATATTTTTTCTTTCACCACTCCCTCCCAAGCTGAATTATCAAAAATAGTCTATTTATTTTGAACAGCAGTTATTTATATTTGCTTCTCTGCTCTTTTGCAGGAGAAGGATAATATCTAGGATAGCTTTGAAACTAATATTTCCATGTTTTTGAACTATAAACCTGTTGCCGCTAAGCATGGGGCAAAAATGTTGGTATAATGTTATTGGATTTAAAACTGTCTAGAAATTACAATTAGGTAAATGTCAGAACAGCTGGATCCATACTACGTTTGCAAACAGCTGTCAAATTGCAGCATTCGCAAATGGGGGTTTTCCCATTTGGAAAGGCTGTGACTGAATTCAAATCAATGACAATTGCTCTACAGTCTTTGGATTATTATATCTATTTTCCGAACCATATTTTCTTTTCAGAACTAAGGATATTTTGTAATTTATTTCCTTAAATATCAAAGTATGACATTACCAGTAGTTTGAGTATCTGTGCAGCACCAAGTAGTTAAAATGGAAACAGTAAGAATGTAGCTCCAATTATTCATCTTGATCACACCTTCAGAGCAAATACTTTTTAAAAGAAAAAAGAAAAAAAAACACCATTCAATTATCCATTCTATTAAAAAAAATCATACTATTCTAATCCAGAATTTTCCTGTCAGTAAAGATTACATTAACTATTAGTTTATACCAACTTTTTCTAAACTTGTGCATATTGTTCAAATACATTTATTATATAAGTACATATGTATAATGGTTAAGGATTAGAGCTATAGTCCAATATAAATATTAGGGCTATAGTCCAATATAAAGTGGGAAAAGCTATCTGTCAGAGTTTCAAGTAACATACCCATAGCAAGCAAAACTCCAAGGCAGGTAGATTCCTCAAAGAATAGCTTTATTGGATATATCATATTGGCACAGATCTGGTAAAAACTGACTCTGAAGGGTCCTGCAGTTTTCACCTAATTAAAAGTAAAAGTTTCTCCCTTTTCCCCAAACAATCAATCACATGGTCCATCCAGTTGCCGAGTAACATCACTCCTCCTCCCTCTGACCAGATGTGAGAATGTACAAAACCCCAGCTATCTCTTCTCCCCCATCCCTATCCCTCAGCTCCAATGTGGCAACACTGAAGCGGCAAAATGACTTCAATCAGGTCAGCTTCAGGGATGACACTATCTATTGTGCATTGAAGTGATATGATGATAAATGTCTAGCTCGGACTGTATGAAAAGTATTGCCTGCATTTACACAATATTCATGGCATAGTATGAACAAGTTATTATGTGTCCAAAGGTGCTTTCTCCAAAAGTCAATAATAATAATAATAATAATAATAATAATAATAATAATAATAATAATAATTTATTAGACTTGTATGCCGCCCTCTCTTCCTAAGGACTCAGGGCGGCTCACAGAATAAAACACAATACAATAAATTAATTTAAAAAATAATTAAATAATACAAGCCCAATAATCATTAAAGCTAATTAAAATTACCTTTAAAAAGACTCCCACTCCCCCATTGGTTCAGTCCAGGCTGGCCTGTTGAAACAGCCTAGTCTTCAGGTCACGGCGGAAGGAGCGGAGATCAGGGGCCAAATGAAGACCCAGAGGGAGCTGGTTCCACAGGGTGGGTGCTCCCACAGAGAAGGCCCAATCCCTGGGCACCACCAGCCGACAATGTCTGGCCGATAGTACCCCAAGGAGGCCCTGCCTGTGGGAGTGTACAGGGCGATCGGTACGTGATGCCAGCAGGAGACGTTCCCGTAAGTACCCCGGACCCAAGCCATGTAGGACTTTGTATACCATTACTTGTACCTTGAACCTCACCCAGGAGGCAGCCGGCAACCAATAATAATAGTACAGTTGTTTTATTAAGTTATAATCTTTCATTATTATCTTATTTCAATATATTATTTTTGCTATTTTTATATCAACCAAATTCTAGATGTCATTCCTTTTCCTTCAAATAAAATGTTAATATTAATATTTATTACAACACTCTTATATAAATTGAACAATTATACCCATATTTATGTTAGATTGTATTCTTCAATTATTTAATTATTCCATTTAACATCTTCAAAATTACTCTCATTGAAATTCTAAATTCCCTTGTTATTAATTCACCTTATAATGTAAAAATTCTATTCCCTTAATCTCCCTGTCGGGTTCTGAGTGTTCCCCATCCCGTTCCAGAGCCCAACACATCGGAGTGGGGATTGAGCAGACCAATATGCCAGCCTCCAAATGCCACCCATTGACACTAACCTGTGTTCGAAACAGGCAGCGCTGGCTGTGGAACGCCAACGCAGAAGCAGCACATGGGGAAGGTTGGGAGGGTTGGAGAGCAAAAGGGGCTGGGCACAGAGAGTAGTTGACACATCAATGGGGAGGCAAGCAGGGGAGAGGCCAGGTGTGAGGAACAGGGAAGCGTCGAGCGATGTCAGCAATCCACAGAGCAGGGGGGTAATGGGGCTGTCGCATATAGGCGAATAAAAGACAGACATGGAGAAAGCGGATATTGGAGATCTACTGCTAGCAGGGAGCAGACACAGGGTAACTTGGATAATGGGGAAGGTGGGTGCTGGATTGTAGCTGGGGCAGATATATAATGCGCTGAGAGGCAGCAGCTCTCAGAGCTAGCATTACATGAACTGTTGTTCTTGTCGGTGAGGTTGTGTCAGGTGGTGCTCCATTCAAAATCCAAGAAAAAACATTTAGATTCTGTTAATTAGAGAAAAGATATCTTTTACTGGAAATCAAGTGGTAGCATCAAAGGAATTCTGAATCTGAGGAATTGAGCGCAAAAATCACATATACAAAGTGATGGCAACATTCCCACCCACATTAGTTCAAACTGCCCATCCAATTAAAGGTGTATATAATGTCATGTGGGGCATCTTCAGGTGGTGATGCAGGCATCTGTCCCTTGATCTTGGCCTATTTTGATAAAGAGTTGCACTTGCGCATAGCATAGCAAAGAAGCATAAACAAGAAACTTTCCCCCTCCAACTTATACAGTTTATTCCCAAAACCTCCAGCTCACTTCCCACAATTATTTCACCCCTCCTTCCTCTGTTACTATGGCAGCCAAGAGATGCAAAGCAAAGGAAAGAAATCTTGAAAGCTGACATTCGGCCCTCCTGCAGAAGAGAATACAATACTATATAAAAGAGAATACAAGATAAAAGAATAAAATACATGTTACAAATACTACAAAATTTTAAGGTTTGTCAGGATATTTCACATGAAATGCCTGTATGAGCTTAGGGGCTTGAACATCCTTTTCATTAACCCATTGGTGTTTCCAGACAACAAAATACTGGAGTCGACCTCTTTGTCTCCTAGAATCCAATATTTCTTTAATTTCAAAATGTTGTTCACCCTCAATCAGAAGAGGGATGGGGGGGTCGACCTGAGCAGGTCTCAGGTTGGAGATATGTTCAGGTTTCAACAAGCTAACATGAAAAACAGGATGAATCCTTCTAAGGGTTTTAGGTAATTGCAGTTGGACTACCAAAGGATTCACAATTTGTTCAATTGGAAAAGGACCAACATATTTGGGCCCCAACTTTTTAGATTTTTGTGTGGTTTGCAAATATCTAGTGCAAATATCTAGTGGACAAGAAAACCTTATCCCCTACTTGATATTGTTTTTGTGAAGCTCTCTTTTTATCTGCAAATTTCTTACGAGCTTGATGAGCATCATCCAATGCTTTATAGGTAACCGGCCAGGTAAGCTGGAGTTGGGTTATCCACTCACTCAATTACTGAACATTGGGTCTCTCCTGTGGAAGCTCAGGTATAGGTACAAAGTCTTTCCCTGAAGCAACTTTAAATGGGTGTAAAAAGAGTACTACTGTGAACCGAATTGTTATATGCCACCTCGGCAAATGGTAATAAGTCCGACCAATCATCTTGTTGATAATTTATATAGCATCTAAGATATTGTTCCAATACCAAGTTAGTTCTCTCACAAGCCCCATTGGTTTGTGGTGGTGGGCGGAGCCCAATAACTTCAGGAACTCTTTCCAAAAGTTCGAGGTGAATTGGACACCCCTATCCAAAATTATCCATTCAGGAACACCATGCAACCTATAGACATGTAAAATAAAGAGTTTAGCTAAGGTTTTGCAGATGGGATTTTTGCACAAGGTATGAAATATACCTGTTTGGAAAGCAAGTTGTTACTACCCAAATAACTATATTTCCCCCACTTTCAGGTAATTCCACTATAAAGTCCATAGAAATTTCTTTCCATGGAGCAGTCGGTCTGGCTACATTTTGTTGTAAGCCAGCTGGTTTACCAGGTGGTCATTTGGCTGAAGCACAGATAGGACAACTAGCCACATAAGCTTCAATGACCTTTTTAAAAGGAGGCCACCAAAATTGCCGTTTAATCAAATGTAGGGTTTTTACGAGCCCAAAATGTCCAGCAGCTTTGGAATCATGGGCTTGTTGTAATATTGGGTTTCTCAACTTCGCTGGCACATATAATTTAGCCCCCACCCATGCCAATCCATCTATAACCGTAGTTATTTGAGTGAGCCAGGAATCAATCATCTAGTTTCAAAGCTTCTTTTAACTGTGCAGATAAATCATTTGATAAATCAACTTCTCCTTTTTTCAGGGCTCTAGTAACCATTGGAGCCGCCAACTGTCTAGTTGGGACAATAGGGCGATCATTTCCAGACGGGCACTATTATATTGAGGCAACCTAGACAGTGCATCTGCCATGAAGTTCTCCCCCGCTCCCCGGAATGTACTTCAATGAGAAATTAAACCATTTGAAGTATAGTGCCCAGCGGACTTGCTTAGGTGACAATTTTTGAGGCGTTTTTAGAGCCTCTAAATCAGTGGTTCCCAAAGTGGGTGGTACCGCCCCCTAGAGGGTGGTGGGATGCCTTAGGGGGGCACTAAGAGGCAAGGGGGCCAGCAGGGGGGTGCTAAGAGACTGCAGGGGGGCGTTTGAGGTGCAGGTCCCGCAGGGTCAACCCATTGACTATTGCACCTCTTGAATGCGGAACCCGTGCACAGTGCCTCGAATGCAGAACCCACACATGGTGAGCCTTGCCAAGCCTGGGGAGGAGGTGGGAGGTGGTGGAAAGGGGGCACCGTAGCTTGCAGGCTGCCCTCTCTGGTGGAAATGGCGGAGGCGCGCCAGAAGGCCCGAAAGCAAAACCCTCCCAAGGCACACAGTGGAAGGGGTGGATGGTCTGGCATTAGGGCTCCCATCCCCAGAGGAGAACAAGGGAGCATGCAGCACCAACCTGGCCTCCGCCTCTCCAGCCAGCCAGGCTTGCGTGCTGGATGCAGCTGGGTGCAGCTGCAGCTCTCCAAGGCACGTGACTTGGTTTGGTTCGGCTCTACGTGGCTGGGCCAGACCTAGAACCTAGCCTCCCTCTGCAGCCCGGTTCTTCCGACCGAGCCCTGTGCTTGCTTGCTTGCTTTCCAAGTGATCGTTCCCTCTGCCTCCCCTCTGCCGGTCTGGGCTGCTTCCGCATGCCTTCCTCCTCCCAGGCAAAGCGTAAAGATAGGCGGAGCACTTCCCCAAAGTTGGGAGTCTCTGAGCATGTGCAGAGTGCCTCCCCTTGCTTGGCCCGATGGAAGTGGACCTTGGGTCAAAGCAAAGAGGGTGAAGTTGGCTACATCGCTGCCCGAGGGAGGTTGGCATTGCAAAATTGGATGCCAAAGAAAGAACTGGGGCAGGGGGCTGGAGAAGGGGCAGAGTGGCAGCTGCATTAAGGAGCAGGAAGATCTTAGCCATGGTTTATTGACTAAGCCAGAATCAAACAGCATGCTAAACTCTAAAGCAGAATGGCTGGGTTTGATATATTCAGCCCGTGTTTCTCAACCTTGGCAACTTGTGTGGACTTCAATTCCCACTCTGGCTTTGCTCTACTTTCCCAAAGTGCTGCTGCTGTCGCATTCTGTGTGTGTGTGTGTGTGTGTGTGTGTCTGTCTGTCTGTCTGTCTGTCTGTCTTTCTGTCTGTCTGTCTGCCTGCCTGCCTGCCTGCCTACCTACCTACCTGCCTGCCTGTCTTTCTGTCTACTTACCCACCTACCTATCTACCAATATAGATAGATCTATCTATCTATCTATCTATCTATCTATCTATCTACCTACCTACCTACCTACTTTTTCTACCTACTTATCTACCTACCTATCTATCCATACAGCCATCCAAAAAGTGTCTGTCTGTCTTCCTGCCTGCTTGCCTGCCTGCCTGCCTGCCTGTCTATCTACCTATCTGGTCTGTCTATCTATCTATCTATCTATCTATCTATCTATCTATCTATCTACCAATATATCTACCTACCTACCTACCTACCTACCTACCTGTCTCTCTCTCTCTGTCTCTCTCTCTCTATCCATCCATCCATCCATCCATCCATGTTCAAAGCGCCTGCCTCGCAGGCACATTAGGAAAGTAGAGCAAAGCCAGTTGGGAGGGAGGGAGGGAGAGAGAGAGGGAGGGAGGAGAGAGGAGGGAGGGAGGGAGGGAGGGAGACCTGATGCATCAGATTGAAATGAGGCCTAGTTTAGACTGAGGCCCTTTTTCACACTGAAACATCTTTGGCTTCTGTTAAAGGTTTTGTAGACAAAACATGGTCAAGACTATCAGGAAGCTCTCAAATTTGGTGAGGCTTTAAACAGGATCCATTGGACCAGATCTCCACCCTAAAAATTACTTTTCCCCAATGTATTACAGTGCCAATTCTGAAGAAGGCAAAACCAAAATGTACTGGTAAATTACAAGGAGAACACACACACACACACACACTCCCTTCTAACCCTGCTGGAGCAGGTGATTGGACTAGAATAGATATCTCATTATCTTTCTCCTCCCTCCCTCCTTCTTTATTTCTTTTTCTTTCTGTCCCTTCCTTCCATCCCCCCTTTCTTTGTCCCTTTTTCTTTCTTTCCCTTTTCTCTTTCTTTTCTTTCTTCTCTCTTTCTCTCTCTCTCTTTTCTCTTGTCTCTTTCCCTCTCTCAGGCTCACCCATTGACTTGGTGCACTTCTCTGCTTGGGCAGGTCCCTCTGGTGCAGCAGGCTCAATGGGGTGGACCTGTGGGGCCGGCACCTAGAACGCAGCAGTGGTGGCATGTTTGAAAAGTAGAGCAAAGCCAGAGGTCGGTAATTTTTGCTGCAAAGGATCACAAAAGCTTCTGGGCTGTGCACAAGAAGGGACACACATGTCAATGCAATTCAGCAACATAAAATAAAGAAATACAAATAAAACAAATCAACAAGAATCGGCAAAGCATCTCTGATTAGATTCTATTCACTACTAGAATCTAATCAGAGATGCTTTGCCGATTCTGGTCCAATGACCTGCTCCAGCAGGGTTAGGGAGTGTGTGTGTATGTGTGTGCATGGCTGTCAAAACTCCAAAAGCAGGTCAAGTAGCTCTGGGGAGGCCAGTCATAAATTAGAAGAATTGCTAAACAACCGGCCATTAAGTGAGGACCACTTGTATTTGGTTTGCCAGTCACCTGGCCACACCCACCCAGTCACATGACCACCAAACCACACCTACCCGGTCATGTGACCACCAAGCCATGCCCAGACAGCAAGCCATACCAGCCAGTCTTGTGACCAGCAAGCCACGCCCACCCAGTCATATGACCAGCAAGCCATGCCCACCCAGTCATGTGACCAGCAAGCCACATCCTCAAATTAGGCCACGCCCACAGAAATTTGAATCCCACCCCTGGGTGGGGGGCATCGAGGATGAGTTTGTAGCACCAAGGGGGCAGTGGACTGAAAAAGTTTGGGAACCACTGCTCTAAATTCTAAATTCTTATGTTCCGTCCACACTTCAAAGGGATATTTTGCCCCCTCTAGAAAATGTTTCCAGGTTAATAGAGTCCAACAAACAGCAAATGCTTCTTTTTCCAAATGGCCCATCTTCTTTCTGTCTCAGTTAGTTTATGGGAGGTGTATGCACACAGTTGCAGAGTCCCCGTCTTGTTTGCTTGTAGTAGCACCGCCCCCACCATTACATCACTTGCATCGGCTTGGATTATGAAAGGGACATCCATATCCGGGTGCTTTAGCACTGGCTCAGCTGCAAAAAGTCATTTCAGCTTCTCAAAAGCAGCTTGACACTCCATGGATCACTCTAGCGGTCGACTGGGCTTCGGTTTCACCTCCCCCTTGGTTTTTAGGAGATTTGTAATAGGCAAAAGTCAGGATAAACTGACGGTAAAAATTAGCAAATTCCAGGAAACTTTGCAATTGCTTTCTGGTTCGGGGATTCCAAAATGGCGTGAACTTTTCCCAGATCCATTTCTATGCAGTCATGTAATATGTGATAGCCTAAGTAATCAATTTTCTCTTGGTGGAACTCACACTTGGATAACTGCGCGTACAGTTCAGCAGGTTGAAGTTTTTTCAAAACTGACCACACTAATTTCACATGTTCATCAAGAGTCTCAGTGTAGATAACGATATAATCAAGATAAACCAGTACCCCTTTGTATAAATGTTCATGCAAAACTTCAGTTATCATTTGCATGAATACAGCAGGAGCCCCCTGTAGACCAAATGGGAGAACATTGAATTGGAAACATCCCATTGGGCAATTAAAAGCTGTTTTCCATTCATCTCCCTCCTTGATTCGAACTTGGTAGTAAGCTTCTCTCAAATCAAGTTTCGTAAAATTTTTCCCTTTGGCTAGGTGGGCCAACATGTCCTTCATCAAGGGGAGGGGTACACATTCTCCACCGAAATTGCATTTAAATTTCTATAGTCAACACATAAACAAAGCAAGCCACCTTTCTTCTCACGGAATAATACTGGGGCCACTATCCAAGGCCTAGCAGGTTGGATGAACCCTCATTCAAGGTTTTTATTGATAAATGACCGCAGTTCTTCTAGCTCCCATGGTGTCATTGAGTACAGTTTAGGTTTTGGGAGTTTCGCTCCTGGTAAAATCTCAATACTGCAATCTGTTGGACGATTGGGAGGGGAGCTTGTTTGATGCCTTTTCACTAAACACCTCCTTTAACTCCCAATATTCTTCAGGGATTTTCTCCCCCCCCCCCCCAAGTTCTCACTGCCCATGGATGCCAGCTCTGTGGAATTCTAGGAGTTTGGCTGAGATTGCCCCTTCCCTTCTGGGGGTTGGTCAGTGCGTATACACAATGATCCCCTTCTCCAATCCTCTTGGGGGTTCCACTTCTGAGCCAGGGCAAGCCTAGTAGTAAGGGGCGCTCCATCCCAGGGGCAACAATAAAACACAAAGTCTCTCTATGCCTCCCCTTCATCATTTTGACTGGTTCTGTTATGAAATGGGCAGGGCTGCCCCCAGCTACTGATCCAACCAGTTGGCAAAATGCTATGGGAGTTTCTAAAGTACTTAGCCTTAAACCCAATTTCTCCATGACTTCTGAGCTGATCATGCACCTTGTGCAACCAGAGTCTAACAAGGCCAACATTTCCCCTTAATCTCACTGGGATGGTCATTGGGCCCTTGTTTGGACTTACCAGAGGGTTGACTTCATATTCGGATTCACTCTCACCAGAAGAGGTTGGAGTTCCCAGCTCCTCTCCTTTCGGAGGGGCGATCTCTACAACCTCCTCTGCTTTAAGAGCTGTTTCGCGTGGATTGACTGGAGTTTTTTCAGGTTTTCTTCCTCCCTCTGGCACCCCCCTTTGTCTCCAGCTTGGCATGGCAGTCTGCAGCCCAGTGACCTTCCTTTCCACATCAGAAGCATGTGGTGGTCTTGGGTTTTGCTGCCGATCCTCCCTTTTGAGGTTTTGGGGCTTCTTGAGGGCTGGTGGGGGAGGGCTTGCTCCAACCAAGGCCACCCCTGTGTCTGTTTTGGGTCAGATCGATCTCCACTTCTGATGCCAACACGTACCAGAGTTGCAGATCACTAGGGTCCTTTCTGGAAATGCAGCTTTGATAAACATCTTCGTTCAACCCATCTTTAAAAGCTTCTATCAGAGCCCCCCTGGGACCAGCCTCAAATATGGCATGCCAGCTCTCTAAATTCCTGATCTCCACTCCTGATTTATGGTTTTCATCCTAATCCTAGCCTTATGTTCAGCTAGTGGGTCTTCAAATCTGGCGGGCAATGCTGCCATGAACAGGTCGTAATTCATCAACTGGGGGGGGCATTATCATTATGCAAAGTCACCACTATTTTGCAGCCGTCCCTTCCAAAGCCCTGGTAATACATCTGACTTCAGCTGCCTCTGAGGAAAAGTCCTTGCCATACTCTTCCATGTGATTCCACATTTGAGCCAGAAAAAACCCTAACTCCTTAGGATCCCCTCCATATTTCACTTCCAATGGAGGCACCTTTGGAGCTCAATGCCTTCTGGCAATTGCTCCCCCTGCCGGGGGGCCCTGGGCTGCTGCCCAGGTTGATTTATGGGGACGGCTGGCTGGGCTCTCACAGCTGTGGCTGCCTCCCCCTTTTCCCTCTCATACCTTTGATCAGGTTGGATTCCTCCGACAGCTTCATTCAGAAGATTTATGGCTTGAGCTAATAAAAGATTTTTCTTTTGTTCCTCTTGGCAATCCTGCTCTCTCTGATGCCATCAAGTAATGGTCACCCCTTGAGGGGGCTCTTCCTTCGGTTCCTTCCAGCTGACCCCCAGGGACCATTTAGGTTTTACTGCTGGTTTGTCATCGAGATGTAGCCTGGCTAGCAACTTGGCCTCCCCTGCAGTATCTAGAAGCAGGGAAAATGGTCTTCCAGTAGCGAAAGATTTATATGATCTGAAGAGAAACCAGAGTCTTCCAGTAGCTCCCAAATCCTCCTGGTCACTGGCTGGATTGGACATCTTAGAAGAAAAACTATTAATTCTCCGGGTGGGCTGGTAAACTGAGATTCAAAATAATGTCAGGTGGGGCTCCATTCAAAATCCAAGAAAGAAACACTTAAACTTCATTAATTAGAGAAAAGATATCTTTTACTGGAAATCAAGTGGTAGCATCAAAGGAATTCTGAATCTGAGGAATTGCGTGCGAAAACCACATATACAAAGTGATTGCAATGTTCCCACCCACAATAGTTCAAACTGTCCATCCAATTAAAGTTGTATATAATGTCATGTGGACATCTTCAGGTGGTGATGCAGGCATCTGTCCGTTGACCTTGGCCTATTTTGATAAAGAGTTGCGCTTGTGCATAGCACAGCAAAGAAGCATAAACAAGAAACTTTTCCCCCCAACTTATACCGTTTATTCTCAAAACCTCCAGCTCACTTCCCACAATTATTTCACTCCTTCTTCCCCCCGTTACTATGGCAGCCAAGAGATCCAAAGCAAAGGAAAGAAATCTTGAAGGCTGATAGGTTGCCAGGCTGTGATCTGAAATAAAGACGTGACTACACAGCACAAACGTGAGTGTCGACTTATATTTCTGTGCATTTGCCCTGGATCCTGAGCCAACTGAGACCCCCTTTCTCTAATTTCTAGCCATTTTTTGCTATCCATCATCTCTCACTTGCAATAAAGCTTGGATTATTCATTTCTTAGCTTGTCTCCCATATTCCTCTCTTGGATCTTTACCTCTAAATACTACCACCTTTTGGCCCATCCTCTTAGACATTTCTCGCTTCTCTACCCAGTTCAATTGTCTCATTTTCAAGTTATCTACTTTTACTCCTGTCTCTCTCCCAAAGGAAGCTCCCTGCAATTCCAGTTCCTGTATAACTTCACTTAAAATATTGTCCCCTTGGTTTATGTCATCAATATTATCATTTTTATTTTTATCTCCATCTTATCATTTATTTTTTTTAATTTGTTTTGTTTGTTGTATTTTTCCAACTGTTCTTTTGGTTAGCTCCTCCTCTTCCTGGACATCCTGTTTTCTCTCTGTCATTTGTGTCCTAATTTCCAAGTCTACATCCATCACTGTATTTTATTCAAGATCTCCTCACATCTTCTTGTCAAAACATCCTTCATATCCTGAATTTCCAACGCAATTTCTTCCAAATTCCACTCATCTTTGTTTTGTTTCTTTTATTTCTTTTTGTCCAATAATCCAACAATCTTTCCAAAGTCACTTCTCAAACAAAAAGTTCAATATCCAATGTCCAGAAATCTTTGTATTCCCAAATTAGTCAATCTGTTCTTCTAGATAATCCAAAAATAAACTCAATCTATATTGAAACTTTCAGTGGTCTTTTTCATGGTAAGGTTTTCCTTATTCTCTCCTTTGAGTCTTCCAAAGCCAGGCCTTTATCAGAGTTTTGGGAATATATTGTGCCTTCTTTTGACAGCAGGTGGCAGTCTTGCATTAGTTTTCACTTTATCTTTCTTATTTCTTATTTGATTTTATTCATTTTCTCCAAAATGCAAATATAATATCAATTTTTATATAGGTGGTTCCAGGAATTTACAATGCCTATCCACAGTCAACATTTATCCAATTAAAAAGTCCAGTTTTCTGTATTTTAGCAAATTTTCTCTTTTCCTCCTTTTCCTTCCATTTTAAAAAATCTAGAAATTTTACTCACTGTGCTAAGACACTTTAAAGATAGTTCTGAATCTTCTTTTTCTGAATCTTCTTTTTCTTGGGGTTGCACTTTAAATATAAAGGATTCTTCTCACCTGGTTCCAAACACTGTTCACTAGCTCTGCTCCAGCACTTTTCTTAGGTTGAAGCTCTCTTCGGCTGAGTGGCAGCCATTTTAGCTGCCTCTTCTTCCTGGTGTGGCATAGAAGGCTTAGAAAGCCCTGAGGCTCTACAGGGGAGTGTGTTCTCCCTGGGAACCTCACAGGATGCCCCTCTTAGGCTTCACTACCCCTCCAGGGTGGTTTTGGCTTTATCTGGAGCCCACAAGCAAGAAGCCAGTGCAGAGGTGGAGAGCTCCGTTCCTTTGTGATTGGTATCGCCACGATGTCACTTCCAGTTTTCAGAAGCAATGATTTGATGAATTAGGCTCAAATTGTCAAAATCTGCTTTTAATCCTTTGGCAGTAAGTAGTCAGATGGGGAGTGTTAGGTCAAACATCTATTATAATTAATGAAAAGAAAGCAGCCGATTCTGAGTTCATCATGACAAGGAAATCTTACAGACAATATCAGCATTCTTTACCACAAGCTGAATTATTAGAATCTGTTGCTGTTCTGTTAATTGGAGCATGCTTCATGTATCTTCAGAAGCTCTTTCTATATGACCTTCTGAAACTGTATCATACTGCTTTCTCAGTGCATTTTCCCCATTATGGAAAATAGATTGCAAACCTATTCCAAAATAGGGAGTCAAGCTATTCTCCAAAGCACCTGAGGGCAGGACAAGAAGCAATGGGTGGAAACTAATCAAGGAGAGAAGCAACGTAGAACTAAGGAGAAATTTCCTGACAATTAGTACAATTAATCAGGAAGGTATTCGGACAGAATGGCTTAGGTTTCTATGACGGCTGTGACTGTCATTGATCTTCAGTGTATATTCCCCCATTTCTAATCTAATGATTGGTATTTAGGGCAGCATTTTGCAAGCAAAGAAACTTTTTGTATTTTTATACAGGTAATCCTTGACTTACAAAAGTTCATTTAGTGACCATTCAAAGTTACAATGGCACTGAAAAAAGTGACTTATGACCATTTTTCACACTTATGACCATTGCAGCATCCCCACGGTCATGTGATTAAAATTCAGATGGTTGACAACTGTCTCACATTTATGATGGTTATAGTCTCCCAGGATCATTTGATCCCTTTTTGCAACCTTCTGACAAGCAAAGTCAATGGGGAGGCCAGATTCACTTAACAGCCATGTTACTAACGTAACAACTACAGTGATTCACTTAACAAATGTGGCAAGAAAAGTCATGAAATGGGGCAAAATTCGCTTAATACATTTCTCACTTAGCAACATGAATTTTGAGCTCAATTGTGGTCGTAAGGCTGGGCGAGGCGAGGCAAGGCCAGGAGTGACAAGGACTGGCTGGGAGGGGAGGGGAGGGATGAGGCAGGGCTGGGCCTGGCAAGGAGAGGCTGGGTAAGGTGAGGCACCCCTCGACATGAATTATGTCGAGTTGGCCACCCCCACCCAGTCACATGACCACCCAGCCACGCCTACCCAGGTGGTTATTAGGGCAGAGAACCAGTTGTTAAATTATTTGATCCCACCACTGGCTGAGATCTCTGGGAAGCAGCTTTTTTGTTCCTCTTCTTAATGATCAGGAAATCACTTAACAACTACACCTGTTGTGCCAGGATTGCAGTTGTTTTTTTTTTCAACAAGTTTTATTCAATTTTTAACAATTTAAATAAGTCTCTTTTCAGTAGACAGCATATTTCCGGGTCATCACTTTTACATGCAAATATGACAATAGTTTTATAGTATTTTTAACATTTAACTATTTTATCCCATTTTTACTTCCATTCCATTTTTGCAAACAAAGAGCCAAACAAATTAGTCCTAGTCTCAGATCTTAATCTCAATCTATATAACCCCATTTCATTTCAAATTATTATAAATAGTTCTTAAGCATTTATATTTCTTTGAAAAATAACAATATGTTTGCTCATCATATAAAGAATAAAGTTTATCCATATCTATCCTTAAACTATCTTCACATTATTAATGCTCTTTTATTGTTTACATATTTCTTTTATCCATCAGATTTGCCCTTTCATCACGTATTCTTTCCATAATTCTAAATCAATACAAGCTTTAACACAAAAAGAATTTTAAAAACCTAGACTTACCCCCTTTACTACTTTGAAAGTGTCACCTCAGTGATTAACATAATAACATTATAATAATCATTCCCTTTGAGGCAAAAGATAGAATAAGAAAAAAGAAGAGAAGAAAAGCTACATAACATTATATATCTTTTCAGTTGGGTTCTGCAACACATATCCCCCCAATTTAAAATTTATTTATAATTTCAAAGTAATAGTAAAATATAATTAACCTTGGTTACTGACAAGTCTCATTTTAAACATCTTCAAGAATTATTTCAATTAATTCAATTTATCTAATCAACATTTACCTTTTTTTATAAGTAAAAAGTGAGAGTGTACCTTCATCTAAAAAAAATTGTTGTCAGTAGCCCCTCTGTTTTATATTTTAATAATTACGGTATATTATTACCCATCTTCTCCATGCAGAACCCCCTTCTTAATACCGTAGCCATTATCTCTATGTAAACGAGTTTCTTTCTTCATTATATAATTCCCATATTTCTCTATCTTCTGCTCCTGTTTCTTGTTCCCCCTCCTCCTCTTTCTGCTATATCCCTTCTCCATCCAATTTGAATCCCTCTCTCTCTCTCATTACCTTTCTGCTCTCTTTTCTTCTGGGCCTTTCTACCTTGCCTAATTCCATAAATGTTCCCCTTTTTAATTGCTTTCTTAGATTTCATTTTTTGGACCACCCTTCCTTTCCCTTTTATTTGTAGTGATCTTTGTGTTAGTTGTCTCTTTAAAATGGCTTTCCCTTGTGCTGGCTCCTCCCTTTCCAGGATTCCTTCTTCTTGTTCTTTGTTCGCCATTTCCATGTCTTCGACCAAGAGCCAAATTAATTCAGTCACTTCCTGTAGCAGTTCTTTCATGCTTTTAGATTCCATTTTTAATTCCTTGTATGGCCACAAAAGTTTTTATTTTCCTTATTTCTTCTTCTTTAAATTTTTTTAAAATCTCAACCCGCACCCAAAGTCTGTATCAATGTCACCAACTGTAGGAATGCTGTGTGTAGGAGCGCTGTGTGAAGGAGCACTGTGTCCGGGTGGCTGCGTCAGCAGTGAACTAGGCCAAGGGCACAACAGCTAACAGACAGGCACAGACCCTAGACACCAAAAGGTTCAATTCCGCTAGGATTGGCTAAAATTAATTTGACCATATATGGAGATATTACTTGCCTAATCCAATGGGAATAACACTGTAAGCATTAAACCAATAAAGAGGCACCCAAACCTCGCTAGGGGCGCCTCACCGAGTAGACTTCTGTGTGTGTTGTCTTCTTGATGCGTTCTGACCCTGAGTGAGCGACCCGCTGGATGCAGAACAAATCTGCAACTGGTGACCCGACGTGATTGTAAAAGCGACACGTGAAGGACAAGTGTGAGAGCAGCCTGAGACGCCGGCTGCGGTCGAGCTGTGCCAGGCGCCTCTCAGCTTATCGGGCCCCTCGACACCTGAGAGCCGGCCGTCCCCTTTAGGATTGGTGAGTATGGCGGAAGTTGTCCCAAGAGCAGGTTACACACCTGCGGAGGTTGGGAGGCTAACCGAGACGTCCTGCAAATTGGCAAATAACGGGGATGGAGCTCTTCCCCGACCAAAAACTAAAGATTTGGTGAACCTTTTGACTTTCATTTGGCAAAATTGCCCGTCTTACCGGAAAAGGGCAACTTAAAATTTCAACCTGGAGGAAATTGGGGAATATTTGCATGCACCGCCTAGAGCTCCTGTGCAGATATTAACCACTTGGCGAGTTGTAATAGAGTGTCTCATGATCCACCATAAGTATGCCTCCACAGGGCGGGTTCTGCTCCTCCCCATATGAGCCCGTGCCGAACAAACCCACACCTCCATGCCCACCAACGCTCTTCCGGAGTAAACCCCTTCGCCAGATCCCCTGCAGGCGGGAGGTCATTTAATTAGGGCTGTTCTTAATGCCAGAGAGCGTGGTGAGCTGTCTCTGGAAGACATGGAGGCTTGCGCGGCTTTCCCCGTTACATTCTTAGTGCTGGCCGATGCACCGGCCGACGCAAATGCCGTGCCTTTCTACGACCCCCTGACATTTAAGATGGTGAAAGAAATTAAACAAGTGGTGAAAGACTATGGGCTGCATTCCCGCTTCACTCAAGGCATACTGAATGCTCTTACTACGGCCACCACCGACATGTTAGTGGCAGATTGGCAAATGCTCTTTAACATGCTTCTGACCCCATCACAGTACGTGGTCTGGTGGTCTGAGTATGAGAAATAAATATCGCAAATACAAGGGGTTTACCATATAATGTTGTTAGGGATGATGTCCTGGGGTGGGCACTAGGCGCTCCAGATGGCCTCCGACAGGGCAGTCTTCCCCATCATCAGGCAGTGTGCCTTGGCTGCCATCAGGCAGTAGATGATT
>CM019155.1:57172320-57283582 GCA_009733165.1 Naja naja | reverse complement strand
GCCTTCCTTCAATTAGTACCTTGACATGCACTTTTCTGTTATTGGTAGAAGAATGACCAATAGTTACTGTCTGATTAGTTTCATTCTTTCCCTTTGCTTCTGTGCTGCGCCCATTTTCTCACTGAGGTTGTTGGGCTTGAATTCTTTGTCAGGAAACTTCCTTCTGTTGGGTGGAGTTCTGGTTGATTTGCAGGCTCTTGCTAGGTGTCCTCTTTTTTCACTGGAGGCAGATGGTATCTAGGAACTTGCATTCAGTGCAGGGGTGGCTTCCCCACAACCTCTGCAGTAGAAATCTTGCCTCTTTCTTCCCAGGTCTTTCTTTTTCCGCTCCATTCTGAGTCTACAAATTCCTTCCTCCACCTCTACAGAGTCTGACTCAGAATCTATTTGCACAATGAGTTGTTGTGGACTTTCCCACATCTGGATGGCTTGTGGCCTTGTTAATTTTCTTCATGGCTGCTGCTGAGGACTTGGTAGCTTCTGCTGAAGAGGCCTCTTCTATTGCTTCCTTCAGCGTGATCTTAGGTCTTAGTAATAACTTGCTCTGAAGCACCTTGTCTTTAAGGCCCAGAGCAAATCAATCGGCGCATGGCCTCTTCTAAATTGTTAAATTCATGCACCCAATGTCTCTTAAACTTGCCACAAAGTCATTCGTTTTCGCTTTCCCCTTGATCCTGACAGTAAACTTCGTGTCTCTTAATGCGGCACGATACTTGTAAGTAATGGGTTCTTAACAACTTTTCTAAGTCAGGCCATTCCATTGCCTTCACGTCTGCAGCTCCCGCCAATGCCTTCACCATCTTGAAAACTGCCAGACCGCAGTGCATGAGAAAGACCGCCCTCTTCTGCTTCTCAGAAATGTCGGCAAGATCGTTTCCTTCCAGATACATTTGAAGCGATCTGCATATCTCCCAGTCTCTCTGCGGTCAATCGAACGGGGCTGGGGGGTGTTCACACAGCCATCTCTCTCTTCTTCTGTTCTTTGCCTTCTTCTTCAGGGAGATCCCACCTGCTCGCCAGTGTTAAGTTTGCATGAAGAGACAGGCGGAGTGCTTCAAGCTCTTTGTTTATTGGTGACTACAGCTCAGAGCGAACCCACTTTGGCTGGGCTGGCTGCTACTGCAGCAGCGCAGTTGCCAGCCAATCAGTGCAGGGTTTTCGCACTTTTAAACCAATCATTTCTTACATTTTACAAGAACAGTTCAAACTAAACCAATGACTTTAAACCTGCATACATAACAGTGTTCATCTCAATTTTTACAGATCAGATTTTTAATTTGTCTTTTTTAATTAAATAAAAAAATAGAAAAAAGACAGGAAAAGAGAACAAGAGCAACTCAACTAAGTATACAAATAAACTCTTCTTATACAGTATTTGAAAAATAAATATAATGCATTCCCATCTAGAATATAATACAAACATAATCAAAAATTAATAAAAACTTAAACCACAGTCATGCAAAGATTGGAACAGTGTAGGTTGGTCTATGTGCTGTGCTGAAATATAGCAAACATGAATTGTTAAAGCAGAAATTATGTTTAAATAGCAATCAACATAGAAGAAAGCTTTCTTCTGTATTAAATCTAGTGACTGAGAATAATTAAAGCTAAATGATCACCATGTCATGGAGCTCAACGGTCTGGCAGAACAAACTGGCAGAGAGAGTTAACATAATGTCAGCGTTCCAGCAACCCTCCATTCCAATCAGTAACTCCAAGACAAACATATCTCAAAAGTACCTTTATTAGGATAGTAACTGGCACATCTGTGGAATCCCAAATCTGAGATTCCAGGCTTCCCATAATTTCCCAAGCTACAAATCCATCCCCCTTGGCTGTCATCACATCACATGGCCCAATCACGATCCATCCAAAAGTAAGATCCTTATTTCATCCTGCACCATACTCAATGAACTTGAACTAACAAAAGAATTTTATTTCATCTATTAGCTACTCAATTGACTCCACCCCTTCCATTTTCTCAAGCTTGTGGCAGCATGGAAGCATGCGAATCTCAGTATGGCTTCCAAAGCTGACACATAATTTTAATTAAAATTAAGGGAATTAAGAATTAATTAATTAAGATTATATATATATATATATATATATATATATTTGTTTTCGTAGATTTTCACGGGTAAAGGTATGTAGGTCTTGGTGTATTGGTCTTGTCCGTGTAGGTTGAATACCTTGGCAGCGTTTCGACAATCTCATCCGTCATCTTCAGGCTGGTGTCTTCAGCTTCTCCCAGGAAAGCGAGCTGAAGACACCATGTAATGTTGAAACAATACACCAAGACCTACATATATATATATATATATATATATATATATATATATATATATATATATACACGCATACACATATTTTTGTTGTTGTATGTTTGTATGTTTTTAATGTTTTGTAAATAAAGCTGTTTTTAAAATTTTAAAAAAGAATTAAAAAGAGATTAAGATTAAGAAATTAAGGAAATTGAAACAGCACATTCTCATTTCTGTCAGATAAAAAGTTTGCTTAGTAAATTATTTAGAAAATAACTGCTGCGTTCAAGGGTAGAACTTTTTTAAAAATGTTTTATTAGATTTTTATTTTTAAATATACATCAATATCAATACATGAACAGTGTGGCCTCTGGGTATACTTCATTTTGATACAAATAGCAATAATGATAATAATGATAATAATGATAATAATAATGCTTTCCTCCCCCCCATGCCCCCCCATTCCTGATCCTGCCTTTCTGCCACCAGACAGGCAGTTAGGCTGCCGTGGCTGGGCCTGGACCACTATCCAGTGTGGTTCCTACAGTTATGAGATTACTGTCTTTGGATCAGTAGTGGTTTAGCCACTGTGAACCAACCTAGGCACCTACTGTCACTAATGATGAGAAGAAATCAACAAAATTCCACACTGGATCGGTCATCACCCAGGTCAACAAGGCCCTGCTTTCCTCACCACCACCCACCATTCCTGATCACCCCTTTCTGCCACCAGACAGGCAGTTAGGTTGCTGTGGCTGGGCCTTGGGCCATTATACAGTGCAGTTCCTACAGTTATGAGATTACTGTCTTTGGATCAGTAGTGGCTTAGCCACTGTGAACCAACCCAGGCACCTACCGACACTCCATCACTAATGATGAGAAGAAATCAACAAAATTCCACACTGCATTGGTTGTCACCTGGGTCAACAAGGGCCTGTTTTTCTCACCACCACCACCACCTCCACCATTCCTGATCCTGCCTTTCTGCCAGCAGACAGGCAGTTAGGCTGCCATGGCTGGGCCTCAACCACTATCCGTGGGGGGGGGGGAGTCCTATGGTTATGGGATTACTGTCTTTGGATCAGTAGTGGCAGCACTATGAACCAACCCAGGCACCTATCATAACTAATGATGAGAAGAAATCAACAAAATTCCACACCTGATCAGTCATACCCAAGTCAACAAGGGCCACATCAGATGCTTTGGCTCCTAGACATCTATTGAAAAGGGGGCTACAGGGCTCAGTTGTTACTGCTAGGGAACCAGGGCATGGAACTGCAAAGCGAATGGAACAGAAGTGCAAAACTTGGCAACCAAAGAAAATCAAGAAATCATCAAATATTACTATCAGGCAGAACCAATAGCCAGGGGATTTCAAAAAAGAATGATGCAACCATGGAAGGTAAAACACCCGGAAAGTGACGTAACTGAACAAAGATTAATGGATCAAAGATGTTTCATCATCCCTAATTACAGAGGCTGAAGCCAAACACCCAGATTCCCATCCCATCATTTTAGGGGATTTCAATCAAGCAAATTTAAGGAAAGAGCTCCCAAAATATTTCCAGCATGTAAACTGTCCCACCAGAGGCAAAAATACTTTAGACCACTGCTACACAACAGTAAAAGATGCTTACAGGTCTTTACCACGAGCAGCTGTGGGACACTCTGATCACTGCATGATTCACCTTGTACCTGCCGACAGACAAAGACTTAAAACCATGAAATCAACAATTAAACCAGTGAGGATTTGGTCTGATGACGCAAAGCTGAATCTCCAGGCTTGCCTTGATTGCAGTGATTGGAATGTTTTTGAAGATACCTCTGCAGACCTAGATGAGCTCACAGATACTGTAACATCATATATGTAAGGCCCAGACTCTCTCCCTTTCAAACGATAAGAATGAACTCTGAAAGCTTAAAAGAGCCTTGGTGGTGCAGGCTGTTAAACACCTAGCACTTAGCTCCAGCTGCCTGCCATTAGTGCAGGCTCGAATCCCACCAGGCTCAAGGTTGACTCAGCCTTCCATCGTCCCGGGGTAGGTAAATTGAGGACCCAAGATTGTTGGGGGCAATAAGCTGACTTTGTAAAAATGCCCATGGGGGGCCAAAAAGCCCTAGTAATAAGCAGGCATATACAATAGAATGAAGGCTATTGCTGAGCACATTGGGTTGTGCTCCAAAGATTGTAAGCCACCCTGAGTCTCTGGAGAAGGGCGGCATATAAATAAAAAACTGGGTATTTCAAAAGGAATTCTTTATTGTGAGAAGGAAGTTATCCAGGTACTAGTAAAAGCAGGGTCTAATATGCCTCCAGGCATACCACATAGATAAAGGGAGTTAGAACCCCTCCCCTTATTCTGATGTGGATTTCATCAGTACAAAGAAGCAACATGTTAATTCTGCCCCCCCTTCTCTGAGAACGCAGCTGAGAAAAGTTTCCCAGGAAGTTTCTTTTGGAGCTGGAATTTTTATGGCACCTTCTCCTCTTGCTATCTCTCCAAGAGTGACAAGTTTCCAGGCAACTGGGCTCCAGTCTCCAGTTGTATATCATGTGTAAGTTATACAGATTCAATGCAAGACTTAAGATATTCAGGTTACATCAAAAAGGATTACTTGTACCAACTCCCCCGCTTCTTCTTCCATTGAAGAATGGCAGATACATGGATCTGACATATTGCCCTCCTCAAAAAATTGAGAAATCCACCTGGAAGACATAAAACATGTGTTACATTTACAACTTAGGATGGTTTGTGAGGATATTTCAGGTGGAACTTCCATAGTAATATGGGTGCTTTTACATGTCATTTGGCTACCCACTCATTTTGTGAGGAGGGAAGGTGTTTCCAAGCTACTAAATATTGTGTGGATCCACGGTGAGTGCGCAAATGAAGGGTATCTTTAATTTCAAAATGTTGTTCCCCATGTATCATAATGGGAGTTGGAGGAGTGGGAGGGTGGTCTAAGTTTTGAAGTGATCTCTGGTTTAAAAGTAGGCTACAGTGAAATACAGGATGAACCTGTCTAAGAGTTTTGGAAAGTAGAAGCTCTACAGTAACAGAATTGATAATTCTGGAGATGGAAAATAGCCAATGAATTTAGGTCCCAGTTTCATAGAGGGTTGCAATGATTTTAGGAACTTTGTAGATAAATATATATGGTCCCCAACTTTGAATGGTTTAAGATCACAGTGTTTTTTGTCCGCTTCAGTTTTAAAAGCTGCTCTAGCCTATTGTAAGGCTAGTCTGACCACTGGCCAAGTGGTTTGCAGATTATTTATCCACTCCTTAAGGGAGGGAATTTCAGGTTCCTTGGTAGGTAGCTCTGGCATGGGGTTGAATTCTTGTCCTGTGGCTACCTGGAATGGGGTGAAACCAATGCTACTGTGGACTGAGTTGTTGTATGCTACCTCTGCAAAAGGAAGGTCATTCCAATTGTCCTGTTGGTAATTAATAAAGCATCTTAAATATTGTTCTAATACGCCATTAGCTCTCTCTATTGAGCCATTGGTTTCCAGATGATTGGATGAGGACAACCCCTGGGTGGAGCCTAATAAGTTTAAAAATGCCTGCCAAAATGTGGATGTGAACTGTACACCCCTATCTGAGATAATCCATTGGAGAGCTCCATGGAGGTGATAAATGTGTATTAAAAACATCTTTGCCAATGCCTTGGCTGTTGGGATCTTTTGGCAGGGTACAAAATGAACCTGTTTTGAAAAAAGGTCAGTTACAACCCAAATAACAGTATTTCCTGCACTTTCAGGGAGCTCCACTATAAAGTCCATAGAGATCTCTCTCCAGGATGCTGAAGGTTTTGCCACTGTTTGTAAAAACCTGGGGGATTTTCCTTGTCTTCTTTTCAAGCAGCGCAGATAGGGCAAGTAGCAACATAGCTTTCAATATCTTTTTTGAGAGATGGACACCAGAATTGTCTTTTGATGAGGTGCAAATCCAAAGTGTCCAGCTATTTTTGAGTCATGGCATCGTTTCATGAGGTCCATTCTCTGGCTGGCAGGGACGTAAAGTTTGTTTTCTACCCAGGCTAGACCATCCTTGAGTAAGTAAATGTTTTTGTTAGCCTGGAGCCAGTCATCCTTAAGTAGTGCCTCCTTAAATTTGGAAGTTGTTACATTGTCAATCAGTGGTTCTTTCTTTCCATGCGCTCAGGTGATTACTTTGGCTACAAGTTGGGTTGGTTGGATCATGGGTTTTACAACTTCAATCTTTTTGCTGTTGTATTGGGGTTTCCTAGACAGGGCATCTGCCAAGAAATTTTTTTTCCCCTAGCAGATATTTTTTCCCCTGGGAATGAAATTAAACCATTTAAAATATTGAGACCACCTTACTTATTTGGTGAGAGTTTCTGTGGAGTTTTCAAGGCTTCAAGATTTTTATGATCAGTCCAGACTTTGAAGGGGATTTTGTTCCCTTCTAGGAAGTGTCTCCATGTGAGGAGTGCCCATCGCACAACATATGCCTCTTTCTCCCATATGGCCCATCTTTGCTCAGTTCCTGTCAGTTTCTTGGAAGTATAAGCACATGGTTGCAACTGTCCACATTCATTCTTTTGGAGTAGAACTGCTCCAACTGCTACATCACTAGCATCTGCTTGGACGACAAATGGTTGTTCTGGGTCTGGGTGTTTCAGGATTGGTTCTGCTGAAAATAGCTGTTTAAGTTTTTTGAATGCCACTTGGCATTCTGATGTCCAGGTAAAGGGTTGCCTTGGCTTCAGCTTCTCCCCCCCCCCCTTTCATTTTTAACAAGCTTGTGATAGGGAGGGCGATATTCACAAAAGCTGGAATGAACAGACGGTAAAAGTTTGCAAAACCCAGGAAGCTTTGCAGTTGTTTGCGAGTGTGGGGCGGCTCCCAATTGATGACACTTTTACTTTTTGTGGGTCCATCTTTATTCCCTCATAGGATATTCTATATCCCAGGTAGTCAATTTTTTCTTGGTGGAACTCACATTTAGAGAGTTTTGAATATAGTTTGGCGTTTTGGAGTTTTGTGAGAACCACTCAGAATAACTTTATGTGCTCTCCTTTTGTTTTGGTGTAGATTAATATGTCATTGAGATAAACTAGAACCCCTTTATACAAAACATCATGGAGAACCTCATTAATCAGTTGCATAAATATCGCAGGTGCTCCTTGTAGTCTGAAAGTGAGCACTTTAAATTGGTAGCATCCCAGTGGGGTGTTAAACGTAGTCTTCCACTCACCCCCTCCCTTATTCTGATGTGGTAGTATGCCTCTCATAGATCTAACTTTGAAAAAAAAATCCTTTAGAAAGGTGAGTTAGCATATCCTTCATGAGGGGGAGTGTGTACATATTCTTCATGGATATAGTGAAAATCAATGCATAGATGCAGAGAGCCATCTTTCTTTTCACAGAATAATACTGGGGCTGCTATTTTTGGTTGTGTAGGTTTGATGAAACCCCTTTTTAGATTTTTATCGATAAATGCTCTGAGTTCATTTAGTTCTCTGAGGGACATGCAATACATTTTCGGTTTTGGAAGTTTAGCCCCTGGTAGGATTTCAATGGTGCAGTCTGAGGCGTGATGAGGTGGGAGTTCATCATGACAACTTTGTTGTCCAAAAGGTAGAGGATGGAACTAGAGGGACAGACATACTAGACTTAATTCTTACAAACAGAGAAGAAGTGACAGAGGGAGTTGAAACTGCAGGAACCCTGGGTAAGAGTGACCATGTCATACTATAATTCAACATAACACAAACACAAGCAATAGAATATAATGACACCAGAGTCTGGATTTTAAAAGATCTGATTTTAATAAACTCAGAGAGAACTTGGGAAAGATTCCATGGATGAAAATCCTAAAGGGGAAAAAAACTCATGAATCTTGGGAAACTCTGAAAAGCACGATCTTAGAAGCCCAGGCCACCACAATACCACTGAGAAAGAAAAACAAGAAATCCAAGAAGGAACCAGCATGGTTGCACAAAGATCTCTCTGGCAAATTGAAAGAAAAAAGAACAATACAAAAAATGGAAAGAGGGACATACAACTAAGGCAGAATATCAGCAGATAATCAGAATCTGCAAAGACAAAATCAGGAAAGCAAAGGCTCAGAATGAACCAAGACTTGCAAGAAAAGTCAAAGATCCAGTTGGTGCAAAATGCAGCAGCCTGCATGGTTTTATGCAGACCCTGGTGTGCACATGTATCACCTCTCCTGTAGGAGCTGCATTGGCTGCCAATTTGCTTCCGGGTGCAATTCAAGGTGCTGGTTGTCAAAGCCCTTCATGGATTGGGTCCGGGTTATCTGAGGAAACATCTCTTGCCAGTGACATCTACCCAATCCATTAAAGTGAGGAGGCAGGGAATGCTGCGGGTCCCATCTCTGAGGGAGATACACCTGGTGGGACCTAGAAGAAGGGCCTTTTCTGTGGTGGCTCCATTTCTCTGGAACATCATTCCCCCAGAGATTAGAATGGCCCCCTCATTAATACTATTCTGAAAGGCACTGAAGACCTGGTTTTGCCAGCGGGCCTGGGGAACCCAGAGAGGGATGGAACACATCGAATGGCTAGTGTGATCTGCTGTCGTTGGACTGGGGGGGGGGAGTTGGTTTTTGTTTTTGTCTTGTTTTGTTTTTTGTTTTCCCAAATTTTGTTCTGTTGTACTTTACTAATGTATTTGATTCTTTTTGTTAGTTCTTATTGTTTTTATTTTTATTTTTTTGTTTTAAATATGATTTTACATTGTGTAAGCCACCTTGAGTCGTCATGGGCGAATAGGAGGCAATATAAATCAAATAAATAAATAAATATAAAATAAATAATAAAAAAAGTTTCTTCCAACATATAAATAACAAGAAAAAAAATCAAGGAAACAGTCGGTCCACTAAAGAGAGAAGATGGCAAGGAAGTAACAGGAAACAGAGAGAAAGCAGAGCTGCTTAACTCATTTTTTGCATCGGTCTTCATGCAAAAAGAAACTATAGCTTAACCCATCAAAAGCATAACTGTAAAAGACAGACCAGAAATAAAAGTTAAAATAAGCAAAAAAAAATAGTAAGAGAATGCCTGTCTGATCTTGATGAACACAAATCACCAGGGCCTGACGGATTACATCCCAGAGTTTTAAAGGAGCTGGCAGAGGTCATCTCAGAACCACTGCACCATATCTTTCAAAAATCCTGGAGCACTGGGGAACTACCAGAGGACTGGAAAAGAGCTGATGTGGTTCCCATCTTCAAAAAAAAAAAAACAGACCCAGGAAACTATAGACCAATCAGCCTAACATCAATACGTGGGAAGATACTGGAAAAGATAATAAAAAAACAGATCTGACAACTTCTAGAAATAAATAAAGTAATAACTAGCAGTCAGCATGGGTTTGTTAAAAACAGATCATGCCAAACCAATCATATTTCATTCTTCAACAAAATGAGTAAATTAGTAGACCAGCAAAATATTGTGGACATAATATATTTAGATTTCAGCAAGGCATTCGACAAAGTAGACCACAACCTACTTCTTGGTAAGCTAGAAAAAAGTGGAATAGATAGCACCACCACTAGATGGACTCACAACTGGCTGACAAACCGTACTCAATGAGTAGTCCTTAATGGGTCTAAGTCTACATGGAGGGAAGTAAGCAGTGGGGTGCCACAAAGTTCTGTCTTAGGCCCACTACTCTTCAATATCTTCATTAACAATCTAGATGAAGGAATAAAAGGGGAACTTACCAAATTTGCAGATGATACTAAGCTGGCAGGAATAGCTAATACTCAAGATGGATCTTGACAGACTAGAACACTGGGCCATATCTAACAAAATGAAATTCAATGTAGAGAAAAGTAAAGTCCTACACTTAGGGAAGAAAAACCAAAAGTATACATATAGACTGGGTGAAACCAGGCTCAATAGCAGTAACTGTGAGATGGATCTTGGAGTCTTAGTGGACAATCAGCTAAATATGAGCCAGCAGTGTGCAGCAGTAGCTAAAAATCTAATGCAATCCTAAATTGCATTAACAGAGGGATACAATTGAGATCAAGTGAGGTACTAATACCACTCTATAAAGCCTCAGTTAGACCACACCCAGAGTACTGCATCCAGTTTTGGTCACCACATTATAAAAGAGATGTTGAGACTCTAGAAAAAGTTCAGAGAAGAGCAACCAGGATGATTAAGGGGACTGGAGACTAAAATATATGAAGAACGGTTACAGGAACTGGGCATGGCTAGTCTAGTGAAGAGAAGGATCAGGGGAGACATGATAGCAGTCTTCCAATATTTGAGGGGCTGCCACAGAGTGGAGGGAGTCAAGCTATTTTCTAAAGTGCCTGTAGGCCAGACAAGGAGTAATGGATGGAAACTGAACTAGGAGAGATTTAACCTGGAAATAAGGAGAAACTTTCTGACAGTGAGAACAATCAACCAATGGAACAGCTTGCCCTCAGAAGTTGTGGGAGCATCATCACTTGAGACTTTCAAGAAGAGATTGGACTGCCATTTGTCAGAAATGATGTAGGGTCTCCCGCTTGGATGGGGGGTTGGACTAGATGACCTACAAGGTCCCTTACAACTCTGATTATCTGTTATCTCTTAACCAATAAAGGCTTTAAAATTTTGGAGAGACCAGTTAGCATCGCAAAGGGAATGGTCATGGAATAGCGGAATTCCACCAGGCTCCATGAAAACAGATGGTATCTGCTTGCCAGGACACTCTATGACTCCCTATGGGGTCAAGCCACCCCTGGAGGGGTGGTGAAGAAAGGAGAGGTGCTTCATTGATCATGAGGAAACCACAATTTCCTCATTAGATTCAAAGAAAACTCTCCTGAATGGCAGTAAGGACAACAGCCATTTTGGCAAGTCACAAGCTGTGACAATTGGGACAATAAGATTATGTGCTGGAGCGGTTCATAGACAGAGCATTGAAACTGGGTGAGACAACTTTTGACTTTTATTTTAGAGATGAAACCCAACTAAAAGAATTCCAAAAAATAATCTCCGAATGTTAAGAAAGCGGCAATCAGATATATAGAGAAGGATCAAAGATTCAGATGTGAAAGAAATGTTTAATGGAAGTTTTAAAACATAGAAAGCCTGGAGAAGATTTAATAACAACCTGAAAAGTGATTATTGGGGAAAACGGCTTCTTTTACTTTTAAAAGTAAACGTTTGATTTTTGTGTTATGGTTGCTCTATTTATCACTGCTTAACACTGGAAGGTGAAGCAGGAGAGCCATCTACTGGAAGAAGAAGATCACTACAGTGTGGGAAACTCCTGGGAAAGTGATAAACGTTTAATATAAATAAATGAAAGAATGGAAGATAAACAACACTTTGGAAGGCCACCTGATCTTTATTTCTATTGGCGTTTTAGATGTTTGGAAATATTCAGTGAGTTTTTTAAAGATCTTTAAGACAAACTAGATCATAAATAACTAAAATTCTATTGAAATTGTTAAATGGATGGTGCATTTGAAAGATTTGAGGAAATTTGATGGGCCAATCTGGATTTGAATCATTAATGCTACTTGACAGAACATCCTATGAGGCAGAAGAAGAAAGGTGAAAGAAGAAAAGCTAAATAACATTTAAAAATTTGGACAATTGTTATTGTTAGTTGCAAAGTCATGTCTGACCCATCGCGACCCCATGGACAACGTTCGTAAACTGGAAAATTATAAAGACTTTAAAATAGTAACCTACAGCTCTTAAGGACTATAAATTTAGGGGATTTAGAGGTATAATTCTGGGACTGATTAAACTTCATTAATAATTTGCTTTTTTGGAATTTTTAGATATTGGGACATTGGAATCTTGGTAGTATATTGATTAATTCTCAATATGCCTCAACAGGGGACAATAAATATATTGTATTAGGAAATGTTATTGCTGCTTAAATGTATTTATGAAGATGTGACAAAAAAATCATAAGGAGATAATGGTATTGTTTAAAGATAAAGATGTAAGTGTAGAAGATCCCCAACAAATGGGGAAAAAGATGAACACAATATTCAGAAAATTGACAAGCAACCAGAAGGAGCGGTGGAGGGGACAAATCAAAATAAGTTACAAGAAGATAAACACATTGAAGAGATAGTAACAATATGTACTATGAACCAAATAGATAATTATTTAAAGGTTTACAAAAGAGTGGGAGGGGGGAAAGATCTCCCAAAAATAATGCAAAGATTATGGATGAGTATTCAAATGATTCAGCAGAAGATAATAAGGGTAAGGCAGAGAGAAAGAGATCTAGCACAAAAGTCCTAGAAAGAGGTATAAGATCTCAAGATAGACATATAAAAGAGTTACCAAAAAGTCAATAAATTATGAAATTTTTAAAAGAGCAAAAGACGATGGATAGAAATAAAATACCTCTCAATATGGTGACTGTATTAAAAATTAGGGGGGAAAATAGAAGTATAAATGGGAAAATAGTATTATACACACTAATATATAACATAATTTATTACAATCACAAGCATATTAAGGTTAAAAGGTGGAAAACTATGATTATGTATATTTAATTGTATTATTATTAACACTGTATAAAAAGTATATTGAAACTTATAGCTCTCAAGGACAATAAATTCAGGAGATCGGGAGGTATAATCCCAGGACTGACTAAACTTTATTAATGATTGGCTTTCTTGATGTTTCTACATAATTGGGATATTGGAATATTGATGGAATAGAGTAACTTTTAATGTATTAAACTATTACAAAATGACTTAACAGGGGACAACACATTGTATGAAGACATGTTATTGATGTTTAAACGTATTTATGAAGATGTGATAAAACATAAGGAGGTAATGTGTTATTTAAAAACAAAGACGTAAATGTAGAGAACCCCAACAAATGGGAAAAAAGATGAACAAAAATACTCAGAAAATAGATGAGAAACCAGAAGGAGCACTGGAGGAGACAAATCAATGAGCTACCAAAAAGTCAGTAATTGATGAAATTTCAAAAAAGGGCAAGAAATGATGGATACAGACAAAATACTTTTCAAAACGGTGACAGTATTAAAAATGGGGGGGGGAGTAGAAAGTACAAATTGGGAAAATAGTATACATACACTGATGTATAATAGAATTTACTATAATTACAATGTGTATCTTAGAAATTGGAAGATTACAATTATGTACAGTATATCTAATTATGTTAGCATTGTATAAAAACTATATTGACCCAGACAATGCACTGTCCACAAAATATGTATGGCTGTTAAAGGAAATTTACAAATAAAACATATATTTAAAAATTGCTTATACTAAAAAATAAGTTATGGGAAGAAAGATTAAGAGGTGGTGATAGTTACCAAAAATATTTATGCTTGTTATGATAAAGAAGGAAGCTACTTCTTTACTTTTTTGTCTCTTTTTTCCTTGTTCTTTTTTTCACAATTTCTATTTTTCTTTTTATATTTTTGTAGTTTATATTAGTTTTTATTTTTCTAATTTGTGATTTTTAATAAAAATATTATTTTGAAAAAAGATGTAGAACTTTGCCCTGGAACCTTGAATTTTTCATTTCCAGCAGCTCTATAGGTGTATCAACACTAGCTGGAATGAAGTTCTGCTTGCATTCCGCATCCTCTAAAGCAGTGATTCTTAACCTGTGGGTCGCGACCCCTTTGGGAGTCGAACGATCCTTTCACAGGGGTCACCTAAGACATCGGAAAACACATATTTTCAATGGTTTTAGGAACCAAGCCATAATTTTATGGTTGGGGGTCACCACAACATGAGGAACTGTATTAAAGGGTCACGGCATTAGGAAGGTTGAGAACTACTGCTCTAAGGGGAATAATATCAGATTCTCTTTTTTTAAAAAATCTTCTCCACTGCCCCAGATGGCCTAAATACTCACAATTTGCTTTTGCTCAGGCCTCAAAATGCCTTGGATCAATCTTTTCAACAATTCTGAACTTGGATAATTCATAAGTCTGCTTTCCCAAAAATTACATATTGATGATGATAATGATAATGATCAACAACACGATTGGCCTTTTCTAAAATGCTTCTTCTTTCCAGCACTTCCTGGATTGATGATTTGAGTGTACAACATGTTTATAATCTCTGTATGCACTGCTGGGTCATCTTAAAAGACATTGTCTAGGGCATTTTTTCTTCAACCCATGGAGCATATGATTGAATGCAGTTAAAGACTGTCATCAAAATCTTGAGATTTAAAAAGAATTCCATTCTGTGACTCTTATTCCAACACAGGATGTCCCAAGTTTAGGTCAAAATAATACACTCCAATCATTGGTCACAGCTGCACATTAATGTAGCTTTGAATTATAAACATGCTTATATTATCCCATGGTAAAAGTCCCATAAAGTAGAAGTTTTTGGCTATCTTACATAAACTTTATTATATAGCACGTGCTTTTGAAAATCAACTTTCCTTAAACAGCTGTGAGTATTCAAGGAGGTTTATAGCAATAAAAACAAAGATGGGGGCAGTAACCTCATGTTTGCTGACAGCTTCCATATCCTAGAAAATCTAAACTGTTTAGATTGTATTTGTATTTCATTTTAATGGTATTCTGGAAATGGTGCAATTGTAGGCTAACTAAAAATGATGAATGGAATCTCCTCTGGAAGCATATAAAAGAGAAAGAGGAACTAACTTGGAATTGTGATTATATGCACACAGATTAAATAAGTATGTATTCCAATGGTAAACGAAGAGGAACTTTTAGATGTCCAAAACTGATGGTTTTGAAGTAAATTCCACTTCAGTCCTAAATAGTATTTAGTATCCTATACAATTGTTTTGAATGGTCTGGATGTTCTTGCTTAGCCACCATTTGTTGAATAAAGATTATCTTAATAGCAATAGCAATAGCACTTAGACTTATATACCACTTCACAGTGCTTTACAGCCCTCTCTAAGAGGTTTACAGAGGCAGCATATTGTCCCCAACAATCTGGCTCCTGATTTTACTGACCTTGGAAGGATGGAAGGCTGAGTCACTCTTGAACTGGTGAGAACTGAACTGCCGAACTGCAGCCAGCAGTCAGCAGTAGCAGCATGCAGTACTACATTCTAACCACTGCACCACCACATCTCATTAATGGTGATATACAGACTCCGTTGCCAAGGCAACAAGCACTACAATATTTTTATGTCCAGAAAGTCCAGATAATGTTCAGAAGTGGCAGGGGCAGAGGTGGTATTCAGCAGGTTCTGGCCAGTTCTGGAGAACTGGTAGTGGAAATTTTGAGTAGTTCAGAGAACCGGCAAGTATCACTTTTGACTGGAGATTTTACAGTATCATTCCCCTGCCATGTCCACCAAGCCACACGCACAGAACCGGTAGTAAAAATTTTTGAATCCCACCATTGGGCAGGAGCATATCACTGAATTACGAGGAGGGGGGAAAGTAGAACAAAATCTGACTTGTAAGATTCTATTGTTACAGCCAATCTCAACAAAAATAATTGTAAACATCCTGTGGAATCTGCCTAGTGGGGCTGACACATATCAATTAAGTAAATCAGAGCTTATAAGACATAATGGCTGAGTTCACACATTCTAAACCATGAACAAAATGGTTAAATGTTATGGTTTGCCACATTATGTCAACATTACCAAATGTCATGTATAAATATAGAGAATTAACAAAGCAGCCTAACTGTAGTTACATTTAATTAACTGCAGAACTTTCTCAAAAGACAGGGGGGGAAATTAGGATTAGGATTAATATTAGGATTAAGCATCATACAGCAAAGCTGAATGGTAGATTTCAGGTGGAATAAAAATTTTGTTTTTTCATACACACATAATAAAAGTCTAGAAAGTCAATAAGCACTCTAGTAAATCTCTTCTGTAGTATTGCCAAAAAAGTTATATGAATATATCCATGACATAATCAGAAGATAAGTTTGATTAAAGGAGATGTTACCTTTTACTTTTCCGTATATATTTCTCAATAGCTAAGAAATCTGAAAGCAGAATGTGCTTTCACACTGATTTGCATAACAGTTTGTTGACCATTGTGATTACAGCCCTAGCTGTAATGAATGAATTTTTGCTATGAATTTCCTTCATATTAAAAAAGCATTAATAGGGTTGTGCAGACTAGTTGCTCAAGAAGATAAATACTGTACAGTCAGGGATGGGATTATACTGGTTTGTACCTATTCTCTAAAACCGGTTGTTAACATTCTAAGCAGTTCAGAGAACCAGTTGTTAAAAGAAATCTTTTGTTTTTTTCCACTTTACTGGCCTGATCCTGTAAGGAAGGCAGGAAGGAAACATTCTGGTATTGCTTACAGAAACTGCCTCTCAGTTAACCCTTATTGCATTCTTGGCAGGACTAGACTTCCTGTCTCCAGAGCTTCTCTGGAGTTTTTTTTCCTCCTTTGCTGGTACTTTGCTTGTGTGGAGCCCAAAATTGACATATGTGCAGCCATTTCACTTGGAAACCTGACAGTTTGACTTTCTTAAAGGGGAATGGTTGTTTTAAGCTTTTTACACTGCTGTTGGGAGGAAATACTCTCCTGTTGGAGTTAGCACTTTGAAGAAATAATTGAATAATGAAGCAGAGCTGTTGGAAAGAAACTTTTAATGACAAGGAACCAAGATGAGTGCCATTCAGCAAGGCTTCTTGGCTACCTAGAAAGATTGACATTCAAATGTGAGTTTATATACCCTTTCTGAATTTTGGTCTAAAACTGGTATTTGGTGAAGTTTAATTCTGTACTTGGTGATGTTTAATCCTGTGTTTATTGATGGAATAATTTTCCCTATTCAGCTTTGTTTGGAAAGAAAAAGGTTAAACTCTGTTCCTAAAAAGAAACTGGATTGAGAAATCTGGCTAGTTCCTATGTCTTTTGTTCTGGTAATTGATTTAATAAGCAACAGCTACTGTTGTAATTTAATTGTTTGTATTATGTTTGAATTTTTTTCCTGCCTCATTGTTTCTTTTTTTTATCTGGGGAGGGGATCTTCCTTCACTGCTTTAGTGGTATCTGACACTGTCATTTTGGGGTGTACTTCTAAGAGGCAGGATGCAAGCTTGGCACTTATGTTTTTCTGCCTTTCTGGAAGGCATGTGATCTTTACTCAAATCTGGATATCTTGTGAAATGAGTGAGACCAGCTCGTGTCTTTAGGTGGTGCAAATGGATCTAAGGATTGCTTCTCCTGGGTGTACTCTTTCTGGAGAGTTTAAATGACCTCTCTGCTAAAGGGTTTCACTTTATGAGCAAGAGTTGGCTGCTGATAGTTATCATTGCATTTTAACTATTTTAATTCCTCAAGGTGCTCTGGCACCCTGCCTGATTTGTAACTCCAGCTTGCAGGTATTTTTAATCTAATGATTGGTATTTAGGGCAGCATTTTGCAAGCAAAGCTTATTGTATGTTTGTACAGGTAATCAGGATTCAGGTAATCTGGCTTCTAATAGTGCCTCATTATATACTTCCAATATTATTGGTTCCAAAATTTCATACATATTTTTATAAAACTCACTTGGTACACCATCCGGTCCAGGAGTTTTATTGTTTTTCTGTTTTTGAATTGCTTTCTTCAATTCTGCTGATGTTATTTCTTTATTTAATATATCTCTCTTTTCTTCTGAAATTGGTGTTAAACCTTTCACTTCCAAATATTGTGTTATACTCTCCCATAATTTCTTCCTGCTTATACAACTCCCAAAAATAACTGCACAATTTTTTCTCTCTTCCATCTGATGACATAGATTCCCTTTCTCATTTCTTAGTTGTTGTATTAATCTTTTTTTCTTTTTCTATTTTCATCCTATAAGACAACCATCTACCTGGCTTATTTGCAAATTCAAAAAAAAATTGCTTTACAAATTTTAAATTTGTGCCCTTTCTTCTTGTAATATCAAATTTAATTTATATCTAGCAAGTTATTTTCCTCTTAGATTCCACACTTTTAGGATCTTTTTGAAGTTTGCGCTCATGTTTTTTAAATTTTTTCCTGGAGTTCATTTTGTTGTTTCCATTTCTCCTAACTTTTCCTAGCCATATACACTATTGTAATCCCTCTCACATATGCCTTAGTAGTGTCCCATAAATTCTGTAAAGTGGTAGGTTGCTTTGTATTTACCTTAAAAAATAATTCTAATTCTTCTTTTATCTTTTGATTATATTTCTTTTCCTTCAATATTTGTGAATTTAGTGTCCATCTTATCTTATTATTTCTTTGCCCTTCCTAAATTATTTTCAGGGGGTTATGATCAGCCCATATATTGGGCATTATTTCCACTGTATCTATGTCTTTTTCAATTTCATCATTCACCCATGAGTAGTACGTAGTACATATCAAAATTTAGAAGGGCTTTAGCCCCACCCCCTTTTGTGACATATTGTTTTGTTTACATTGTAGCTCCTCCCATTTTGTGACCTCATAGAACTACCCCCTAATTACTATGGAGGGATGACATCTTAAATCCACCCTCTTTACCCACAAACCCAAGTTTCCCAGAAGAACTGTAATGTCGTTGTGGGGCGCAACCCAGTGTCCCATAAATGCTTTCAGCCTGTAGCTGTGTCATCACCACACGATGACCCCTCTCTGACCCCCGGGTCCTCTCACCCAGAAGCTCTGTAACAACAAATGCCCCACTTCTCCCTGTCCCACAATCCCTTTCATCTTGAAGTGTTGCAACATGTTAATTATTCATCTGAAAGCTTTCCCATTAGCCCGCAGATGTAGAGTCAGAGAGTTCAGGAAGTAAAATAAAGTATGATGAAATGTAAAAGATAAAGTGCTAATGTTGCTAAAGAATGTGCACGCGGAGTTGCTGATTGTATATGTTTGATGACTACAGAGGTTGAAGATAGTGATGACAGTATTTATAGTAATGATGATGGTTATTATTCTTGTTGCTGAATAAGGGTGGGTGAATGTTCTGTAAATTACAAATAAAAGGCCGGCACTAAAATGCAAAGTGTGTTTATTGTGCGAATTGAATGATGCAGAATGAAGCATGAAAATATTCTAAAGGACCTGTATTATACACTCGAATGCACAGGTAGCTATGATGGTGTAAAAGCGGGGAGGAAGCATTTTAAAACCCTAACCCTGAAGCATGTCAAGACATGGCTTTCTGGACAAGATGCTTATACCCTTCATAAACCGCCAAGAATAAATTTTCCAAGGAACGCCACAATAGTTCCTTGCATAGACTGTCAATGGCAGGCGGACCTTGTGGATTTATCAGGATTTGCCTCTGAAAACAACGGCACAAAATTCACTTTAACAGTGATCGATGTACTATCCAAATTTGCCTGGGCTGTCTGTTTACCCGATAAGTCTGGGCGTGGGATTGCCAATGCTTTCCAGACTATCTTCCAATCAGGAAGGGCCCCCAGAAAGTTACAGACAGATGCCAGAAAAGAATTCTTAAACAAGCCTCTGAAGAATCTTTTGGAATTTTATGGCATACATCACTTTGTCACACATAGCGAAACTAAAGCGGCAGTTATAGAGTGGTTTAATCAAACTCTGAAAAATAAAATCTGGAGGTATTTTACAGCTAAAAATACACACCGATATGTACAGGTATTACCAGCTCTCATGCAGAGATACAATAGCTCTTATCACCACAGTATTTGGACAGCACCCAATATGGTAAATCATGCCAACAAAAAAACCGTGTGGATGCGGCTATATGGAAAATGTTTAAAATCATTCAGAAAGTTAAAAACCTTTAAGATGGGGGAGCATGTTAGGATATCCAGGTTAAAGGGAAAATTTGAAAAGGGTTATCATCAAAGTTTTATAGATGATATATTTATTGTGAAAGAAAGGGTGCGGCGGGAAGAAAGGACTGTACATAGATTAATGGATTCTGCAGCAGACCCCATACAGAAGAGTTGCAAAAAACTAATGACCAAGAGCGTGTCTACAGAATTGAAAAACTACTTTGGAAAAGAGGGAGGGGAAAACAAAGAGAATTCCTAGTTAAATGGTCTGGCTAGCTGGAGAAGTTCAAAAATTGGGTTAGGGGTACTGATGTACAACATCTTTGATATGGCCAAGTTTTACATCACCTTTCCCAGCAATGCATCAGCAACAAGTTTCCCCCAAAACAAAATTTCTAATTTTACTATTCACTTAGCAAGATCATTGGACCTTCCGGGATCATGGGAAGTCAGTCTGGCAGAAATTCAATATCTGCATAGTTGGGACACTTTAACTTCTGGATATTTTGAAATTGCTAACAAGAGAAAGAAATGGTATTTTTCTTTGAGAAGCGGGGACTAATAGCAGCATCCAGCAACTGTTAGAAAATATGAACATGCTTATATCAAATGTCAAGGACCGACCTAAGATAACCCTACATTATGATACAGTGGGCCGAAAAATTAATCTTAAAGGAGATGACCCACATACCATTCTAGTTGGCGGAGAACTTGGACATCTGTTAGGTATGTTCCCTGGTTTCAGTACCTTATATGTTTATACGGACATTGTAGAGCTCCAGATAGTGGGTGACTTCTATGTGCCATTACTACACTGTGTGCCTGTGCAGGGGCAAGACAGTGATCTCACCACAAGGACCTATGACTGTCCACATTATGTCCTGGTCAGCAAACATCACATCGATACCATTACTATAGAAATCAAGACCGATCAGGACAAAAATGTGCATTTTTATCATGGGAAGGTGATTGTCAAGCTTCATTTTAGGCCTCGGAAAAGTGAAGGATGGTCATGATAATGAACAGCAGGAGTCCTCAAGCATATGTGGACTACTACAGGGCTCAGGCAGGAAATGGTCTACCAGGTTTCCAAGGAGCGCCTGTTACGTACGGCATGGGTATAGGGGGCCTGTTCCAGGGCCTTTTTCGAAAAGCAATGCCATTACTGAGGAGGAGCTTAGAAATCATTAAGTCGCACGTATCACGTGTTGTTGGGGGTGGGCAGCAGGGGGCTGGTATGGCAGTTATCAGGAAGAGGCCATCTATTGGCCCTCCTATGCCCCCTAAAAAGAGGTGGGTTGTTAAAAAACCATGCCATACAAAGGAGAAACTTACACAAGGAAGGAAGCGCTGTGACAAACAGAACATCTTCTAAAATAAAATGGCTTTTATCCACGAGGCTTCAGAGGAATGTGTCAAATAGGAGCTAGATCTTTTTCAATTGGCCCCTACGCAAACCAGCATTGAAAACTGCATGTTCATTGAGATACCCCCTTTATCAGTGCTTACCCCCAATGCCCCTTTGGAAATTTTTATAACGGGGCACGGCAAGCATTACACGGATTTAAGCAATACCCTGCTGTGTGTAACCTGCAAGGTTGTGAAGGCAGATGGCACAGATATCGATGATGGTGCAAGAGTGAGCCTTGTCAACTACCCCATAGCATCATTGTTCAATCAGGTGGATGTTACATTAGGCGACCGGGTGATTACCACTGCTATGCATACTTATTGAGCTTATTTTGAACTATGGCGGAGACACCTTGGGTACCCAGTTTTCAGCTGGTGGTTTTTACAAGGATGCTGCTGCTCTCATGGAGAATACCCTGCTGACAATCGCCGGTAACTCTGGCTTCATAGCGAGAGCCAGACATATAGCGAGAAGCCATAAATGAAATCTGCTAGGTCCGTTGCATAGCGATCTCTTTTTTCAAGACAAACTATTGATTAACAGTGTGGATGTGAAAATCAAATTCTCAAGAAGTAAAAATGAGTTCTGCCTAATGAGAGATGGTAATAAGAATTACAAAGTACAGCTCCTGTCTGCGTCTTTGTAAAACATGTTAAAGTGTCTCCCGGGGTGCGGTTAGGGCATGAGGAGGCGCTGCTTACAGCCAACGCCAAATATCCCATTGACTATGTTGGTATGAAGGTTTACAGTGTTCCAGCAGGCAGTCTTGTTTGTAATCAGGAAAACCTATTTATGCTGTTACTTGACAAGCATTACTAGGTAACTTAGGCCAGTTACCTAAGCAGCTAGTGATTGGTTTCATGGATAACAATGCATTTAGTGGCAATTATGAAAGAAATCCTTTCAATTTTCAACACTATAATGTTAACTTTTGTGCCCTGTATTGTGACAGTGAACAGATTCCTGCTAAACCCCTTCAGCCTGATTACGGGCATAACCTTTTTGTGAGAGAATATGTGCAATTGATACAAATGTCTGGCAAAACAATGAAAGATCGTTCCATGCTAATCAACCATAACAATTTTAACAGCAGATATACTTTATATTGTTTTGATTTGAGTCCCAATCAAGGTTGCTCAGAGCACTATTCCCTGATCAGGAATGGTAATCTCAGAGCAGAAATTAGATTTGCTGTACCCCTCCCCAATACCGTCAACATGATACTGTATGCAATCTTTGAAAATCTTATTGAAATAAGCCACACAAGGTTCATATTGTTTGATTATATGTGAGAATGGATACCCTGCATATACTCTGTATGCTGTCTGGAAATGTGCTCTTTCTAGGTGTCTACCCCTGCGATTTGTTATTCAAGAGAAAAATCTCCAAGCGGCCTTTCGGATTAGTTGTAAACACCCATCCACATGCTCTACCAGGCGAACATTGATTGGCGTTCTACTTTCCAACTCATAACCATGGTGAATTTTTTGACTCCTACGGCAGAGCTCCAGATGACTTGGACTTCCCCGCTGGCATCATGAGGTTTTTAGAACTGCAAGCTAAGAAATACACGTATCAAACGCTTAAACTGCAACACCCCCTGGCAATAACCTGTGAACAGCATTGCTTGTTTTATCTAGTAAAACGCCTTAAAGGTGTACCTTATGAGGATGTTTTAAAACTATACTCTGAAAAAGATGTCGGAAATGATGAAATGGTGAAGCGATTTGTACTAAAAATGAAGCCAGGAAGACGTCCTGGAACATGCAACAATTACCACTGTATGCAAACATGTATGGTGCATTATCAAATAAACACAAAATGTTAAAAGTCTTGTTTGTTTACAGATTTTTATTCATTTACCATTGGAGCCAGTCACCAACATTTAGAACACTTTTAGATTTTGACATAGAACTTGCAACAGGGGTTGACATAGCAGAAGGTTGTTTGTTGGAACTTGCGCCCTTAAAAGTACCACCTTCTTTCAGTGTTTCTAGTTGCTCTTTAACAGAGTTAGAACCTAGCCATATGGTTGGGATGTTCATCTTGGCCATGGCAGACATAAATTCGTTCCATCCCTTAGGATAATATTTCGCAGTATGCGATCAGTGTTGAGAAACCCCTTTGACAAGGTCTACAATGTTAGATCCATAAACAGGAGTCCCCTTGTACGATACCGTACCATGGTCATCCCACCCCATAATGTCTTGATGCTGTTTCATTTTGTTCAACAACAGTTCAGCATTTTTCCTGTATCGAGTGCTCATCCCCTCTAATATCTCTTGTGTACTCGGATTCTTCTGAGGGGATGGTGGCCCCTTCTCCAATACAGCAGGTGGGTGCTTACGGTCTTCTGGGGCATGGATAAGATTCAGAATGTCCTTCTCAGAGTCATTTTGCCTGGTCAACTTTAAAAACCTCTGCAGCACCAAGTTGTACAATTTTATCTTGTCATCCTCACTTAGATCCATTCTCTGAAAAATGGCCCTCATGTCATTGTCCAGCCAGCTAACAGCCATAGTACCTATTGTAGGCGGGCGTCCATGTATCTGATCCATCTGATGACGTGACACCAAATACATTTTCTCTGCGTGCTCCATGTTTACTGGGCTAATAGATTAGCCAGTAATGGTATAGCAGCACCTAGTAACAGCCCTATAAAACCTCCTGACTGGAGAATAACCTGTTTCTTCTTTTTCAGGGAGAGCTTTCTATCACTCAGCTTTTTAATACAGTCTTTCTTTCTCTTTAAATTCCTGTATTGTGATTGGTTCAGAGGAAGGTTACCTTTTAATGTGTTCAGAGCTATTTCTGCTATTGCCCCCACCAGGTCATTATTAGCATTGCATAAGATGGCCTTTCTCTGTTTTGGACCAGCCTTTACCAGTATTTTTTTAAAAACCCAATTTCTGCATACCCTCTCGGACATCCTGTATGAACTGAGAACACCCCCTATGAAGCGGTTACTTTTTACCCTTCTTTTTTACAGTGTAAACTACAGGCCAATCAAGTGGAAAGATACCGCTTCTTAGTCGAAAGGTTTCTGGATTAGCAGCAGCCAGATCAACTAAAAGATAGCCATGGGGCTTGCTAGTGGCAACTTGGAATACTTCTAAAAAGTACTTAGTGTTCGTTGGGTACATTTGTCGTGCCCGTGTGATTACTTGCATCTGGTCACGGGGACATTGGAATAACACCAAATATTTTGCATTTAGAGTTATTGTTCTCATTTTTTTACCTTGAAAAAAGAGGTTTTGAAGTATGAGGATAATGCTAAGGTTTTTGTGATGGACATACTTTGTAAAAGCTTTCTCTATTTGATCACTGTCACAGGTGGTGGACATGAGATCATCTACCACTGCTAAATTGGTTTGGTTTGGCAGAAACACATCAGTGTCTTCAAAAGTTAGAAAGGCCCTCCATAAACTTAATATTAGGAAATTTATTAACCAATTCTTTGTACAGAGGTTGCCAGCAGTTATAAAACCATATAATGTTTTAAGGCATTTGAGATAATACAAGTTCACCATGTTCTAACATTTGTTTTATAAAATAAGAATTTCCGGAATTGGAAGGTCCACTTATAATACAAGAGAAAGGATGTACAAACTGATCGCTGTTTTTCATCATACTTAATAGCCGTAAGGTAGCGTGCAATAATCCTCTGTTTTGAGCACCCTTTTATTATAGACAACTTTTAGAGTCTTTCTGAGTACCCTGGTTTCCAGAGCCCACCATTTCTTAATCCTAACAATCCCCGGCTGTTGTACCCTGATCTCTTTCTTTTCAATGCCCTCTGTTAGGCAATACTCATCAATCAGTTCCTTTAAGCTTTCAAAGTTAACCTTAACACTGTTGGCACTGTTTAACATTATCCCCTTCACCTTTAATACTGTTGACCCATTTGACAATGCATACCCATAGGTCTTGGGACCTGCTGCTGCAAACTCGGTGATTGAAGTGTTTGGAGAAATCTCACTTGTCAGCTGTCCTAAATAATTGCCTAATGCATGTGACCACGCCCCCTCTCTGCTAATAAAAATGACAGAGTCTGTATCGTGATAGAGAAATCTGTCCCCCAAACAATCCAATATTCTGTATAATTCTATCCTTGCATAACCAGTCGTAAAACTGGCGATGAACACATTTGTGCACGTTGACTTAGTAGGTTGGTTTTGGCTGTCTTCCACGTTAGAATGGCTGCTTCATCATCCACAAATTTACAAGAGGACACTTCATAATAGGGTACAAAAAGATACTTAAATAACTCCTCAGGCTCTGTCACCACCGATGTAGTTAGTTGGTTGGTGCTCTGACCAAATTTACCCCACAAGGAGTTTAAAAATAGCTTTGCAATCTGCCTTTTAGCAGGATTGAATTCAATATGTTCCCAGCGTAATTGCCCCCCCCATTCTTTTTATAATCCCGAACATAAGACTCTTTATCTTCCTCTGTTTTGCACCAATCGGGATATCCGCTAGCCTCCTGCTTTTGACGGAGATGCATGTTAATATATTCTGAAAACAAGTTTTTTGTTTTCCTTTCAAAATGCCACACTTCATAAATCTCTGCAATTCTGTAGCCTTTTTCCACAGCAACATTCAATTCTACAGTGCACCACATCCCAGTTAGGGCTCTTTGTTCATCATTGTGGAGACACTCAGTAACTAAACATTAATTTTTTAGAGGCCTCTTGGTGTGTACACTTTAACTTTAGCAAATCCAAAATATTGCTTTATATCCTGAAAGTTTTGGTATATGATTTCTGGATGGCCTATCAGATACACTTTGTTCTTGTTCACAAAGGGATATAAACTTGTAAAATCATAATATAAGATTTGCTCCCCTTGCTTTGGTTTATAGTACAAACATGTGGCATTTGTTCTACCCCAAAAAAAGGCATCTCTGGGGTTCAAAGGAGTGGGTAGTTTACGATCTGCTAGAAAGCATTTCAAATCTTCACTGGTCTTCAACATATCGTCCCATTCATGTTCCCAGATGCAGCGTACTACATAACCTTCACCCTTCAGGTATTCTTCCCTTGTCCCAGTGCGAGTGTACAGCACACCATAAGTTGAATTAAACAGGCTGTTGAAATCCTGGGGCTTGTAACATATAGGGCAACCATGAAAAAAACATCCATAAAATTCAAATGCAGTGAGGACCCCATTTATATTGGCAAAGCCATCCAAAAAGTAATTACCTACTTGCTTTTCACCGCCTTGCAGAGCATGTTGTATGTTGATCCCCTCAGTATGCTCTATATACATCAACCATTGTATAGAGCGAGCAGAAAAGCTTTTCTTGCTCTTCTGGTAATTGTCCAGAGGGTACCCTTCTTCAAAAACATGAACCGGTACTGAGCCATACAAATAGATGCTTACAAACTGGAAAAGGTCAATGCAACGCCTTTCTCTTTTCAAGAACATCTCCACCCCTCCCTGTGAAAAATTCCCTTCCGGTCATTTCCATTACTTGTTCCCTAAACCTATTACAAGCATCTCTCAGTATCTTAACATCTTGTTTGCAGTAGTATGCAAGATCTTTTCTGAGATTAAACATTGTACCTTTATTAGCAGCATGCCATTTCTCAAATTCCTCTCTCTCACTGGGCATCATAGTTTCAGGACTATAATATTTGGCATCTGGCAATGTGCCCACATAATCCTGATTCTCAGCAGTGTTGAACAAATGAGGAAAATAAAACCCTTGGAGCCTTGAAAGCCCATAGCTTTGGGTAATTTACTCAGTTTCATGGATAAAAAAGAAAGACTATCAATAAATCGTATGTGAAGGAGCAGTAGGGTTATGCATAACAGTTTACCCCCCTGAATTAAGAGTTGTACCTTTACCTTTTCATGAATGAGTTGCCTGAGGACTAGGTACCCGTCATAACTCTTGGAGTTGTAAGCTATGAATGTGGAGCCTCTAAACTTTGGTTGTACGAACGTTTTCACAAATTCCTCCAGATACTTGTCATCATACCATTCCCACCTCCTAACATCACCATCTTCCAGCATGTCCATGGCATAGACATAGTTTGGTATGTGTGTCCCCGTTTCTTGACAGCATTCAAAATCATACACAATGTACCTATAACCTATATTTGGCTTAAAAATCCTTTTCAGAAAACACAAGTGGTCTGTCAGGCTCTCTACTTTGGTGTCACACTGTCCGCACTTCGACTTCTTACATTCATCATGTGGGGCAGGCACATAGATGCCACACCTGGAACAAAATACATTCGCTTCACAAATAATTTTTCCTTCCAAAGCCAACCATTTGTGTCTTTCAAGACATATCTTAGAACGGCAAAGTGTTTTGCATGAACGGCATCTGGCCCTCCCGTCAACCACCTCGCGGCATTCCGACCCCATGCAGGCCCGACAAAAATATTGGCAATCATGCTTAAATTTGTGTGATAACAGGTGTGGCACAATTCACAGAAGTACTGCGCACCCATGAAGCCTTTGATGTTTTTTACCCCATAGTAATGCTTGTCAAGTAACAGCATAAAAACCACTCTTACGTCCAGGGTACCTCCAGTTACAAAAAATCAGCAACCACCTTCGTGATAAAACACGACCTTTATAGTTATGCCAAAGTAGTCCTCAAATAAGTGTATCTGTGAAAAATCAATTCTATGGGCTGTAGAAAGCCCAAAAATGTTATGGAGATCCTTGGCTCTGGTAATAATTTCTTCTTTAGTAGCCAACCCATTATCTAACACTAACAGCAGACTTGGGTTTTATTATCAGTTTTTAAGTCTTACTATTATTTATTCTTCCTTACAATTGCATTAACTCTGCAGAGACCGAGGGGAGGGGATGGGTTGGGGTGGGGGTTTTATTATCAGTTTTTAAGTCTTACTATTATTTATCCTTCCTTACGGCTCTACCATTTGCCCCTCAGTTCCTGAAAAAATACAAAAAGGGCCTACAAAAAGATTTCGTTGCAAAAGAAGTACTTTATTTTTTACATCTTTGCAAAGTAAAAAACGAATTCCAAGAGCTGAGAATTGACAACTATCGTTCCTTGCATTAACTCTGCAGAGACCAAGGGGGGGGTGGGGTTGGGGGGTTTTATTAGCAGTTTTTAAGTCTTACCATTTGCCCCCTCAGTTCCTGAAAAAAATACAAAAAGTGCCTACAAAAAGTTTTCTTTGCAATCAGCAACTCCGCATGCACATTTTTTAGCAACATTAGCACTTTATCTTTTACATTTCATCATACTTTGCTCATGATTGCATTTTACTGCCTGAACTCTCTGACTCTACGTCTACGGACCAATGGGAAAGCTTTCAAATGAATAATTAACATGTTGCAATATTTCAAGATGAAAGGGATTGTGGGACAGGGAGACGTGGGGCGTTTGCTGTTACAGAGCTTCCGGGTGAAAGGTCCCGGGGGACAGAGAGGGGTCGTCGTGTGGTGATGACACAGCCCTACAGGTCGAAAGGATTTATGGGACAATGGGTTGCGCCCCACAATGACATTGCAATTCTTCCGGGAAACTTGGGTTTGTGGGTAAAGAAGTTAGATTTATGACGTCATTCCTCCATGGTAATTGGGTGGTTCTATGAGGTCACAAAATGGGAGGAGCTACAATGTAAACAAAAAATGTCAGAAAATGGGCGGCGCTATAATGTAAACAAAACAATGTCACAAAAGGGGGCGGGGCTAAAGCCCTTCCTTTGATATGTACTACTCCCATGCCATATCAATTCTCACCACAATCTCTGTGGATTGGAATAGTATGCATATTCATTATGATTTGGGTTCCTTTTTCGCTATAAATCTTCTAAATTTATTAATTTTATCATTTCAAAGAATGATTTTGGTAAAAATTTCTTTTTTCTTATTATTTTGCTCTTTACTTGTGTAATGTTTCAATATTCACTATTGCATTAAAACCCCCCACTAAGCAAATGTTTTCCTGTCCTGTTTCTATTATTTTCTCATGTAGCTTACTATAAAATTCATTCTGTCATTGGGGGCATATATCCCCACCAATAATATTTGTTTTTGTTTAATCGTTAGTTCATACTTCCGCGGGCTCATGGACATTTACTGTAGATCTGAAAGACCAAACCGATTGCGCCTGCGCATCTGGGTGGTGGTGAGCGGAACGTTCATAAATTGGAGCAAAGATATATAGCCCGCCGCCAAATGGCAGAACACATGCAAGAAACTGGAGCTCCCGGCCTCCATCTAATGATTTAAATCTGGTCTAATAGTTCAGATCTGGTACTCCACAAAAAAAAAAAAACAATTCGGTAGAAGAAACTGTAATTTTATGGTATGAATCCGACTTGAATTGCTATTGGCAGCTCTTACTGTAAGTCGAGAGAATAAGGGAAATCCCGCGTCCGAAAGCAAAATTGTCGTTTTAAATGCCTGTGATAAAATGTTTGTCCATTGAAACTTAAGCCAAAATCAACAGACAAATCTTTCGAGCCCCATGAGACTCGATTGATAGTACTCTGATGCCAGGTATTAAGGCGCTGATCTCTAGTCCGCATGCGTCTACAGTAACAAAAATGTTCGCGCAAGAAAAACGCGTCTTTCTCTTTTTCGGGATGGGGCGGGGCTACGGGGATTGCCTTGTCAGCGAGGAGGAAGTGGAGACCGAAATAACTGGGCCGGTGTTGGGATCGCTGAAGCTAGGGGTCCCTGGGTCGTGCGACTCCTCCTCTGCCATGGACGGTGCAGCTCAGGAACAAGACGCAGTGAAGTTCGCGCAGCTGGCCGTTCAGAAAGACCAAGAAGGAAAATACCAAGAAGCAGCGTTTTATTACAAGGTGCAGGAAAGGGTGGCTGGGCGCCCAAGGGGAAAGGCCCACGCGTTCATGAAGGCACCCGGCATGGAGGAACACGATCCTTCCTTAGCGTTCACCCAGTCGGAAGAGGCGGGTGGTGAGAGAGGATAGGGCGCTGATTGACAAAGCAATTCGTATTTGCTCTGCTGCCTATTAATTAGGCTAGAATTACTTCCCGCAGGTTCATCAAAGCTGGAACCTGTGCGTCTCCTGACTGAATTACCCTTTGAGGATTAAGAATTCGGGGGGATAATAATTACCTTAAATTTATTTTTCTCACTATCGTTATTTGTAGCTCTCTTAAATAAAGATCCGATTGGCTGAGGTTAGTGTGAGGAATTAGTGGGATCTGTTATTCTATTTCCAATTCTTTTCTCTATTAACTTTCTCACTTGTAAATGTAGGAAGCAGATATAGAAAACATGGGGAATCAAAACTTCGTGATAATTAAATGAATAAACTCTGTTGGAAGAAATATCTGTCTGGATTTAGTTCCAAGTAGGGAGAATCATGGAGGCTATTTGGTTTAATGGTGGACAGGACCTCATGGTTTGAGCATGGGTGTGAGTGAGTGTCTGTGTGAGATATCCTCTTCATTACATCATCACTCAGCAAGATTCAACTAAGCCTGAGATATCAACCTACAAAGTTAGCTAAGACCTCCACCCCCTGGGAGTCTGACAACCAATAGGATGCATTTCATTCACAGGAAGCTCAAGTTCAAAACATACATGCATGCATGCATGCATGCACACACACACACACACACACACGAGACAAGGTCCCACTCACCATCTTCAGGCTGGTGCTTTCGGCTTCGTGCTTGTGCGAGCAAAGTGTGATCGGAGCTGCCGACTGTCTATAAATACTTGTGGGGAGGTGTGGTGTGCTGGTTCTGTTGTAAGCGGGTTGGTTGGCTGTGTTGTTACTTCTTGATTGGTTGATGGAGTTGATGTTTGCAGATTGGTTGGCTTTTTTGTAAGACCCTGTGTGGCTGAGGTACTGGCTGTGTGTCTCTCAGCCTTTTGTGCTGTAATGACCTGGGTAATGGGCTGTGTGATGACCTTCTGAGTTCTATTGTTGTGACATCCTGGGTCTTGTGCTGTAATCTCCTGGGTCATTGGCTGTGTTGTAACATCCTGAGGTTTTGTGGTGTAACCTCCTGAGTTCCGTGATGTGATATCCTGAGCGGATGGCTGTGATGTAACATTCCGGGCTTTGGTTTGGCTCCGAGTTTGAGGTCTGGCTATGTGTTCATGGCGTGTGTCAGTTTGCTTAGTTTGGGGGTCGGAGGGTGTAGCAGCTGGTGATGCAGCCATGGTCTGGTTTCTGGACGGTGGTTGTCTTTCGTCTATGGGATGGGTTTGGGTTTGAGTCTGGTGAGGGAGATTAGTGATGGCGTCATGTGTTGTTTTGGGTCCGGTGTTGGTTTTTGTGGCTGGGACTTGTTTGTTGATTAGGCTAGTTTCCAGGTGTCTGGTAGGGGAGGATTGTCCCGTTTATTCATGTTATGGGGTGTTTCTCTATTTGATGGCTTCCCTAATTATTCTCTTGTTGAAGTGTTCAGTATTGGAGATTAATTTGGTTCCCTCAAAATCAATTTCATGTCCTGTGGCTTTAAGGTGCTGGAAAAGGGAGGAAGTATTTTCTTCTTTTCTGACTGCGTTCTTGTGTTCTGCGATGCATGCATTTATTCTCCTGTTGGTTTGTCCAATGTATGTGGCTGGGCAATTTTTGCATGGTATTTCATAAACTCCTTGGTTTTCTAGCTGGATCTTGTCCTTGGGGTTTCTTAAGATGTTGGCTATTTTTGGTCAGTGCGAAAGCTGTCCTGATATTGTGTTTGTGGAGAATTCTGCTGATTTTATCTGTGGTGCCTTTGATGTAGGGGAGGAGGGTGATACCGTTATTCTGTTCTGTGTCTCGGTTTTTGGGGGGGTGTCTCCCTTAGGATTAGGTTGGTAATTGTGTTTCTTTGGAATCCGTTGGAAATTAATACATTAGTGAGGGTGTGTAATTCTGTTCTCAGGTGGTCTTTGTCGGCTAGGCATTTGGTTCTGGAGATGAGGGTCTTGGCTACAGAGTTGATCTGTGCAGGGTGGTGATGGGATTGTGCATTTAAGTAGCAGTTCATGTGTGTTTTCTTCTGGCACATGGTGTGTCATTGGGTTTTTTGTAAATTAGGACGTCCAGGAAGGGAAGTTGGTTGTTGGATTCTGTTTCCATGGTGAATTGTATTTTGGGATGTAGGCTGTTGAGATGTGTGAGGAAGTTGTCCAGTTTTTCTTTCCCGTGTGGCCAAATTACAAAAGTGTCATCTACATGTCTAAGCCAGAGTTTGGGTTTGTGTTCGGATTTGTCTAGACCGTTGGTTTCAAAGTGTTCCATGTATAGGTTAGGGATGACGGGTGAGAGGGGTGATCCCATAGGTGCTCCTTCTATCTGTTTGTATCTTTGTCCATTGTGGATGAAGTATGTGTTGGTTAGGTAGTGGTTAGTCAGATCTAGGATGTGCTTAGGGGGGTTGTATTCGTTTTGGATAGCTGTCAAGGCTTCTTTAATAGGTACTTGGGTGAAGAGGGATATGACATCTAAACTCACAAGTAGGTCGCTGGGCTGTAGGTTTTGTTTCTTTATTGTTTCTATGAAGTGGAAAGAGTTTTGTACGTGTGAGGTGATGGATTCTGTGTAGGGCTGGAGTTGTTTGGCGAGAAATTTGGCAAGGTTCTGTAGAGGTGAGCCTATGGAGCTGACTATGGGTCTGAGTGTTGTTCCTTCTTTGTGTATCTTGGGGAGGACATAGAGCTTAGGGCATCTGGGTGATTTTTCTCTGGGGATGATTCTTTGCTGGATTTCTTCACTGATGGGAGACACTTTTATTTTGGATTTGGTGGTTTTTTCCAGGTAGGTGGTAGGGTCTGTATTTAGAGGTTTGTAAGCAGGGTCTGTTCCAATTCACAGGAAACACACACACTAACAGACACTGGCAAGATTGCAGTGCTCCAGGCTATATATCCGAATGCAAACAGGGAGTCATGTTTTTTCACCGAGAAGATAAGAAAGCACAGTTAATTGCTTACAAAACGGAGAATGCCAAGGAGGTGTCTTAGTTCAGTCCAGAGGGTCATAAATCAGTTCAGACGTCAACAGTTCAGGGATTATTCCAAAAGAGAAGTGAAATTCTGGTCCAAGATTTCACAGGCAAGAGTTCCAAAACAGAGCAAGACGTGACTGCAATAAGAACTTTGTTCGTCACAAATTGTAATCAGTAGCCAGCCACTCTTATAGTTCCTGTGGGGTGTGGCCCAATGACTCAGCTACTCCCTAGCCTTTTTACTGCTCTTAAGTCTTTGCAGACGCTTGTCCCTACTTCACTGTCTTGGGTCAAGCCAAATCTCCTCCCCACTACTTTCCTGGCTGCTCTCCTGTTGTTCCTGTTGCTCCTTCAACAGAGGCTGAGGCACTGCCAGGAAAGAGGGTCCTGGAGTGGGAGACCTTGCCCGTTCCTCCTCCTCATCTTCCGAGTCCTCTGGCAGCTGTGAAGCAGGCTCGAGGATCGGGGCCATAACAGGGTCTTGGAGTAGGTTGGATAGTTTGGATTGGTAGTCAGATGTGTTCTTCACGACCATGGCATTGCCTTTGTTTGCTGGGAGAATGATTATGTTGTTGTCTTTCCTCAAGTTGGTGAGTGCTTTTTATTCTTCTTTGTGTAAGTTGCTTCTGGGTGGACTACTGGAGCAGAGGATGTTGGTGACTTCAAGTCTGATTTTACTGGCTACATCTGGGTTAATTTTGGTTAGGCTAGCTTCAACTCTGCATATGATGTTTTCGGTGGGGATGCGTTTGGGGACGCCTGCAAAGTTGAATCCCTTGGAAAGGACATTGGTTTCTGCTATGGTGAGGGTTCTGTCTGATGTGTACTGTTTGTTTCATGCATTGTTGGGGGGGTTGGGCTTCTGGCATTTCTCTAGTCTCTGAAGTTTGTTGGTGGATGTGTCTGTCTTGTGGGAGGTTTCTGTTTCAGCTCTCCAGAGGACTAGTTGTTTGGATTTGTCCCAGAGTGCTGGGTGGATTTTGTTACTGAGTTTGAGGTGGAGAGTGAGTAGGTCCCTGTTGGTTTGGTCTAGTAGGAATCTTTTCTTGTGGAGTTTGTTTCTGATTAGGGCTAGTTCTGTTCTTTTCAGGATCCTTTCAGTGGCTGAGGTTTTAGAGTGGAATTTGAGTTGGAAGCAAGTGGGGATCATGTTTTTGTCTCGGCAATTGCATAGGAATGTGAGGTCACATAAGATGGTGGCTCTTCAGACTTTGAGTTTTTCGTAGGTCCTGGTCAGCTGGAAGGTTTCCACCCCGTACAGGTAGGATATTTGTTTTCGTAGATTTTCACGGGTACAGGTATGCAGGTCTTGGCGTGCTCAGGTCTTTTCCTGTGTAAGATTGAGAGCATCCTGGCAACGTTTCGACGAGGTCCCATTCGCCAGCTTCAGGCTGGTGCTTTCGGCTTTGTGCTTGTGCAAGCTAAGTGGGATCAGAGCTGCCATCTCTCTATAAATACTTGTGGGGAGGTATCGTGTGCTAGCTCTGTTGTGAGCGGGTTGGTTGGCTGTGTTCACCAGCTGCTACACCCTCCGACCCCCAAACTAAGCAAACTGACACATGCCATGAGCACATAGCCAGACCTCAAACTCAGAGCCAAACCAAAGCCCAGAACGTTACATCACAGCCATCCACTCAGGATATCACACTACGGAACTCAGGAGGTTATACCACAAAACCTCAGGATGTTACAACACAGCCAATGACCCAGGAGATTACAGCACAAGACCCAGGATGTCACAACAATAGAACTCAGAAGGTCATCACACAGCCCATTACCCAGGTCATTACAGCACAAAAGGCTGAGAGACACACAGCCAGTACCTCAGCCACACAGGGTCTTACAAAAAAGCCAACCAATCTGCAAACATCAACTCCATCAACCAATCAAGAAGTAACAACACAGCCAACCAACCCGCTTACAACAGAACCAGCACACCACACCTCCCCACAAGTATTTATAGACAGTCGGCAGCTCCGATCACACTTTGCTCGCACAAGCACGAAGCCGAAAGCACCAGCCTGAAGATGGTGAGTGGGACCTTGTCTCGTGTGTGTGTGTGTGTGTGCGTGTGTGTGTGCGCATGCATGCATGCATGCATGTATGTTTTGAACTTGAGCTTCCTGTGGATGAAATGTATACTATTGGTTGTCAGACTCCCAGGGGGTGGGGGTCTTAGCTAACTTTGTGGGTTGATATCTCAGGCTTAGTTGAATCTTGCTGAGTGATGATGTAATGAAGAGGATTGTGTTCTGAAAGGGTGTTGGGCAATTCCTATTGTGGCTTAATGGCTTTGTCCTATTTGGATGTTTGGATGTTGAATGAGGGCTTCACCCTGGAGCTGAAGGCCTTTTGTCTTGTAGTTAGGATGGCCCAGTCTTTCTGGGGCTATTAACAAAGGTGGGGCTGCTTTCCATGAACATGTTTCTCCTTTTCTCATCCAGGGAAATATAATATGCCTTTTTAATATTTCCTAGAATATTTCATTCCTCATGCATGTTTGTTGATAAGCATCTGAATAACCTCAGGATTGTACTGCATGCCTCACTGGGTTTTAAGAATGGTGGTTCTGGAATTGAGATATGGTAATACCCCCTCCCCCAAGATACTATTGCTCTAGTCTGAAAGATGTACTTTTGCAGTGGGTGTTCTGTTCTTACTTGGTGTTCTGAATTAATATTGTGCTTAGTAATGGTTCCACCTGCTCAAAGAACTAGCATATGTTCTTCCTGTTGCCATATAATTCCTCAGAAATCTCTAAAATATTTGCAAAACTTTATTCAGTCATGCTGACTGTGAAGAACCTCTGGGATTAAGATTTGGCAGGTTAAATCACTTTTTTAAGATAAATATTTTCTAAGGCTAATATTTCTAATATTTCTATGTAAGCTGATTATTTGCAGGGAAAATCTCACATTTTATAAGCCATGGATATTTTATGTGTTCAGAAATTTTAAAAATAATTTTTTAAAAAATGTCTTAAGATCATATCCATATGTCTGTTTTGGCTTCTCCCCAAGGATTTGAATTTGGGAACATCCCAAACCACTTATTTAATAGGGCAAACAGATATGGGCTTTAAAAATTATTTGCAGTACTTTGATCCTGAGTGAGTACAAGCACATACCCTTTACTACAAGATAGATCAGCCCAATACGTCTTAATGCAGTAGTATCCCATTTGGTTTCATGCATTCTTAAGCCTAACCATGATAGCTTCTTTTGAATGAGCAACTTCATTAAGATGACTATCCCATTTTAAAGCCATATCTAAACTCTGCTTTTAGATATTTAAAGGGGCTCAAATGAAACTTTAAATCATCTATAAACCCTTATAACTTTTTTTAATGAACATTTTGGCCGTGCTCTCTTTGAGATCATTGACCTGACTACCCTCAAGTCTCATTAAAAAAAACCCTTTAGTTTTACCCATAACTAGAAAGGCAGTTGTGTTTCAGTGTACGAATTTTGGGAATCCTTTGCAAAATTGTAAAATGGTGCCATGTTTTAATGAATCCTTTGAAAACCACTTGCCACATCTATTTATACTGATATCATTAAAGTACTTGTATTAGAAATTTTCATACTTGGGATATGTTTTCTTTCCTCAGGAAGCTGCACAAGCCTTGATTTATGCTGCAATGGCAGGATCAACCTTAGAAAATATTCCAGGGAAAATAAGTGAATATTTAGAAAGAGTTCAAGCTTTATATACTGCAGGTAAATAATAAAAATACTTTTTGTTTTCACTATTGTACTATTCAATAGTCTAATACAGTATTGTTTCCCAAATCCAGAATCACATCTCTTCATACAGGAAGTGAATATTTTTAATGGACTTACAACATTTAAAAAGGGGGTTCCACTTTTTATTTTCTAGAGATAAAGGAATTTTGTAATGTATGAAATGTCTTGATTCATTTTAAGAGTAAAAATACAACTTTATTTCTCTTAAGTTGAATGGTTATTCTTTTTGAAGTTTCTTCCATTGTATTTTGTTGTTCAATCTCTCTCAGTTTTTGAGTACTCAAATTGTTCTTGCATATGGTTTACTATAAATACATAACAGTTTTCATGTGTAAACCCCTGAGTTGTTAATGAATATTATTTTTATTTATTATATTATTATTAGCTATTACTAGAAAATTTATATCCAACCTTTTATGCAGATATTGCATCTCTAATAAGAAAAGTTCATCAGTTATTAAATAAGGCCAGCTAATAATTTTCTCCCTAATTTAGTTCAATTGCAGAAAGTTGATCCCTTGAAATCAAAGCAGCAGCTGGACTTGGAGCGTGCCCATTTCCTGGTTACCCAAGCTTTTGATGAAGATGAAAAAGACAACAATGAGGAAGCTATAGAGTTATACACGGAAGCGGTGGAACTCTGTTTGAAAACAGTACGTTAAGCTACCACTTAACTTGGTGGATTTATGTTATGGTAAGAAATCCTTCCCTTTATTCAGGTGATTTTCAGGTAGATGTGTACATACATCCATATTTTCTTAATTGTTTTAGAAGCTTGAATATACTATTCCTGGTTAGAGCCAATAAAAAAGACCATGAAAAGCAGTAAAGAAAACCCTTTTTATGGTGGGAAATTTCAATTAGATAACCAATCAACCAGTGTTTTGGATCAGGTTAGCCCTTTGAATTAGCTTCTAATTTTTATAGCAGAAAATATTCTGTATGTACATACCCTTCACTCCTGGATAAAAAAGTGGTACCTGTGTTTCTATTCAAGAATGTTTTTGTGATTTGGGATACTGTTGAGAATTAATTGTCCTGAGCCTTTATTTCAGGTTTTTTTTTGTTTATTTATTTATCAAATTGTTCGCTGCCCTTCTCACCACAATGTTATTTTTACTTTTTTCATATTAAAAGAACATTCTAGAACAATTTTAGGTACTTTTTATTTATTTATTTATTTATTGAATTTTTCCAACAAATGTGACACAATACCGTTACTGAAATAGGAACAGAAGATTTTAGACTTTGTGAGTCCACTTTACCTGAATATTTGTGATTTCTGTTTTTTATCCATTAAGTTAAATGTTAAGGGATGGGGAAGTTTCATTCAGTAGTTGCTGAAATCAGTGAAACTTCTCTATGGATATAATAAATTTTCTCTAGTGATTTCTGGGAAACTTGTGACCAGATAGATTATATCACAATCCTGAACTGAATTTGAATTTGTAAAAACCTACTCCCAATAACTTCACTGTTTCATGCCTGAAACAAAAAAGAAACTTCAGAGCAGACAGGAACATTCATACCTATCTATAAATCCCAAACAGCTCTTTTCCTTGAGTTAGGTAGCAGTTGTGGAGGATAGTTGGCTAGTTCTGGGAAAAGCACAGCACAGCTACATACATTTGATTTGCAATCTCAAATCACTTTGAATACTTTGAATATTGCAGGTACCATTTTTTATACTATTTTAGTGAGTACTATAGGCAAAACATCTTAGAGGAAGAGCTCACAATCATGATGTAACTCCACCAAGTATGACTCCTCTCCTTTACCTCTCTCTTCTCCTCTCTTCTCCCCCTTCTTGAAAGAATCTTGGTATTTTGAGTAAATTGAATTTAGTTTTGCTTTATTTCCTTAAATTCTTGAAATATCTCTCTTTTAACTATTGGCATTAACATCAATAGATTTGCTTTGTTCATTCATTAAAACTGGACTTAATATAAGTGAAATAATTTTTCCTATATATGTCTATAATAATTATATGGTCAAGGATTGGAGGATCACATAATTGTTTTATTCTAGTTGAGAATTATGGTTACTTAGACCAGTGGTTGCCAACTGGTGGGCTGTGGCCCACTGGTAGGCTGTGAGAAAATTTTGGTGGGCTGCAGAGTAATCTCACCTCCAGAGCACTCCCCCCCCAAAGCAATTAATCCAGGCTGCGCAGAAACACAAGGTTGCGCAGCCCACATGGCCTGTGGGAACCCTCCCCTCCCACTCCTTACCCCGCAAACTTGCCTGTTAAATTGCTATTTTTCCTTTTTCCAACCATCATCTGTTCTGCTGTGCCGGGAGATTTAGATTAGCTAGGAAGCAGGAAATGGTTGATTTCTTGCTTTCTAGCTAGTCTTTAGGTCTTCGGCTGTGCTTTTAAGCATAGCTGAACCTCCCTTAGGACTGAAGGTTCTATTATTCAGTGCAGACTCTCAGCAAGCAAATTTGAGAGACTGAGCTAGCTGATGACAGATAGATAGATCACTGAATGATTCTGTGAGCAACTCAATCTGCCTGCCTGCTTTGCCTGATTTTGGGTAAAAGTTGCTCTTTTTTTAATAAAAAATTCAATATTTACATACATGGTGTGGTGTGAGTTAATTTTGTGAGTTTGCTTGCTTGAAAATTTTATGAGTTTGCTTGCAAGCAAATTTTATGTGACAGACTGAGCTAGTCAATGGCAGATAGATCTCTGAATGAATTCTGTGATTCTGCGAGCAACTCAATCTGCCTGCCTACTTTGCCTGATTTTGGGTAAAAGTTGCTCTTTTTTTATAAAAAAAATCAATATTTATATAAATATTTATAATATTTACATACAAGTCATACCTCAGTCACATGACTACCAAGCCACACCCACAAATTAGGTCACGTCCACAACCGGTAAGTGGTCCCTGGGATTTAAAATTATGAGTTTGGTGGTCCCTGAGGTCCAAAAGGTTGACAACCCCTGACTTAGACAGTTGGGTTGATTTGAGCAGCAGTGTTTCTAATAAAGGAGAATATTTGTAGTCTAGGATTGAAATTAGTCTCCTTGGTGCTCTGTAAGATTGGTTGTTTTCTTGCAGACATTTCATTACCCAAACTAGGTATCATCCTCAGTACTAGCATCAATGCTAATTTGAGTAATATCTGCCAAAAATGGCCAAACTCAGAAAGTACCAGGGACCCATCATAGAGATATTTGTACAACAACTAGCCAAGTATATATTCATTTATCTGGTTCTATCCTTGCAGCATATGTACAGTAATTATGGTATAGTGCGCTTTGTGAATCACAAATTGGGTTAACTGTGGGTAAGCAGACAAAACTGTTGTGAAGTGGCTATGAGCAAAAGTCTCAATTGTATCTCAGAATACCAAACCATAAATGTAGGAAATACTTAGTGGATTTAGTTTTTATCCACTGTATAATATTAGCTTCTAATTAGTTGTATCTGAGCAATTTTAGTATATGTATTGGTAACTGAAGGTGCTAATAATAGCCTGATATGATTATATCTTCTCAATTTTCTATAAACAGTTGTGTAGTAAATGGAAGAGAAAACTTACTGACAGCTGATGGATTTTATGCCTTGTTTAGTGGACTATTTTCCTTCTTATTTTTTCAATATTCCAGTCTAGTGAAACATCAGAAACACTTCTCCAAACCAAACTGAAGCAACTAGCTCGGCAGGCACTGGACAGGTAAACTTCTTGGAATTTTGTACCTATATGATAGCTTCCATTATTTCATTGCTTATAACATTGAGTTTGGTAGACAGACAAGTTTCAACAAGTAAAAGGTTTCAAATTTATTCATAACTATCATTGCACTTTTATTTTTCAGCCTACAATTAATTAGTTTCTCTGCTAGTTTTGTAACTCTCACAAGTCATATACAAAATAAAAATATAAAGCAGGACTATTTATTTATTTTATTTATTTGATTTATATTGCCACCTATTTGCCCATGGCGACTCAAGGCGGCTTACACAATGTAAAATCATATTTAAAACTAAAAATAAAAACAATAAGAACTAACAAAAAGAATCAAATAAATTAGTAAAGTACAATAGAACAAAATTTGGGAAAACAAAAATTATCAGGGTCACTTTCCAGTTTTAAGCAATTCAACTGTTGACTTGGTTGATTAGGAACCCTATGATATTTGTTCTGCAACGTCTGGAGAGCCTTAGGTTTCTATACTTACGATCCAGATAACTATCCAAAATTATGGACTTCCGGTGTGACGTGGGTTCGAAACACCATGGGATGACAGCACTCTTCCCCTTGTTGCTGAAATTCAGTGGTCCGGTGGCCGTCAGAGGTGAAAATTGGTCCTGGGGGGATTGGTGAGAAGAGGGGAACCTTCAGAGCTACAGCGGGAAGGTGTGATCCTCAGTGGCATGAACAGAGGAGCCCTCAAAGCCGGAGCTGAAGTGTTGGCTTTCAGTGCCCAACCTGGAGACCCGATGTCTCACAAGATAGAAAAGGGAAGCGAAAAGAGAGAACGGTGTGTTAAAAGCGGTGAGAGCGGAAGTGTTTGATTTGGTGGAAAGTGCTAAAGAAAGAGCGAGCCCAGAGAGAGACAGTGAAGGAGAAAGCTTTAAGCGGCACACAGACAGAGCTAATAGCGAGGTGAGCAGAAAACGGAGAGGCCGAATAGTGTTGCCAGCAGCAGAGAAGAAAAGAAAGAAGAAGGGAAAGTAATAGACTGATTCTGATTTGACTGTGATTTGAAAGAGAAGGTGAAAGTGAACTGATTGAAGTAGTGGAGTTTCCTCAAGTTTCCTCGAACATTGCAACAACAAAAGATACAAAGAAATATATGAGGGCTAAAGGAGATTGACTGTGACAGTGCAGAATTTGGAGAGTCGGACATTTTGAAGGTGGAAAGTAAAAATTAACCCTTTAAATCTAATAGCCACTAGTATTACAGTAAGACAAGCAATCTGATTGGAACTTTTAAATCTAAAATTAATTATTATCTGTGATTATAATATATGTAAGAACATTGTGGTTGATCTTTTCTTTTTTTTCTTCCTTTTTTTTCTTACTTTAATAACGTTTGATATTTAGCAGCATTTTGTGATAAAAACCCTTAAATATTTAGGTTTATACAATTATATATTGATTAGACCTTAAAGATATTGGTTATTTAGTAAAACACATAGAATAACCCTTGCGGAGAATGAAAGGAAAGTTGTGATTATTAGAAATATTGTCTGTATATTTAAAAGTACTGTGACTAAACTACATTTTTATTTGCTTCTCCTCTCTTCTCTCAAATAACTTTGGATTTTGGGATTGACTTGTATATCTGTATAGATTAATTAATTTGTGAAAGTTCTTGATTCATTTAAGAGTTAATATAAGGCATTGAAGGGTAGATTACAGGGAAGAATAAGGACTGTGATAGAACCTAGAGGAATAGTGAGCATTGAATGGTGTTGTGGGATAAGATAGAAAAAGGATAACAAACCAAATTAATTCAAGAAATGACAAGCATTACAACAACAGTAGTGAAGACTGGGAAGAAACCCACCCTGACAACAGCTACAGCGATTTTATTTCCATCTACACAAAGATCCATTGAAGGAATGCTTACAACGGAGAAAACAACAGCTACAATGAATACACAGACCATGCAAGCTACCCTGTTAACAATTCAGGAGATGATGATGAAATTAGAGAAAAGCATGACTAAGAACCATGGAGAAATGAAATTAGAGATGGAGGAGGTGAAAAGAGAAGTGAGAAAGGATATTCAGAAGTTGGATGAAAAAGTTGGTCAGATTCAAGAAGTTTTACAAAAGAATGAACAAAGACTCTAAACGATTGAAAAAAGAACGGAAAAAAACAAAGAAATTTAGAGTCGGTAGATCAAAGGATGCAAGAAAGAGACAAAGAAGTAGAGAACTCACTGATCCAGTTGGAGATGGAGAGGGCTTCATTTTACTTACGTTTCCAAAATGTGGTAGAGACGAAGGAGGAAGATCTAACAGAAATAATGGCAAAGACTATTGCAGAGGCACTCCAAAGAGAGAAGAGTGAGATAATGAATTAGACGAAGTCTGCCAAGTCTAAACAAATTATGCAAGAAGATTTAGACTACCAAAAGAGGTTCATATCTGTTTTGCTCGGAAAAAGGTAAGGGACATAATTTACAAGATTACTAGAGAGGAACCTATGATATATAAAGGTAAGGAGATCGTAATGTTAAAACAGATCCCGAAAAGAGTTCGAGAACAAAGGAAAGAATATCGTTTTCTGGCTGCCCAACTTAACAAAAATAACAGATTGTTTAGGTGGATTACACCAGAAGGAATGTTGGTGTCGTGGCAAGGGAAGAAAGTCAAGATTGACACACTGGAAAAAGTGAAAGAATTCCATGCACAACTATTAGGCACAGACAAACTCGATAGCAGCAGAGAAGAACTGGAATCGGCTAGTCAAGATGATCAACAACTGGAAAAGAATGGAAAAGGGAAGGAAGAGGAGGAAAGGAAGAAAGACCACGAGAAGAACACAGAATAAGAACAAGAGCACAAACAGAAGCAAGGAATAACAGGAACTAATTGGTAAAGGCAAAGAGAGAAAATGGATAATAATTTGAAGATATTATCAGTAAATATAAATGGACTTAACTCCCCATCAAAACGGAATCAAACTCTGAAAAAATGGGCAAAACAAAAAATGGATATAGTATGTCTCCAGGAAGTACATGTTAGAGCCCAAGATAAGAGATTTTTGCAATATAAAAAATTAGGAAGCTTATACGCAGCATTAGCAGAGGAAAAGAAAAAGAGGAATAACAGTATATGTTAGAGAAGGAGTAGAAGTAGAAGTATTATACACAGATTCGGTAGGGAGAACATTAATATTAGAAGTAGTATGGGAACAGAAGAAAATACTATTAGTTGTAATATACGCCCCCAACAAACAACAAGAAATGTACTACAAAAAAATACATGAAAAATTCTTGAATTAGCCAAAGAAGAAATTTGCATAATAGGGGATTTCAATGCAGTCTTGGATATAAAAAAAGATTATCAAAGTACTAGTAAAAAAAAGAAAAAGAAAAACACACTTCCAAAAACATTTTTTAACATGATAGAAGAACCTAATTGATATATGGAGAATATGCAATCCAAAGGAAAAGCAGCTCACCTTTTATTCTATTCCCCACAAATCATGGTCAAGAATTGACATGACATGGATAAGTAAAACCTTAATGAAAGACATACTACAAATAGAAATAGCACCAAATATATGGGCAGACCATAACCCCATAATAGTAACATGGAAAGGTCAATCAAAACAAAGAGGAAGGTGGATGTTGAACCCACAGACAAAGAATATATAGCAAAATTTAAAAAAGAATTAGAAATGATTTTTGATGTAAATAAAAAAGAACACACCTCTTTACAGAATTTGTGGGATACAACGAAAGCCTATCTAAGAGGAATAACAATTGCATATAATGCTAGAAAGAAAAAGAAAAGAAAAGAAAGTAACAAGTTACAGAATGATATTAGAAAATTGGAAAGACAAGCACAATTAGCACCAGAAAATGAGCAAATTATAAATAAATGTAAGTTAGCTAAACATAAATTGAATATATTAGAACAGGAAAGAAATTTAAGAGCATTGAAATTAGTAAAGCAAAATTATTTTGAAAATCCAAATAAGCCAGGAAGATGGCTTGCATATAGGTTAAGAAAGGAAAAAGAGAAGAGATGGATACAGCAATTGCAAGATAAGGAGGGAAAGATACAAAATAATTTGGAGAAGAAAAAAATAGTACTGGAATATTTTAGTGAACTCTATAAACAAGAAAATATGAGTAAAGAGAGAATTAAACAGTATTTAGAGGAAGAAAATATTCCAATACGCACAGAAGAAGAAAGGGAAAGATTAAATGAAGAGATTATTATGGAGGAAATAAAAGAAGCAATTAGTAAACAAAAAAACAATAAAACTCCCGAACAGATGGTTTACCTGCAGAATTATATAAAAATTTAGCGGAAATTCTTGATCCAATTCTTTTAGAAATCTATAATGAAATACTTAAAGGGGCAGAGCTACCAAGGTCGTGGAGAGAAGCGTACATCATACTAATACCTAAGGAGGGTGTAGATACCACCCACATAAATAACTATAGACCAATTTCCTTGTTGAATGCCGAGTACAAAATATGTATGAATTTAATGGCTGAGAGATTAAAAAAATACTAAGTAGATATATACATATGATCAAAACAGTTTTCTTCCAACAAGACAACTTAAAAACAATACAAGAACAGTACTTGATATCCTGGAATACTATGAGCACATCCAGAAAAACAGGCTTCACTAGTTTTTCTGGATGCTCAAACTGACAAGGTAAATTGGGAATTTATGAAGCAACAAGTAAAGGAAATGAAATTCGGGGATAAATTTGAAAAAATGTTAGAATCAATATATTCAAGACAAGAAGCCCGGATAATAATCAATGGAGAAATGACTAATTCATTTGAAATAGGAAAGGGAGTCAGGCAGGGATCCCCACATTCACCTCTGCTCTTTATCATGACTTTAGAAACTTTGCTGAGAAGAATTAGATAGAATATGGAGATAAAAGAATTAAGAATTAAAAATGAAGAATACAAGGCCCAAGCATTTGCAGACGACTTTGTATTCTTCATAGAAGAACAATAAAATCAGGACCAAAATTAATTAAAGAGATAGAGAGATATGGAGGGATGGCAGGTTTAACAATAAGGATAAAACTAAAATGATAATAAAAAATTTAACAGAGAAACAAAAAAAGAAATTAGAAAAGAATTAAATATTTAGGAATTTGGCTCACGGCAAGATGTTCAACAATAAAAGAAGATAATTACGTAAAATTGGTAGAGAAATTAAAAAAGATTTAGAAAAATGGGGGAAATTGCAATTATCAATGTTAGGAAGAATAGCAACTATTAAGATGAAGTAAGAGCCTTGGTGGTGCAGGCTGTTAATAGCCTAGCACTTAGTTCCAGCTGCCTGTAATTATTGCAGGCTCAAATCCCACCAGGCTCAAGGTTGACTCAGCCTTCTATCCTCTTGGGGTAGGTAAACTGAGGACCCAAGATTGTTGGGGGCAATAAGCTGACTTTGTAAAAATGCCGCTTAGTAATAAGCAGGCATATACAATGGAAGGAAGGCTATTGCTGAGCGCATTGGGTTGTATCCCAAAAATGTAAGCACCCTGAGTCTCGAGAAGGGCGGGATATAAATATGAATTTAAAAAAAATCTTGCCAACAATATTATTTCTCTTTCAAAATATTCCAATTAAATTAGATAAAAAATTTTTTTTAACAAATTAAATAAAATTACTACGAAATTTATTTGGTCAGGGAAAAAACCTAGAATAAAATTAAGCTCCTTACAAGATAATAGATGCAGAGGTGGATTTGGACTCCCTGCCTGGAACTAAATTATAAAGTGGCAATTTTAACATGGAACAAGGCCTGGGCCAATTTGAGAAACAAAAGAGTTTTAATGCTAGAAGGGCATGATTTGGAAGCAGGGTGGCATGCCTTCATGTGGAACCCAGGAAATAAAAGTTATACACACTTTAATAGGCATATAATTAGATGTTCATTATTAAAAGTGTGGAAAGAGATTAAGCACAAACATATTATATGAAGATCCCAGGATGGGTTTCTGCCATGGAGGCATTGATCCACCCCAATGCATTAGAAACTGGAAATTACGTATTATGATGTACTAAATTCCCAAGGAAGATTAATGCCGAATCAAAAAATTAGAGAGCAAGGGATGAAAATAGAGTGGTGGCCATATTTACAACTCGAGACAAGATATAAAAAAGATATGGAAGAGTTTGGAATTGAGATAAAACCGAATCAATTAGATAAAATACTCGAGGGACCAGATGAAAAATTAATCTCAAAAATGTATAACTACCTGTTAGAAATAGTTAAAAGGCCCAATGATTGCATGGGCAAGGAATGTAGGGCACAATATTAATTTGGAAGATTGGGAAAAAATTTGGAATCAAAATAACAAAATAACAAAATCGGCAATTTATAAAGAAAATCAATATAAAATGTGTTATCGGTGGTATCTGTCACCCTCAAGATTAGCTAACATTTATCCAAACATGAGTCCGATGTGTTGGAAATGTAAGCAAACGAGGGGCACCTTCTTCTACACTTGGTGGCTCTGCCCAAAAAGTAAAAAATATTGGAAAAAAATGAGACTGTGGATAAAAGAAATTACAAGTATTCAATTAGAATTTAAACCTGAAATATTTTTATTGGGAATGTTAAAAGGGGACTATGCAAATGGAATGAAATATTTAATTCTCCATATAATCACAGCGGCAAGAATTGCGTTGGCACAGTGTTGGACGGGCAATCAAATGCCAACAAATAATTTGATTACTCAGAAAATACTTGACTGCGCTGAAATGGACCTACTCGCACAAAAACTTAAGAATAAGGAAGACTCAAGATATATTACAGCTTGGGATAAATGGTATAAGTGGATTAAAGAGAAAAAACCAGGAAATTAAAAGAGATGGTTTTGATGGAGTGGTTAGAACGTTTATCAAATTAAGAAACTAATAGTAAAATTATTACCAAGAAAAAAATCACACCGTCTTAGTTGATCAGAAACATATGTTTTATAAGTTTATTTATTATGTGTTCGTATATATAGATTTTGTCTGCAATGTAAAGTTGTATTCGATGTATTGTACATAGTGTTTTTATCTTTTAATCTTTAATAAAGCTTAAAACTATCCAAAACTATGGCATAAAACATGTCTCAGGTATACAAGAAGACATTTTAACTGTTGGGAATATTTTTTTGTCTGATTTGTTCAATATTGATACAAAAGAAGGCTTTATATAATTATTAAAGCAGAAATCTTGTATATAATCATAGCTCATATACAAATGATTTAGGTTTGTGTAAAGTAAACTTGGAATCATTGAGTTGAATTTAATTCCCAGCTACTCATTAATTTAGTTGGTGAGAGCAGAATCCACAGTTTTGTTTGACTCTTGTGGTTTTTATGTCTGTAGAAAAATACATAAAAGCAAAGGTTTAAGAATGAACTCACTCTTTTTGCTATGTCACAATTGCCATTTCCTTTAACAATTGTAGAGCTGAAGCCCTGAAAGATTCAAAGCCATCTCAAAAAGACAAGCCAGCTCCAGTGAAGCAAAGTCAGCCAGTTAGAACTTTTTTCCCATTGGGACCTGATTTTTCCTTGAGTGATAAGCCACAGTCCATCAGACCTGTTCATGCTAGTGAACCTCAAGGTCAGCGATATACTGTGGAGGAGATCCAAGTGCTCAGGTAAGGGAGGGAAAATATATTCTGCAACATGCTTATATAAAATGTAGTTTCTAATCTAGGCTACAGTCTAGTTTATTGAATAGGCTAACTTTTAAATAAATGAATGTAGACTTTCATGCTGAAAAATACTATCCTAGAGATAAATGCAGCAGATTGTCTATATCAGTGGTCGCAAACCAGTGGGCTGCGGCCCACTGGTGGTCCGTGAGTAAATTTTGGTGGTCTGCAGAGAAATATCACCCCAGAGCACCCCCCAAAGCAATTAAACCAGGCTGCATGGGAACACAAGGCTGCGCCACCCACATGGACAGCCTGCAGAACACAAGGCTTGCGTCGGAAAACACAAGATAGTGAGGGGGGGGGAAGGGCGGAGGGGGGGAACTTGCCTGGCCACCGGGCTGTTTCTTTCCACTTCTTTCTTCTTCTAAGCAAGTTAGGAATGTGGCTGCCTTGTGTGTTTGTGAGGGATCTCTGTATTAGATCGGATCTCTCTTCCCCTACCCCTGACAATGGAGCTCAAAAGCAGGAATGTGGCTGCCTTGGAGGGGGTGGGGTGTGTGAGGGATCTCTGTGTATGTGAGAGAGGGGGGGGGTTAGATCAGATCTCTCTCCCTCTCCCCCCCCTCTCTCCCACCAATGTCAGCAAGCCACCGTTAGTCAAAATACATATTAGTGGTCCTCAGGATTTAAAATTATGAGTTTGGTGGTCCCTGAGGTCCAAAAGGTTGGCGACCCCTGATATAGACTATATTTTCTATTTCATAATTCTTAAAACCAGCATGCAGACATGCTTATGGATGAGTGTATTCAAAATATCAGGAAGTTAATCACATTTTCTTTAGGAAGCAAATGAAAGAAAAAAAGCTGTTGCTAGTATTACGGTCCGAAACTTCATATCAAGCTTAGCTTGATTTATACAGACACATCCATATAGTTTTCCTATCTTAGAGAAGTTTATTGCTCCACCTACTGATTTTAACCATTGTCTAATTCAGAGTTTCCCCAACCTTTCTGAGTTGACAGCATGGGGGTGGGGTGGGGGGCAGCTACAATGTATGTATATTTCTTTCTCCCATATATTCAGCTTTCTCCCAGCTGCGTATCAACAGCCCTGCCTGGTCTACTAGATGTCCTATCGGGGGTGGCGGTTGAGTTTCCCAAACTTATTGTGTTGGGGGATTTCAACCTGCCGTCCCTGGGGGGGGGCATCAAAATTGGACCAGGAGTTCATGGCTTCCATGGCGACCATGGACCTGACCCAAATAATACAGGGTCCCACTCATGAGGGGGAACACACCCCTGACCTGGTCTTTATCTCAGGACAGTGGTATAATGATCTAGGTGGGGGCTCTCGTGACTGTACCCCCTGCCATGGACCGATCATTCCCTCCTGCGGCTAACCTTCCAGGATACCACTCCCCATCACTGGGAAGCGGAACCAATGAGATGGTTCTGCCCCAGGCGTCTAATGGACCCAGAGAAATTCCAGCGGCTTGGGTCAATCTGTCCTCTCCTCTCTTGCGACTGGTTGAGACCCTGGTGAATGCTTAGTAGGCGGCTGCCGCGAGCTTTTCGATTGATGCGTTCCTTTGGACCTGCCAGCAGATCCCTGTTAGCTCCTGGTTTCCCAGGAGCTCTGAAAATGAAGCGTCGGAAGAGAGCCTGAGAGAACTGTTGGAGGTCAGCCGGTCTGAATCTGACCGTTACAGCTGAGGCCTATATTAGTCCTATTTGACTGTGTTGAGGAGAGGCGGCGTATCTATTTCTCCTCTCTCATTGAATCCTGCAGATAATCATGCTTAACTGTTCAGGATCACCGCTCCCTCCTTAAACAGGGGAGGGAGGATCCTTACAGAGATGGGAGGGAGTTTAGTCAACATCTGACAGATGAAGATTGCTCAGATCGGGCGGCTTGGACTCCAACTTGTCAGAGTCCGATGGGAATGATGTAGCAGTCTTAGGAGTGTTATCTGGGAGGAGTTTGACTCTGTAACTCCAAAAGAGGTGGACAGGATCATGGGAAGACTGAGCACTGCCACATGTTGTGGACCGTGTCCTCCTGGCTGGTCTGCCGCGCCGGGAGGTCACACCTGGCTCCAGGCATTACCTTCTTTTGAGTGAGGAGTCTTCCCTCCGCCTTGAAAGAAGTGGTGACCCCTCCTCAAAAAGCCTACCCTGAACCCAGCTAATTTAAACAACTTCGTCCGTCGTCAACCTTGGCTTTATTGCAAGGTTGTTGAGAGGCGTAGTAGCACAGCTCCCGATGTTCCTGGAAGAAACCAACTATCTAAGACTCACATCAATCAGGCTTCAGGCCCGGATACAGCACAGCACAGAGGCAGCGGCGTTGGTGGCTGGTAGATGATCTCTGGAGGGGCGCGGACAAGGGCATTCCTCTGTCCTGGTCCTATTAGACCTCTCAGTGGCCTTTGATACCATTAACCAGTATCCTACTGTGACGCCTTGAGGGGCTGGGAGTGGGGGGCACCACTTTACGATGGTTCTCCTCCTGCCTCTCAGGCGTGCTTGAATGGTGTTGGCAGGGGGGCAGAGATGGCCCCGAGGCCTCCTTTGTGGAGTGCCTCAGGGGTCGTTCTCTCTCAGCTCCTGTTCAACATCTATATGAAGCCACTGGGTGAGATCATCTGTGGTTTTGGGGTGAGATACCATCAGTATGCTGATGATACCCAGCTTTTTATCTCCACCCCTAACCAACCCAGTAGCCTGATGTGATGGTCCGTGCCTGGAGGCTGTGCAGATCTGGATGGGGAGGAACAGACTCAGGCTCAACCCAGCCAAGACTGAGTGGCTATATGTACCAGCATCTCGAGTTGCCCAGCAAATTCCACCGTTAACTATGGGGGAGAGGTGTTACCTGTAGATAAAGGCAGCAACTTGGGTGTCCTCCTGGATGCATGGCTCAGTTTAGAGGAACAGGTGGGAGCTGTGGCCAGAGGATTTGCATTTGGCCTAGTTAGCCAGCAGTTGTGCCCCTACCTGGACCAAGACGCCCTACGTACGGTCACTCATGCGTGGCACTTCCCATTTGGACTACTGCAATGCTCTCTACATGGGGCTGCTCTTGAGGACCACCCGGAGGCTTCAGCTGGTCCAGAATGCAGCGGCGCGGGTTGTGATGGGAGTGTCCCGATACTCCCATGTTACACCCCTCCTGTGTGCGCTGCACTGGTTACCGGTTGCCCTCCGAGTGAGATTCAAGCTGCTGGTTTTGACCTATATAGCCCTTCATGGCTTAGGACCGGGATACTTACGGGAGACCCTGCTGCCAGCGACTATTTCCCAATGCACTGTACGCTGTCATGGACAGGGCCTCCTTGGGGTCCCGTCAGCCAGACAGTGTCGGCTGGTGACCCCCAGGGGTAGGGCCTTCTCTGTGGGAGCACCCACCCTTTGGAACCAACTGCCCCTGGAGCTCCGGGTGGCCCCTGATCTCCGCTCCTTTCGCCGGGGCCTAAAAACATGATTATTCCAACTTACTGACCTGGACTGAGGATGGACTATATGGGGAATTTTTAGAATTGTTTTAATGTTTTAATTATATTTTGGGTTTCTATGAGATTTGATCTTCTTTTGATTGTATATTTATATTGTTTTACTGTACACCGCCCTGAGTCCTTGGGGAGATGGGGCGGTTTAGAAATCCAATAAATAAATAAAATAAAATATGAATGACACAAATGGGGCCGCAAGTATGCGCATGGCACAGATGGAGTCATGAGCATCTGTGCAATGCTCATGGGGAAGCTAGTGTGGGTGGGGGGCATGCACACTGGCCAGCCACTCACATGAACTGGTGCTCAACAGGCCACGGCCTGGTACTAGGCAGCCCAAGGGTTGGAGACTCCTAGTCTAATCTGACCATTTGCCCTGAAATTCCCAGGTAATCCCTCTTAACTTTCTTCATTAAACAAGTTCAGCTAGGTACTTTTTTGAGATTGGAATAATATTGCATAATAAACAACTGAATCAGCTTTCTTCAAGCTGCTCCTTTTCAGCTGTGATGGGCTGTAGATATTCAGAATAGGATTCATGGAGATTTGAGGAGTTGGTACTCATTGTACGACAGGGAGCAATAGCATGGGAAAGGCTAGATCTAGTTGATCTATTCTAGAATCACATTTTTATATGTTTAAAATAATTAAATGTATTATTTTGTTTAAAGCAATACAGGTAGTCCTCAGCTGGGACAACAGTTTCCATGGCTAAGCAGGGAGGTCATTAAGTTGTGCCACTGGAGTTAATCATGTGGTTGTTAAGCATATCTGGCTTTTCCCATTGACTTTGCTTGTTGGAAGCCAACCAGAAAGGTTGCAGATGGTAATTACATTACCCCAGGGTGCTGCAACCATTGTAAATACATGCTGTTTGCCAAATGCCCAAATTTTGATCACATCATCTTGGGGATGCTGCGATAGTCATAAATGCAAGGACTGGTTATAAGCACTTTTCCAGTGCCACTGTAATTTTGAATGATTACTAAATGAATGGTTAGTGGAGGACTACCTGTGGAAGCATCTAAGAGGAATTCTGCAGGAACTGGCTGGTTCAGTTGAAAGATAAGAGTAATGTGAGAAAGTGTTTTTCTTTTTAAGAAATTCTTTATTACTAGATAGTTTCACCTTAAATTGAGGTAGAAATGTCTACTTACTTGGGGAAAAAAGACAATTTCAAAATCTAAGTATGAACGTTCCCTATGGCAAGGGTCTCCTACTCTCAGTCTGTGGATCACTGCCAGTCTACAGCCCATTGGGAATCAGGTGTGCAAGTGGCTGGCAAGCATGGGAAGCTCCATTTACACAAGCGGCCTACATACATTGAAACCATCCCTTCCACCACCACCACCACCGCTGCCAGTCCACAGAGCAGGAAAAGTTGGGGACCGCTGCCCTATGGCAAGCATTTACTTGAAATAGTAGGCAGTGATAGTATTTGAAAAGACTACAGGTAATCTCCAGGTTTCAAGCATTCCCTTAGTGAATGTTCGAAGTTATGCAATATGCCCCCCTTGGTATTTACGAACAAGTCCCAAAACTATGAATCTTGTAGCACCAAGGCAATTGTTCACCCTTGCAAACAAGCACAGAGGCTGTGCAACATTCGCCCACCCCTCCACCCCTCCATTTTGGCCTACAAAGGTTTAGGCGAGGCCTAAACGGAGCTGCAGAGGGGTGCACATGGCTGAGAGGCTGGAGAGGAGACAGCTTGCTAGATCTTTGCATGGTAAGTGACTTGGTGCGGCAGGTTAGGTAGGGGAGGAAACATTGTGGGGAGAATGAGGAATATCAGTGTGTCAAGGAGGCCTTGGGTGGTCTTAAGTGTGTTCCATCACTAGGCCTCATGTGAAATACCTCATGTGCATTTAATGAACCATAGATTTGATTAGTGAATCCATGGGCAAAAAGAGGGAGTGATTCCGTTTGAGGTACGAGATTCCCTTCCACCAATCCTCAGGTTATGAATGGAATGGGCAGGCTTCATTTCATTTGCAAATCAAGGACTACCTGTATATGGGAATTCAAGAGCTCTTAAATTAGGAAATTGAAAAAACTTCCTGGAAAAAGACCATAGCAACCACCTTGTAATAACATCAAGAAAAATACATGGATGTAACCCTAGAAATTGTTTAACGGCAACACTTGCCATAACCAGAGGGTTATTTTGAAAGGTGGAATATTGTCATTTTGAAAGGTGGAATATTGGAATACTTTTAAAACAATAGCTTGTTCTGTAAACAGGACTTTTAATGCAAACTGAAAAAAAATTATGCTGAAGAATTTTATTTTTAATTAAGGTCTCATAGCAGGAAGGGACCCAAATACTAGGCAGAACAAATCCACATTAAGCAGTTGGCATAAAGAGAAAGAAGTTGTAAGGACCTGCCTCTCCTTCCCGTTCAAGAAAGCATGGATTCTTGAATCTTTAGCATTTCAAAAAGAACCTTTTATTGAAAGAAAGTGAATGCAGGACAATGCAAAGCAGGGTCTGAGTTCCCCCAGGCAATTCCATTAGGATAAAGTGGTTAGAAACCCCTCCCCTCAGTCTGATGTTGAATGAACCATTCCACAAGTACAAAGATGTGGAAAAGATCACCCTGAGAAAGAGATAAGGGGTCGTTCCTATGCACTTCTTCTGTGAGGCTTCTGAACTGAGAGAAAACAGATGGCCTTCCCCCCTTATACATTCCTCAAAGCACAAGCAAAGTAGGTGACGGTAAAAGTTATAAACTAGGAAAATTACAGGATACATAAGAGAAGAGGATGAGAGCAATACATTTGTAGCAGAATCCAGGTTCCCTCCCCACATGAATGGCAGTATCACGATAGGAATCTGACAGAAGTAGAATTTGAACAGGTCTGTTTTTCTAACATCTTGCTCTTTGTATTTAGGAGGACATCAAAAATAAATGGCATTGAATATGTCCCTTTCATGAGTGTTGACCTGAGAGAACGTTTTGCTTTTCCAATACCTTTCTCGTAAGTTTATCTTTGTACTCACCAAATAATTTTTTCACTCTCACCATTTAGAGCTTTCGGTATTGTTGAACTGTGATACTGTAATATACTGCCATGACTGGTATGTATATACGTATACTGTATATCTATGTATGTGTGAATGTGAAGATAGATGCATGAATGGACAAACAATGGATTTTTAAAAAAATGCTCACAATCTAGTTATTAATAGCAATTTTTCAAATTGTGCTGTTTTGGAAAAAATATACAACTTTATGTACTATATGAATAATACCACATTAAGCCAAATCTGAAAAATTGCTGTGTGGAGCACTTGAGTACATAAGCCATGTTTAAACAAACATGGAAATTAGTAGTACATACCAGCAATCTTTCTTCCCTGTGTTCTCTTGACATTGCGGTTTTCAAGGTGACTGATATTCTATTTATAAATATTTTTTTATTATTTTGTATCATAAATTCCATGTCTATATTGAACAGTGTGTTTTCTAGGTGTCCAAAGTGTTAAAATATAAACATCATCACAATCATTATAATTATGTACATACAAAAGTAAGATAATATCAATCATTATTAGAAAGTATATTATCTTCCATATTGACATCAGTTATATAACCATCAAAATACTTACAAGTCAGTTTTTCTTTCCCATGTAGTCCATATTTTCACATAAATCCACTCATCCAACCTCTGTATCTATCTACTAACCATTTGTAGAAAAGTTCCCATGTTATAAAATACTGAATCTTCTTGTTTCTTTAATTTTTAGAGTTAACCCATCTATTTTTGCACATTCCAGAGTCATTTTGATTATATTATCATCTGTAGGGGTTTCTTCATTTTTCCAGTATTGTGTGTATACAATCCTGGCTGCTGTTAGAATATGTAAAATTAAATATGTATTACCTTTATTACAGTTTTCTGGTAGTATATCCAACAGGAATGTCTCAGGTTTCAAGTCTATATGTTGTTTTGTCATAGTTTCCAGCCATATGTGAATTTTCTTCCAATATTTTTTTGCTTTGAGACAGGTCCACCACAAATGATAATATGAACCTGGTGTTTGGTTACATTTCCAACATTTAGCAGGTTTACTTTTATACATATTCACTATTCTTGCAGGTGAATAGTGCCATCCATAAAACATTTTATAGAGATTCTCTGTATACACTGTTAACATTGTAAGCTTATAATTTCTATTCCATAATTTCTGCCACCTGTCCAACTCTATTGCATAGCCAAAATTCTTAGCCCAAGTTATCATAGTTTCTTTTACTTGTTCTTCCTCCAATTTGATAGTTAATAAATAATTGTATATCCTCTTAATTAATTTTTCATCTGTTCCCATTAGAATCTGATCTAGTTCATTTGGTTCATTATAAAACCCGTACTCCTTCCTATCTTTTTCATATCTGGATTGTATCTGTAATTGTGGCCACCATGTTAGGTCAATCCCTAATCTTTTTAGTTCTTGTTTTATTTTTAATTCTCCCCTTTCATTTAGTATGTCTTATATCTTATGATTTTATCATATTTATAACATTAGGATATATCCATGCCTCCATTATAGATAACCATACTGGCACTTTCAGGTAGTGTTGCTCTTTTTTTTGTCTACTAGCAGTAATGCATTTCTAATGTAATGCCTCTGGAAGTAACTATGTATCTTACCCTTCTCGTATTATAAAAAGGCATGCCAACCCAGTTGCAGATCATGATCTTCCAGTGTTAATAGCCTTGTATTCCTCAAATTAACCCACTGTTTCACCCACATAAGTGCTGATGTTTGGTAGTATAGCTCCCAATCCGGAAGACCAAAACTTCCTCTACTTTTAAGATCTTGTAACATTTTTAATTTTATTCTTGCTTTTTTTCCTTGTCATACAAATTTTAATATCTTATTTAGTTCTTCAAAATGTTTTTCCCCAGGTTTTTTGGGATCATCTGAAACAGGTACAATAATTTTGGCAGAATATTCATCTTAATTGTAGCTATTCTATCCAATAGGACAATTGTAGGTTTTTCCAATTTTCCAAATCTGTTTTAATTTGTGCTTTCATTTATCATAGTTATCTTCTTTGGGAGATACACAACTTGCTGTTAATTGAACCCTAAATATTTAACTTTCTTTACAATTTGCATGTTCATCATTCTTGTAAATTCCCCCTTCTGTTTATCTGTAAAGTTTTTAACCAATATTTTTGTTTTCTCTATTTATTTTCAAACCTGCAACTGCCCCATATTCTATCTTTGTAATTAATTTAGGTCCTGTTTCCTGTGGGTCTTCTAAAATAAACACCAAGTCTTCAACAAAGGCCTGTAACTTATATTCCTCCTTCTTAATTCTCATACCTTTTATTTCACTATCTTGTCTGATATTTCTGGCTAATACCTCTAGGGTTAATATAAATAACAGTAGGGATAAAGGACAACCTTGCCTTGTACCTTTTGTTATGTTGAAATTCTCATCATATCACCATTTATAATCACCTTTGCTGTTTGTTTATGGTATAGCGTTTTAATCATGTTAATAAATTTTTCTCCAAAGTCCATATATTTTAATTGTAAAAACATAAACGGCCAACTCAAATTATCAAAAGCTTTCTGTGCATCAAGAAAAATCAGTGCCATCTGCTTTCCTGAATGTGTCTCATAGTATTCTAGTGTGTTCATCCACATATTATTTTTGATTTGCCTCATAGGTAGAAAGCCATTCTGGTCTGTGTGAGTAAAGTCATTCAGGACTCAGGTGACTGATTCTGATAGGCTTCTGCCAATAGAACAGATGTTCAAGTGGAGAAGCATTTGAATCTGACTCTCTGCAGCCAGTTTTCTTTTTGTTGGAATGTTTCCCCCAAGGTTTATTATAGAATGATTTAAATTTATGTCAACAAATTACGTATCAGTTTGGCAATCTGTTAAAGCAATGGCCTCTTGCAGTGTATTTTCTAATGAATTTTTACCATACTTCCTTTGGCCTCTTCCAGACACTTTATGTCTGAAATATGAACCTGAACAGGTGTAGCAGGAATTTCTGCTCTATTTCCTCTTTTAAAGCTAGAACTCTTTCCAGGTTTGGAGGGAAAATCCCAAAAAAGTGATCTTCTGGATTACCTCAAATAATCATCCCAAATAATAGTTGTAAACTATATTTTGGAATTGCCACAATTCTGCTCACCCTTTCTGTAAGTTAAATGTCTCCCCAAAGACTATCTGCTAACACTTGTTTACATGTTGTGCTAAGTTACTGAATAAGACATACTAGCTTTATTCACACATAATATCAGATTATAAATCATGGTTTATGAACCATAAGGGTAGGATGTATCCACTGTACTAGGCTATATTGTGTTAGAGTTAGTCTTAGTTTAGCATGATGTAGATCTTAGCCAATGAGGGAGTATCTTGTGTCTTAATAGAACCAGGGTAAGTTAGAGGACGTATGTCCAAGGACCTCAGAAATAAAAAGCAAATCAGAATGAAAATAAAGAATGTTCTATAATAAAAGACTAGTTTGACTGAAATGTCTCTAATTCAGATTAGGAACTAAATGAGTTTTATTAAGAACTGGGAAGCTAAGAGCAAAATTATAAAAATGTAGTTGCTGGTCGTATGCACTGAAAATGCTTAAATTTCTTTTTTTTAAATTAATCCTGAATAATAATATTTGATGAAATGATGTTTGCTAAGGATGGTATACTTATCAAGTAATTTTGATTTCAGAGATAAATGTGGACCATTGCCCTTGTCTCCTAAGCAAAAGGCCATGTTTTCCCGGTGGGTACGGCCAAATGATATAACAAATAATCCCACTATGATCTATACTGTGTCAAGCTTCAGCATTAAACAGGTAAACATGATTTTTTTTTCTGTTTCCCTTTTTATGGCTTGCCTGCAAATTTGCTTTCTAGTTGTACACTTACAGTTTTGTGAAAGTTTAACAATTAGAATTAGGATTTGCAACTTCATCTCTAATCAACATGATTTTTAAGTTAGACAACATGTGACCATTAACTTGTGATTTTACTGTTGCTTTTCCATTAATTCTGCTTTCAAAAGCCAGCTGTGAAATGCACAAATAGTAATCACATGATGGTAGGAGACTTCAGCAACCATAAATAAATGCTGGCTGTAAAAGCACTGAATTTCAATCACACGACTATGGAGATATTACAATGGCATAAGTGCAAGGACACATGGTAAAGTTATTTTTTCAGCATCATTACAACTTTGAACAGTCGCTAAACAGGGCAGTCACTAGGTAAGATGTACTTGTAACTTTACCCATATTTGTTTTTCTAGAAAAAGAAAACTGGATGTTGCCTTACTCTGTCTCTGTCTTACATACTCTGTCTGCAAGCCCTACAGCCTCAGTGTCTCTTCTCTGATCTTATCATCATCCTGTGTTAATAGGTTCTGGGAATATTGTCCAAAAGTACAACTGCCATTGCATTTGCAGTATCAGACCCATTAAAACCACTTATCTTGTGACAAGGGAGAAGAGGGGAAGAGAACTAGTGACAAGTGTTATCATTAAAACACATTGAGAATATTTTTGAATTCAGTTTGAATCTGTCAGAGAATTGACAGGTTCCTAACTCAACTGAGGAATTAAAAATAGCCTTGGGTTGCATCAAAGTTGTCTCTGTTATTATGCTGAACTGTAAGAACTAAATTCCTGAATTCTGTTTGTATTTATTACTGTGTTTGGTTCTTAGACAGTTGTATCAGATTGTTCCTTCGTTGCTTCACTTGCTATCAGTGCAGCTTATGAGAGAAGATACAACAAGAAATTGATTACGAGGTACACTTTTTTCTGCTCAATGACATGCAGTTATTTTAATAATTTTATTTGTTGCCAGTAGCACTTAATTTGGGATACACTTTATTCTGATTTAAACTTACTTCAGAAGTTTAGATAGTTTCAATTTTAGGTGATAGTTTCAACATCAAATTGTCAAATTGCTTTTTCATTTATTGTATACATTTATTGCTGGTCAAGTGATAAAGGAAAGATCAATCATTCAAAAGTAGAATGCCTTAGTAGCAGAAAATTTAGCTGTAACATTATTCTGTAAACCTGTTGTAGAAAAAAAGTGACTTTGTAGGAGGTTCTAGGGTACTCATTGTGAGTTGTTTCATAAATATCACAAATGTTTTTCAATAGATGTTTTCATACTTGCGTTCTAAATTTCACTCACAGACAGACAGGGAGGGAGGGGGAAGGAGGGAGGGAGAGAGAGGAGGAGGGAGAGAGAGAGTATTTGCTTTGTACAGTCTTGTGAGTGTTGTCTTGTTCCACATTCTACAACGGGAACCTAAACTAGTGTTTCTCAACCTGAGGAACTTTAAGATGGGTGTTCCTATTCTGGCTGGGCGAATTCTGGGAGTTGAAGTCCATCCATCTTAAAGTTCCTAAGACTGAAAAACACTGGACTGGTTATAAGGTTTAATGTTAAGTTCCTGCATATCAGTGGCAATATCTGAATTCTAAGTGTAAAACACTTAAGGATAAATCCACTATAATTTATAATCCATGTTTAATTTTTAAGTTGTTTAATTGGATAATTCTATCATTTTGTTAAAAAAAGTTTTCCCATAAAAGTAAAAAGCAATAATAATCTATATTTACTGTTAAGTTCTGATAAGTGCTATATGCTTCATTTTACTTTTTCATATAGTATTTTCATTTCAAATATTTCCTAGTGAAATTTCTCTTTAAGTTTTTGTTTAATGATATAGATCTTAAATCAGGGGTGTCCGGGCCATGGCCAATACGGGTCCATGGCCTGATCGGAACCAGGTTGGCAAGCTACAGATGAGCATGCACACAACTCCACTTGCACAAGTGGCAGGTGTCATGCTCACATGCATAGCTCCATTTGTGCAAGCAGTAGGTACTGGCACTCATGTGAAGCTCCGCTTGTGCAAACTGTGTGTGTACCACTTGCACAGTAAAATTGCTCATGCACATGCCTGTCTCTCGCACTAAGCCATCCCCTCTTCTCCCACATTGGGCTGCCAAGCTGGAAAGGTTGGGACCACTAGCCTAAGTGGTGTATTTATATGTAGTATAAATGTACACAGAATGTAGTCTAATTTTGTCTATATGTTTTTCTCAACATAGCATCATTTACCCACAGAATAAAAAAGGAGAACCAGAATATAATCCATGTGGAAAATACATGGTCAAGCTGCACATCAATGGTGTCCCTAGAAAGGTAGAGATTTAAAAGTTCTACAAGCCCTCTATCCCATCATCCACTGGGTTTCTAACAGTTTTATTGTAGCTTGCTTCTGCACTCCTTTCTTTTGTAATAATTTCCTCAAAAGTTTTACTAAAAGAATAACGGTTGCAACTTTGCTTTGCATATTGTTTGATCTTGTTCCATCTGTTTTGATCAGGTGGTCATTGATGATTTGTTACCAATAGATCACAATGGAGAACTTCTCTGCTCCTATTCAAACAACAAAAATGAGCTCTGGGTATCATTGATAGAAAAAGCTTACATGAAAGTCATGGGAGGTTATGATTTTCCAGGTTCAAATTCAGTGAGTATTATGTGATTCTTGGCAAGATGTTAAAAAAGATTGTAGTCCCAAAAACGTTTGTTGAGAAAGGTTGAGCATGAAAAGTGCTTTAATGTACACAGAGTAGTGAGAATACTTTCATCTATTTGAAGCCTGTGAACAATATATGCTTTTGTTCTTATGGTTTTCTTTGCTTTTTTCAGTAGGGCAAATAATGTATCTTGGAATTAACCATATTTGGAATTGGCATCAGTATTTTGGTGCCCTCTGCAAATATGAGAAATTTTGATAGTTAATACTGAGTTGTAAAATAAAATTCTAGAAACAAATTTCCTTCTGAGAGTGTGTGTGTGTGTGCCTGTGTGTGCACACATGTGTGTAATGAAATTCTTTTGGCCTTATTACAATCACATTTTAAATTTATTCTCTTTAATTGTCAAAGAACCATTATGTTTACCATCCAACAAAGAAGAAAAAAGAAACTAAAGTAATACAGTTCTTATTTGAAAACTATTACAAAATGTAAGATTACTATTCTGTTTTCCTTATATGCCTGCTTTGGAGAAAAAAGGGATTTTACATAGCTGTGGAATTATTATTGAAATGTATGGTTATCAAAAACTGTCTTTCCTGGAAGTATGATTTCATCAATCTGAATTATGCATGTTTTGTTGGTGATGACAGAATATTGATCTTCATGCATTGACTGGTTGGATACCTGAGAGGATTGCCATGCACTCAGACAATCAAACATTTAACAAGGATAGTTCCTTCAGAATGCTTTACCAAAGGTAATTTTTGCTTATTTTCAAAAATGTTGCCACAGTCAGTCTTGTAAAAGTTCAAGGTTTTGTTTATTTTTTAATCCATAATGGACCCTGGTTTTTGTACAGCTTCCAAGAGAAGCAGTGCCTAGATAGTAAATGGTTGAAGAATGAAATTTATTGAGCAAAGATACTTGCTAATGCAACTCAGAAATCTTCCTGAATTTGTGACCCCTGTTGAATCTGGAAATGGAAGCCATGGCCTAGGAAGTTTATGTCAAGCTGCATGTAATGCGCTATTTATGGCCCAACCTCTAATGAAGAAATCTGGCTACAGTGACTCATGGCTCGATCACCACTCAGTTGACCTAAAATGCAGCACCCCACACATTACCTTGCAGTTATTCAGTGGAGTATATTATACCTGTAGTTACCAGCACCTGTACAAGCCCTTGAATTGGTTTTCTCTTGGTTTCTACATGCAGTTGGTGTGACTGGTGTTAACTTTAAACCTGTTTATATCTTTTGACTCCAAGCTAGATAGCTTGGAGTCAAAAGATATAAACAGGTTTAAAGTCATGACTAAGTTGTTCCACTAGAAGTGGCCTGACTGAGTCTATCTTTCTAAGAAAAGCAGCTTCCCCATTTGGGGGAGATATATGGGGCAAAGACCCAGAGATATAGTCCTGAAAGTAACATCTATGGGACAGTCTGAGGCAGAATTATAAACAGGATCAAAGAATCCAGTTCCAGGTGTGAAGATAAAAGTATGCTATGTTTAATATTACAGGATTCAGTTGCCATGGATTGACATAATGCAGTGGTCCCCAATCTTTGTGGCTTGACAGCCTGGCCGGGGGTGGGGGAGAGGAATTGGACCACCGCCTAGAGGTTGTGGACCCCTGACATAATGGACTGGCTAAATTAGAAATATTGAGAAATGAGGTATGTGTGTGTGTGAGAGAGAAATTTGTTCCATTATTTCCTAGAATTTTCTTGAACATCAGTTCTGCCAACGTGTAGTTATATTTTCCAAAATACTATCTGTGGTTTTTTTCCTTTAGAAAACTAAATAGGCAAGCATTGCATGGGGAAACATTAGCAGCCAAATCTAAAGTAAACTTTTTGTTTTTGGTCAGATTTCACAAGGGGGATGTGCTTATTACAACAGCCACAGGAGTGATGACTGATAAAGAAGGGGAACGTTGGGGTTTAGTACCAACCCACGCCTATGCTGTTTTGGATATTAGAGAATACAAGGTAACTCTGAAATAAGAATCTTTGGACCTACTCTTAAACTGACATGGTTTGCATTTTTTTTAATCTGATCTCTTTTTTTAATCTGCTCAAAAATTGAGTGGAAGAAAAACTTTGAAAAATCAGTCCAATTAATCTTTTTTGTCCCACAGTGGGATTAAAATGCTTAAAATAATGGAATAATGTTAGAGAGGTAAACAATAGGAGAAGTGAAACCTTAGTTCTTTCTTTGAAGCCATTGGAGCCCTCCTTTCCCGTCCCCCTGAAATTTGGTGAGGAAACTTTACAAATTTTCAGTACTTGTTAGAAACAAAATAAACATCAAGTTGTTTTCATATACAGAATGTCCTTAATAAAACCTGAACATAAAAAGAAAAATCTTAACATCACTCTTGCTTTCTGTGATATCATGCGTCCTCTCTATAGCCCTCACATGACTCATCCATGGTCCTTCTCATTTATGGTGGTTGAATTCTTTCAAAAACGAAGGATTGCTTGTTTCAGATACTGTAATATAATGCTATTAAAAATCTGATTTTACCAGGTCGTTTTAGGAATTAAATGGCAGAGAAACAAGATAGATACCTTTATTGTGATCCATGATTAATATTAATGACATTTAACTTATTTTCTTTATTCTCAAAAAGAAATGTATTATAAAGTCATATTTTGTGCCTCCTCTTTTTCAGGGTCTTCGCTTTCTCCAGCTGAAAAATCCCTGGAGCCACCTACGTTGGAAAGGGAGATACAGTGAAAATGATATCAAGAGCTGGACTCCTGAACTTCAGAAATACTTAAACTTTGATCCCAGAACAGCTCAAAAAATAGACAATGGTAAAAGATCAGAATGATTTTTGAAAAAAATAAACAGGGCTACAAATGATTTGTGGTCCAAAAGAAAAACTAAAGAGATGGCAGAGGAATCCCATCTCTCATCAATCTGAAATAGGATTACTATCAGGGATGGTCTTTTGCAAGACAGTAAAGCAGAGTTGTCTGAATCATTGAATGAATGTTCTGCTCGGTAACTGTTTAAAAACACCTTGCAGGACTAAAATTTACCAGTGCTGTTAATGACATATGATAACTAGTGCATATTTACCAGAGATAAACACCACTGAAGTAGTGACATTAACACTGGAGTAATTGTAAATAAGAAATTGTAACTTCAAAGGAAAGTTTTATCTGGATAAAGTTGTTGATTGGGTGGGTTAAGTTAATGCCACTGGGCATTTTAAATCTGGCAAAGGAAAGGTAGTGAGAGCCAATATAGCTTATTTTATCATAGCAGCTAAAGAACTTATGCATGACTGGGGAGTTCACAAAGTGATTTAGAGCTAGTCCTGCTGTTGTTCACTCTAATTTACACTTGCTAATCTCACAGATTTAGAGTGAAATATAAATGTAGGAAATAACACAATGCAAGAAAAGTGATGGATTTTGCTTTATTAAAATTTGGGATAGTGCTCATCAGTTTTAAAAGATCTTGATAACATTACTTTACAGATAATTTCTTCAGTTATAAAAACAAAACAAACATTGTAATGCAACTTAGTTAAGTACTAAACTGAAACCTACTACCACGTTTGAATAGGTGGAAAATTGTAGGCTACTTAGATTTAGGAAATTCTCAGTGTAATATATAATACAGTCTTGCAGTAGTGTGCATGCATTCTGGGAGTTTGTTTCATTGGATTCTGTGGAACTTATCTTTGAGTAAAAATGCCCAAGATATCATTGCTCCTTTTTTCCTACCATTTGATAATTTAATATTCAATCACTGGTATTGGATGATAAGTCATTGGTAAAAAAAATTAAAACAGTTTTATCTGCATGTTTTTATATAGGAATTTTCTGGATTGCTTGGGAAGACTTATACAAATATTATGATGTTATTTATTTGAGTTGGAATCCAGGTCTTTTTAAGGAATCCACCTGCATTCACAGGTTTGTCCAATAGTAGCAGGCATGTTAATTTGTTAGCCTCCCTTAGCATAACGTTCAAGTATTAATCTGTGATGCCTTTCTTTACATTTTGAAGCCTGGTCCAAGAATAAATGATTCATGTGTAAACTGGTGAAAAGTAATACCATTACTTTTTGAGCATTTATAAACTAAGACTACTACATCTGCAGCTGTTTGCTTTATTACTTCTCCCTAGTATTTCATGCTAATTTGCAAGACCAAACTGAGAGCAAATGGTAGCTTTCAGTAAAAGAAAGTATTATAATTGTTGATTGCAATTTTTTTAAATACACAGAACTCTATTTCCGCTTTTTTTCTTTTTTGAACAGTACCTGGGATGCAAAACAGGGTCCTGTGAAGGATGCTTACAGTTTGGCTAATAATCCACAGTACAGGCTGGAGGTTCAGTGCCCACAAGGTGGTGCTGCAGTCTGGATTCTACTCAGTCGACACATTACAGACAAGGTATTCATCATTTTTCCAAATAACTTGTAAGGGAAACAAAATGCAGCTCTAAGATATGGGTATTCTTTATGACAATTGAACTACCAGAATTATAGCTCAAATATATTAGATGTGTATCTCCATCTTCCATGAGTTGCTGTGTTCTTATGCCTGATCACACAATACTGTGTCCAATCATAGTGGTATTTCACTAACTGCTTTGTAAACTAGTCATGAGCAGAAAGAAGAAACTGGGAACCTTTAGCATTCCACCTCCACAAGGATAACCAGGTTTTATCTCATTTCAGATTCCAATAAGAGTTCAGTGGCGGTTGATAAAGATTTGGCATTAATATTTATCCTGTAAAAAGAAAGATTTAAAATAAAGATGTATTTTTCCTATTGAGAATTTGCAATCCATTAATCAGCTATATTCCAGATCAGTTGGTGTACTAGTTTCCAGGATTTAGCTCTGATGTCTGGCAATTATGGAAGTTGAAGTCCAATAAATTCAGAGATAGTTACAGTAGATATGAGGAGTCTGTTTGATTTGGAAGGTCTGAAACAATTGATTATGATTTAGAAAAGGAAGAACGTTGAATGAAATCATGGTCATAAATAGTATATAAATATTTGGTTTTAAGGATTACAGTAATTTTTGTAATCACTTTTCTATAGGATGACTTTGCACACAACCGGGAATTCATCACAATGGTGGTCTATAAAACTGATGGGAAAAAAATATACTACCCTGGTATGTATATCACAATTTTCTTTCCTACAATTTTTCTTTCTTCTTGATTTGTTCTTGAAGAAAGATAGGAAATTTGGATATAACTTTGAGTGAGAAATATGTTTGCTAACCACAGTATCCACTAGGACTAGAGCGGGTGTTGGCAACTCGCAGCTCCAAAGTCTCATGCGGCTCTTTGGCCCTCTGCTGCAGCTCCCTGTCCCATCACTGGCTGGCCCTGCCTCTCCCAGTCATTCCTTGCCTGGCCTGAGAAGGTAACGGCGATGACAGCGGATGGAGACTCGCTCCATATTTCAGACTTGAGCGAAGCGCCCCTATATTTGCCCCTTCTTCTGGCCCTTGTTGGTGCTGCATGCACCTCGGCAACTTAGAGAGATGCACGACTTTCTCACTGACCCAGCCCAGTTGAAGCTCATGCCACTGGTCTCGCCACCTCCATGGCCTGCTCGCTGTTCTTGCAGCGCCTTGCGCAGCACACTTAAATTTAGCGCGCTTCAAAATGGGGGAGATGGTGTCCCCTCCTCCTCTTCCTGGAGCCCATTACAATGCAGAGCATCAGCTGCGGTCAGGCCAGTGTCTCAACGTGAAGAGACAGTTGCGCGTGTTCCCGAGTGGTTGAGAAATGACTGGGAGAGGTGACTGGGAGGGGAGGGGGAGGGGCGGGGCCAGCTAGTGGTGGCTTCAGCTGACAGGAAGCCACAGCAGGGGGACAAAAGAGCTTCATTTATCTGGGAAATGACTCTTGATTTAAATCACATGGTAAAAAGCACCCAAAGAAGAAGAAACATCATCAGAAACTAAAAACAAAAAATCAACCCTCGCCTGTTTTTGGAAATGGTTCAAGAGGGAACAACACACACACACACACACACACGAGAGAGAGAGACAGAGAGAGAGGTGAGAGTGAAAGAGAGAGATGAGAGAAATAGAGATAAAAGAGAAAGATGAGTGGGAGAAGGAGATGAGAGCGAGAGAGGAAGAAATGAGAGGAGAGAGAGAAAGATGAGAGAGATCTGTTTCACAGAGAAAAGAAAATACTGGGAGCCACAAACCCTGGGTAGGTATGTGTGGGGGATCATGTGACTGTGTGGGAGTGAGTGATATTGAGTTGGCCATGCCCACCCAGGTTTTGTGGCTCCTGGTCTTTTCTGTTGGAAACTGGTCCAAACAGCTCTTTGAATGTTTAAGGTTGTAGGCCCTGGACTAGAGGGATGTCAAAAAAGGCAAGATGATGGCCATAGCAGCACATTGGACAGAAAATGGTCAGAGCTTCAATACTAATAAATACGTTTTTAATTGTTTTAGTTTTTAAAGTTTTAATGTTTTATTGTTTATTCCGACTTGTTGGTTTAATTTATTTATGTAAATTCTGTGCTGTTTTAATGTTAGCCGCCCTGAGTCCTTAGGGAGAAGGGCAGCATACAAGTCAAATAAATAATAATAATAATAATTATTATTATTATTATTGCCATGGCAATCATAAAGCTTCACTCATTCATCCTAAAATATATTTTCATTGATTTCTTGAATTGAAAATATGGACTAGAAATGTAAGATCTGCCTATCTCTCCATGTTTTGGTGCAGAGAGTGCTGTATTTATGTTGCTTCATTATTAATACCCCAGTAGAAGATTAATTTATTAATTATTTTAATTAATTTCACATTGGACTATTCTAAATTATTTTTGAACACAAATGTACATTTTTTAAATTTTCAGCTGATCCTCCACCCTACGTTGATGGGATTCGAATAAATAGTCCCCACTATCTAACCAAAATAACACTCACTTCTCCAGGAACTCACACATTTACACTTGTGGTTTCTCAGTATGAAAAACAGAACACAATTCATTACACCCTCAGGGTAAGTTTATATGTAATCTTTTAAAAATATTAAATGGAAATCATTAATACTGCCATAGCTTCAACTTTCATGACCTCCGTTCTGAAAAAAAGCATGTGTATATAATAAGCTTGATAATGACCATCAGTCTGCCACTGATTAGGATAGTTACCACCAAAATCCAGAGTGACTTTGTTTTCAATTTTTCGGCCTCTAATCTGAACAAGCGAGAAATGCCACAAGTTTAAGTTGCATGAAAATATTGCCAAATAAAGGATTGTGGATTGGAGATAGAGGAATTTTTGTATCTCAGGGGTACTTAAATCCTACTGCCAACTTTAAGAAAGAGAATTTCCATCTGTAATCCTGTTTCATCAAGTAGTTTTATTTGAGGCAATTACTTCCTTGGCATAAAAAGTAGGTCATAACTATGTTGGACACTAGAGGATCTGGAGTATCAGAAGATTACTACAGATAAAAACTTATTACTCATTTAGCTGTCATGGATCCAAAATAATCCGTGTCCTCTGAAATATTATTTTTATGAGTATTCTGGGTATGTTTATTTAAAAAATAAGTTTTCCTATTATTTTAAAATCTTCATCCCAAAAACATTATATATTCCAAAAAGTTAATAAGATTTTGCACAAAAACTGTATAATTATATGGGTGTTCAGTGAGAAGAAATCAAAATTATATAGTTCCATTTAATTCCATCCTTGTATGATTTCCCAATACACTTTCTTTTTCTTGGTAGTATAAATTGTTCTAAGTTAAAGATTAATTTCTTCTGGATCTTAGGTGTATTCAGCATGCAAGTTTACCTTTTCTAAGATTCCAACACCATATGCTGTATCAAAAAGGGTAAGAAATAATTTAAAAATTAGTTAAAATTTAGCTACTATATTTTACACAAATGTAACTATAGTAGTTATCCATACACATACAAAGAAAGATAAAGATTTCTTGCAGTCTTCCTGTAAAGACCAAACTCTTTCCTCTTCAAAAGGAATTCTTTATTATGAGAAGGAAGTTATCCAGGTACTAGCCAAAGCAGGATCTAAAATGCCTCCAAGCATACAGTGTAGATAAAGGGAGTTAGAACCCCTCCCCTTATTCTGATGTGGATTTAGTCAACCAAAGAAACAACATGTTAATTCCCACCCTTTTTTCTGGGAACGTATCTTAGAAAAGTTTCCCAGGAAGTTTCTTTCAGAGCTGGAATTTTTATGGCCCTTCTCCTCTTGCTATCTCTCCAAGAGGTGACAAATTTCCAGGCATCTGGGCTCCAGTCCCCAGTTGTATATCATGTGCAAGTATACAGATTCAATACAAGAATTAAGATATTCACGTTACATCAAAAGGATTACTTGTACCAACTCCCCCCCTTTCTTCTTCCATTGAAGAATGGCAGATAACACAGATCTGACATATTACCCTCCTCAAAAATTTGAGAAATCCACCTGGAAGACATAAAACATGTGTTATATTTACAACTTAGGATGGTTTGTGAGGGTATTTCAGGTGGAACTTCCGTAGTAATGTGGATGCTTTTACATGTCATTTGGCTACCCACTCATTTTGTGAGGAGGGAAGGTGTTTCCAAGCTACTAAATATTGTGTGGATCCATGGTGAGTGCGCGAATCAAGATATATTTAATTTCAAAATATTGTTCCCCATGTACATAATGGGGGTTGGAAGTGCGGGAAGGGGGGGGGTCTAAGTTTTGAAGTGATCTCTGGTTAGAGTAGGCTACAGTGAAATACAGGATGAACCTGTCTAAGTGTTTTGGGAAGTAGAAGCTACAGTAACAGAATTGATAATTCTGGAGATGGAAAATGGGCTAATGAATTTAGGTCCCAGTTTCTTAGGGTTGCAATGATTTTAGGAACTTTGTAGACAAATATACGTAGTCCCCAACTTTGAATGGTTTAGGATCACAGCGTTTTTTGTCCACTTGAGCCTTAAAAGCTGCTCTAGCCTCTTGTAAGGCTAGTCTGACCACTGGCCAAGTGGTTTGCAGATTATTTATCCACTCCTTAAGGGAGGGAATTTCAGGTTCCTTGGTAGGTAGCTCTGGCATGGGGTTGAATTCTTGTCCTGTGGCTACCTGGAGTGGGGTGAAACCAATGCTACTGTGGACCGAGTTGTTGTATGCTACCTTTGCAAAAGGAAGGTCATTCCAATTGTCCTGTTGGTAATTAATAAAGCATCTTAAATATTGTTCTAATACGCCATTAGCTCTCTCTGTTGAGCCATTGGTTTCCAGATGATTGGATGAGGGCAACCCCTGGGTGGAGCCTAATAAGTTTTAAAATGCCTGCCAAAATGTGGATGTGAACTGTACACCCCTATCTGAGATAATCCATTGGGGAGCTCCATGGAGGTGATAAATGTGTATTAAAAACATCTTTGCCAATGCCTTGGCTGTTGGGATCTTTTGGCAGGGCACAAAATGAACCTGTTTTGAAAAAAGGTCAGTTACAACCCAAATAACAGTATTTCCTGCACTTTCAGGGAGCTTCACTATAAAGTCCATAGAGGCTTCTTTCCAGGGTGCTGAAGGTTCTGCCACTATTTGTAAAAGTCCAGGAGGTTTTCCTTGTTTTCTTTTTGGAGCAGCGCAGATAGACAGCCACCAAAATTGTCTTTTGATGAGGTGCAGGATTTTTACAAATCCAAAGTGTCCAGCTATTTTTGAGTCGTGGCATTGTTTCATGAGATCCATTCTCTGGCTGGCAGGGACATAAAGTTTGTTTTCTACCCAGGCTAGACCATCTTTGAGTAAGCAAGTGTTTTTGTTAGCCTGGAGCAAGTCATCCTTAAGCAATGCCTCCTTAAATATTGAAGTCATTGCATTGTCAGTCAGTGATTCTTTCTTCTCTTGTGCTCGGGTGATTACTTTGGCTGCAAGTTGGGTTGGTTGGATCATGGGTTTTACCACTTCAATCTTTTTGCTATTGTATTGGGATTTCCTGGACAGGGCATCTGCCAAGAAATTTTTTCGCCCCTGGGAGATATTTGAGAGTGAAATTAAACCATTTTAAAATATTGAGCCTATCTTACTTATTTTGCTGAGAGTTTCCGTGGAGTTTTCAGGGCTTCTAGATTTTTATGATCAGTCCAGACTTCAAAGGGGATTTGGTTCCCTTCTAGGAAATGTCTCCATGTGAGGAGTGCCCATCGCACAACATATGCCTCTTTCTCCCATATGGCCCATCTTTGCTCAGTTCCTGTCAATTTCTTGGAAGTATAAATACATGGTTGCAACTGTCTATGTTCATTCTTTTGGAGTAGAACTGCTCCAACTGCTACATCGCTAGCATCTGCTTGGATGACAAATGGTTGTTCAGGGTCTGGGCATTTCAGGATTGGTTCTGCTGAGAATAGCTGTTTAGGTTTTTCAAATGCTGCTTGGCATTCCATCGTCCAGGTAAAGGGTTGCCTTGGCTTTGGCTTCTTCCCCTCCTTTCGTTTTTAACAAGTTTGTAATGGGGAAGGCAATATTTGCAAAAGCTGGAATGATTTGGCAGTAAAAGTTTGCAAAACTCAGGAAGCTTTGCAGTTGTTTGCGAGTATGGGGCAGCTCCCAATCGATGACAGCTTTTACTTTTTTGGGGTCCATCTCTATTCCCTCGTGGGATATTCTATATCCCAGGTAGTCAATTTTTTCTTAATGGAACTCACATTTAGAGAGTTTTGCATATAGTTTGGAGTTTTGTGAGAACTGCTCAGAGTAACTTGAAGTACTCTTCTTTCGTTTCAGTGTAGATTAAAATATCATCGAGATGAACTAGAACCCCTTTGTACAAAAAATCATGGAGAGCCTCATTAATTAGTTACACAAACACAGCAGGTGCTCCTTGTAGTCCAAAAGGGAGCACTTTAAATTGGTAGCATCCAAGTGGGGTGTTAAAAGCTGTCTTCCACTCATCCCCCTCCCTTATTCTGATGCGGTAGTATGCCTCTCATAGATCTAACTTTGAAAAAAAATTCCTTTAGAAAGGTGGGCTAGCATGTCCTTCATGAGGGGGAGTGGGTACATATTCTCCACACTGAGGATATTTAAATTTTGGAAATCAACATATAGACATAAAGAGCCATCTTTCTTTTCACGGAATAATACTGGGGCTGCTATTTTTGGTCGGGTAGGTTCGATGAAACCCCTTTTTAAATTTTAAATTTTTTCCATATCCTTTTGCCAGAATTAAGTGATCCCTCACAGTTTGTCTCTGATGTATTATTACCAGTCAGATTATATAGAGATATGAGCTAGAAAGGAGTCCAATAATCAGAAAATGTAGTTCATGTTACTGATTCAAATCCAATTTCCCTTTCTGGAACATCTTGTGTCCCTAAAGGTATGTACAGGTAGTCCTCGACTTATGGCCACAATTGCGCCCAAAATTTATGTTGTTAATTGAGATATTTGCTCAATGAGTTTTGTCCCATTTTACAACCTTTCTTGCCACAGTTGTTAAGTGAATCACTAGTTGATAAGTTAGTAATCCAGTTATTAAGTGAATCTGGTCATAAATATGAACCAGTTGCCAAGCATCTGAATTTTGATCACATGATCATGGGGATGCTGCAAAGGTCATAACTCTGAAAAATGGACATGAGTCACATTTTTCAGAGCCATTGTAATGTTGAAAAGTCCCTAAACAAACTGTTGTAAATTAAAGACTACCTGTACTAAGCATGGGGTCAAATTAAGTTAATGGGATTTGCTGAGGAATGAATGTTATATTTGAAATGAATAATGAGGACTGATTAAATAGGAGAGATGAAATTAAGTTGAAAATAGTTTTTTTAAGAACAAAGATGAAAATAGATGTGCTAGCTAAGCAGCTTTTGGAGTGATTTTCTTTCAGATGAATGGACAATGGAAAGGTCACAGCGCTGGAGGATGTGGAAATTTTAGAGATACTTGCAAAAATAACCCTATATACCAGTTTCAAATGGACAAGACTGGGCCACTCCTACTTGAACTAAGAGGACCAAGGTTTGTATTAGTTTTTTATAATTGGAACAATTTTGTTAACTACTTACAGGTAAGACTTGCAATTTCAGACTTAAAATATTTAGATTCACCAGTTAGAATTAAATTATATTATCCATAATTTTCAGCCCATATTGTCAGCAATAAGAACTAAATACAGTTGAACCTCAGGTCACGAACAAAAAATCCACCCGATTTTTGAAACTGGTCACGATTCAAAAATCGGGTGGCGAACAAAATCGGCATGGAAAGATTCCCTTTCTGCTCCAATTTCCCCTTTGCCACCATTTACTATGCCCACGCATGTGCAGACAGTTGTGCTTATGGTCACAACCAAATCAGGTTGCAGCCGAAATCCTGGAATGGATTACAGTCGTGACCCGAAGCTCTACTGTAGTCATTTTTTTAAATGTTGTTTATCAGGTTCAAATTTTGAGCTCAAACTCAAACTCTGAGGCTGCCTTCATACATCACATTAAGCCATAAACAATTATTATAGATTTCAGTGACTATGGCACCTTTGGGAGAAGTTAAACACTCTGTTATGATTTAGTACAAACTGTGGATCAAATATGGATCCAGATAGAATCAGAGAATATACACCACTTTTTAAAAGTTCTAATTTTGCTTTAAACTCAGAAGCTTTCAACTTCTGATTCATTTATAGGCAGTACAGTGTTGGACTTGAAGTTGTAACAGTCTCTTCAATAGGAGATCCAGGATCTTTGGGTTTTCAGAAGAAAAATAGTGGTGATTACAGGTAATAGCTCATCTCATAAACTTCATATTTTATCACTGTCATATGAGATCTTATATTACAGTAGCCTTCTCTCTGTATTTCACTTTCCAAGGTGTGGCTTTTGCTATCTGGAAATTGAGAATATACCTCCTGGTACGTACAATATTATTCCAAGCACTTTCCTCCCACAACAAGAAGGACCATTTTTCTTGGACTTCAATACTGCTATCCCTCTTAAAATATCACAGCTGCAATGAGGTTACCTGCAAAACCATTTTTAATAAAAATGGCAAAGTATAGTTGTCATACTGAAGAACTACCTAAGAATCTACTGAGAAAATGTTTATATGGGATACAGAAAAGGAATGTGGACTGTCATAAGAAAAATTGCACTCAAAATTAGAGTGCTTAATATTATCTTTATGGTTTGCAAAGTGGAAAACATTTCTGTTATGTGCTGTGGCAAAGTTGAGGCAAGCAAAAAGATTTGCTCATGTAGCCTGATATTTAATTTTGCATATATATAAAATTGGCATTTTATATATATTATGGGGATTTTTAAAATTCCATTTTCCTCATCAGCTTTGTTTTTTCCAAGTAGTATGTCAAACAGCTTCAATTCTATCTGCTTAAAATGGATAGTTGTCCTGGAGAAAAATAACTATTTTTCCTACTTCCTTATTGAGTACAGTATCAGCTGATTTACCTGAGGATGGAGTGAAATTGATGTTTATATATCACTGGTGGCCACTGCTATCTTCATACAAGGGTTGAAATAATTAGATACAAAATCTATATATGTTATTAGAGTGGCATACTTTATAGATCTTCATTCTTGATTTATCATACATGTTTGTCAGAGTAGAGTATGGGGCATGACTGATACATTTTCTTTGGGTTAAAAGCTGCATCCTTAGACTAAAACTCCTCTTTAACTTTTATTTCATGAGCTCTGTTATAAAATCCTCCAACATAGTTTCACACCAGAAATTTAATTATGTTAAAACTATACACGAACACTGGAACTCTTGCTATTATGGCTGATTTCCCTAGCACCTTGGGAATTAATAGGTCTTCTACTCCATTAACAGTACTTGTTATATATTTAGAATTCACAGAGAAATATATTACTGTATGAATGGTTGAATGGATGGGATTACAGGAAACTAGCCCAGAGCCCCCCCTTTTCTTGTTTTTATGACCTTTTAATCCCTTGTTTCGGGGTGGAGTCGGGCTGAAGGAATGGACCTGAGTGCTTACTGGCCAGATGCCCTTCCTGACACTTATGTGGAATTCACATCAGATATTTTCTCTGTGCCCTGATAGAGAAATGCTTAAGTTCTAGAATTAACTCTTCCCCTGTCCCTTACTAGCCACGTTGCCCTAACAGAAAAAAGATCTACAATTTCAGCTGTCTGAAACAAATTATCTCAAGTGGCTCCATAGAAATATGGTTACACTACACAATTTAATAGTATTTTTTGTGCCTTTTCCATTTTATTTGCAGAGCCATTTTAAAATTTTTCTACCACAATTCTTTTTTAGAATGGCTCTACTAGCCAAGGCACTGCAAATAAAATGGGAAGGGTACAGAAATGTACAATAAGTTCTGTAGTGTAACCATAATCGTCTTTATAGCAGATCAGAAAACATAGAAAATAGCCACTTCTCCCTTAACTAGGATGTTGATAATTGTGGTCATGTGTAAGGGCTAAAATTTACCACAGAAAAATTACTGAATGTCATAACAACCATGAAACAAAACTGTTTAATTTTGTATTGCATAGGTTTTATAAAGGCAATCCCTAAACTTTGAATTTTATTACAAGTAGTACCTATACAGAGACACAGATTCACTACTAACATTTCTACAGCTGGGTGAAAAAGTCCTGCAACACACTCATTTTTAAGCTGTATTTTCATGTTTAATCAACTTTTCACTCATAGAAACCACGCAAAATTAGTACTTAGATGAAAATTTCTGTAGTCGGATTGAGATGCATAATTTTTATTAATATAACCAAAGTATTTTTAAGGTTTTGAGTGAGTTTATGTGCTAAAACAAACACAAATTGCATTTTCGAGAATGTTAGGATTGAAAGTAGCCAATCAGCAGCGAGCTTTGTCTGACCAATCAAAATGCACAGAGGCTAAATTTATGATCCAATCAATGTTGTCACACTCTTGATAAATAGACATGAAAAGCATTGAGAAATTTAATTTAGCTCTGGCTTGCGGGCAAGGCTGAAGGCCTTTGCTTTCACCAGTACTGAGCAGTGGCATCGCATCATTGTGCTTCATGAAAAGGGTTACTCCTGTACAGAAATAGCCAAGAGAGTGAAATGCCATTGCACCACAGTGAGCAGAGTGGTTGAAAAATACCAAATAACTGGTTCAGTTGATGACAGGCTCCACTCTGGGAGACCAAGAAGGTTGACAAAATGGTAAGATTGGGGTCTGCAACGCATTTCAATGGCTGACAGAAAGCTCACCTTACCTCAGATTACAAGAATTCGGGGTGAAACATGTGATGTAAAAGTGTGCACAAGCACAGTGCATCACAGACTGCTTGCCAGAGGGCTCAAAGGCTGCAGGGCTAGAAGTAAACCTTTGCTCACCGCTCTCATCAACGTGTGTAGCCCAAGAAGTATGCCAAGTAGACCAACGAACAGTGGGCCAAGGTCATCTTCAGTGACGAGAGCAATTTCTACTTGACTGGGAATCAGTGCAATAAGTATGTCAGAAGATTTCCAGCTGAAGAATTTAGGCCGTACTGCCTGAATCTATCTGTGAAGCATCCATTGCACATGATGATCTGGGGCTGTATCGCTGCTTCTGGTATTGGTCGGATACAAATCTTGCAGGGAATCATGAATTCCAAGCAGTATGTTGAAGTCCTGGAAAAGACCATGCTTCCTTCAGCTCAGCAACTTGTAGGGAAGGACTTTTACTTCCAGGATGACATCATCAAGCCAAGTCCATCCAGCAGTGGATGAAGAAGCATGGTGTTCGACTCCTGGATTGGCCAGCTCAGAGCCTGGATTTGAACCCAACTGAGAACTCGTGGACCAAGATTGGTTACGAAATAAGCAAGAAGCATCCGAAGACCAAGCAGGAGCTGCTTGAATCCATTATTGCAGCCTGGTACCACATTGTCACCAAAGATCATGTGTAAAGTCTATGCCGAAGTGATGCCGCCTGGTGACTGAAAGGGCTGGCCAATTTAATATTGGTAACCATGTTTGGTTACCTAAATGTCCTTTTCAGGGCCACAAACAATAAAAATGTTAACAAAACACTAGCATCGGCATTAGTAATTTTGCAACACATATGCCACTGGGTATGCATCAGTTAATCTGTTTTCATAGTCATTGTAAGCATGCAAGAAAATTCACAATCCCCATCCAAACAGCACCAAATTGCAAAAAGCTTATGCTTTTCACTTAAAAACCACTAGTATTTATTTAAATATAACAATATTTGCATAGCAGTTAGCATAAAATATAAAATCAATGGCCTATGCAAAAAATGTCGTAAACCATAAAGTGTGCAGGACTTTTTCACACAGCTGTAGTTCTCACTTTATTATTACCATTCCAATTGTTCCTTGCAAAGATCCTCAGCCAAAGTATAACCAAAACATATATGGAAGACATATATATTTGAAAAATGAAGTTGTAAAGATTAAAAATAACCATACTACACATAAAACAAAAAGGGCAGAGGAGATTTAGAGTGAAATAATGTTTACATTTGTTTTAAGAATATATATATAACATTGACAAAATAAAACAAAATTAAAATAAAATAAATACTGAAAAGGTTATTGCTAATTAGTAATGTTCAAAAATATGTTCATTAAAGATAACCTATGCCAATTTTTAGAAGTGTTAACTAATAAGGCAACTTTATGCTTTTAATTATTTCTTGCTGTCATAAATACCAACTCTCTACTAGCTGTTGCTTACATGCTTCAGCTTCTTATCCATTTTATTTATATTTTTACTTAAAGGATACTAACTTCTAACTCTTTTTAACTACTCCTGAAATGCTATACTTAATGCAGAGATACTAGAAAATGCTTCCCGTACCAATGCTATGGCAACTATTCCATTCATGCACATTTCTCTTTTTTATTTGATGGGGTGTGGGAGAATCTTCCCATCAATGCTTAGTGATTATCATGATTGGTACTTCACAACAAAGTGGTATCCTATATTAATGTTTCCACTGACAATTTCATTTTGATCATAATACATATAAAACAAAACTACTTACCATCTCCAACCTCCTCCCAGCCATGTAAAAAACTAAAGGGATCCTGTGCACTAATATTAACATTTCAATTACCTTTGAGATATAATGTATCAATGCTCATGAATTCTATAGGAAGACTGAATTCTTACATTCTGTTACATGCAGCAGTTTCTTTTGGTAGTATTGTGTTCCTTCCAAACACAATACAAGGTATTCAAAGGTTATGCAGCTGGCATCCTGGAATTTTATGGCATTAAACAGTAGTTCAAATTACAAGCAAGATACCAGCTAATCCTCCCAACCTGGCTTTGCTCTGAGTGCCAGAATGCCTTAAATTTCACTGAGGATTGGTATTAGTTATTGCTTCTCCCAAAGTGTTACAAAATGTCTTAAGGGTTGATATTTCTGTCCTTTACAATTTCTGTTACATATTTCAATACACATTTTAACCCTATGCAGTTATATAAGCCTGTAAATTGTGCAGTAAAGACTTAAAAATTTGATACATATTAGTTGTTGGCACAAGATTCGGACAATCAGAAAACATTTGTGTATAAATAAATTATATTCCTGGACATTACTTCACCCAATTTGTACTATTTATTTGTTTGCACAAACCCCATCCTTGATTTTCAGGCATTGTAGGGAAAGTTGCTTCAACCGATTGTTCAGTGCTGGTCCACTGGAAGAAGAGCTGCTGCCTACACTATTGTTCTTGTTCACTCTGTCAAGTATCTTGTTCTCAGTTCCCTCTGCCCTGTCTCCTGTGAAGATGAGATGGAAAGATTTTGCAGCTTTGGACTATAAAACAAGTGTAAAATTTGACAATATAATGATAACTTGGGTTGGATTCAAGCTCCGCTTACAAAGTATGTGTGCTTCTTAATCTGGCCCCAAAAGATCTTTAATTAATCACTAAACTTGGGAAATTTGGAATAAACTGTAAGTCCTATCAATCTTGATTCCACTGCATTTGATGGCCACAAAAACCATACATTTTACTACAAGGCTTCATGTCTGTAGAGATTATTAGTTATCCAGGTCATGGTTGTCCCAAAGGTCTTTTTCAGGAGGCAACTGGAGTGAAAAAAAAGTGTCAGATTGTTGCAGAAAATCAAATCCAGAAAGCACACACAGATAACTGATTCAGTAGGATTCATAACTTCTTTATATACATGAAGTAAATTTACAATACCAACAGCAAATTCTTCCAATGTGATAGAGAGGAGAGATTGTAAATTCATTCTTAATTTCATTTCAGCAGGCAGACAAGACCAGCCTAGTTTCATTTTAGAGCTGAGCACAGAGCTTAATACAAAGCCACACCCAGGCTCCTTTTAGTGTCAGTTTCCAGTTCAGCTCCCATTGGCTGATCTCTTGCCATGCCTATTCATTGGTAGACTTTGTTACTATGTCTTCCCATGAATATTTTGACACTTGTCCCTTCATAACTGGAATAGACATAAATCCAATTAACTTAGTATTCTTCCCATGGTGCACTCCACCAAATGGCTTGATCATTGTGTCAGCCAGATTGTCTTCTGACGCACAGTGAAGCAAACTACATTTGATGGCTTCTCTTACATTACAATATTTAATGTCCACATGCTTCTATTTTTTACTCTTGCCATTTTAATGCAAGCAGCATTATCCTCATACACTGATACAACTTCATTTACTTTTACATTTAAATCCTGTAACAGCTGCACTACCAAATTATCTCTGAACAGAGTTCAAACAAAGCAATAAATTCTGGCTCTGTAGTAAAAATGGCAATAATTGTTTGCTTTCTGGACTTCCAACCAATTAAAGCCCCTCCAAACAATACTATAATCCCAGAATTGGATTTTCTAGTTTTTACATCATTTGCATAATCACTATCAACATAGCATTTCAATTTTAATTCTTCAGAGACCTGTATTTGAAGACCCAAGTTCACCGTTTCCTTCAAATACCCGAGAATTCTTTTTACACCCATCCAATGCATTGGTGCAGCAGTAAAGCGACTCAAAATGCCTACTGCGCAAGCTATGTCTGGTCTGGACCACTGTGACAGATATAACAGGCTCCCTATTGCTGATCTCTTGATCACAGGCTTCACTTTCGTCCTCACCCAAAATGTTATGAAAATCTATACTTGTAGGTATTGGAGCAGTATTACAACCTTTCATATTATATCTCTCCAACAACTGTTCAATTTTTCTTTTTTGACTGAGAATATAACCACCTTTCTCAGTCTTTTGTATATCTACACCAAGAAAAATTTTTATTTCTCCCAAATTCTTTTAATTTAAATTTCTTCTCCAACTTATTAGCAAATTCGTTTACCTGTGATACATCATTTGCAATGAAGCAAAGATCATCCACAAATGCTTACAGTTGACAATCTCCACCTTGTAACTTTCCAGTGTATATGCAACTGGGATGGATAGGAGATGGGCCTGGATCCTCCTCTGAGTGCTCAGCTGGCCTCTGCCCTTCCCCAGCCTCCTCCACCACTTCTGGAGCCACACTCCCACTCCCTGTTGGCTGTTCCTCCTCTTTCTCGGAGTCAGTCTCCACCAGGGGCATGACAGATAATGAAAGGTAAACATTGCCAGAAAAAGTTCTGTCTTTTGCAGGAAGATGTAAATCTAAGTTAGAGAGTTTTACAAGGCAGTTACTCGACTTCTAAAAATCTTAAAGGTATAAGAAGACTTTAATTTCTCCATATGCTTTGTAGCCTTCCTCTCATATCTATCTTGTTGACTTTGTTGATCAATTAAAGTTAGATTTTGTTCTTCAAAGCCTATATTTAAGTTCATTTTTGGCACATTGTGATCTTAAGTTATAACCAGACTTTACACTGGGAATGCCTTGGACTTCAATGATTTGCATACTGCATAATCCAAATATGCCTTATATCCCTTTAAATTCAACCCATCTGCAAACTGGTCCATCTTTTGCAAAACTCGGAAGCTGGAATGGCCAAGCTTTCTGTGCAAGAGATGAACACATGAATCATGCTGTGCCACATTTCCAAATGTTTGGGCACATTGAACCTTTTGTCTTTGCAACATATATATAAAGATTATCCTCTTTTACAGGTGAAACTCGAAAAATTAAAATATCATGCATTATTTCAGTAATGCAACTTAAAAGGTGAAACTAATATATGAGATAGACTCATTACATGCAAAGCAAGATAGTTCAAGCTGTGATTTGCCATAATTGTGATGATTATGGCTTACACCTCATGAAAACCCCAAATCTACAATCTCAGAAAATTAGAATATTACCTGCAATCAATAAAACAAGAATTGTACATAGAACAATATTGGACCTCTGAAAAGTATAAGCAGTACTTGGTTTGGGCCCTTTATGCAGCAATTACTGCCTCAATACAGCGTGGCATGGAAGCTATCAGCCTGTGGCATTGCCGAGGTGTTATGGAAGACCAGGATGCTTCACTAGTGGCCTTCAGCTCCTCTGCATTGTTCAGTCTCATGTCTCTCATCTTTCTCTTGGCAATGCCTCATAGATTCTCTATGGAGTTCAGGTCAGGCGAGTTTGCTGGCCAATCAAGCACAGTAATCCCATGGTCATTGAACCAGGTGCTTTTGGCAGTGTGGGCAGGTCCTGCTGGAAAATGAAGCCAGCATCACCATAAAGCTCGTCTGCGGAAGGAAACATGAAGTGCTCCAAAATCTCCTGGTAGACAGCTGCGTTGACCCTGGACTTAATGAAGCACAGTGGACCAACACCAGCAGATGACATGGCTCTCCAAATCAACACAGACTGTGGAAACTTCACACTGGACTTCAAGCATCTTGCAGTGTGTGCCTTTCCATTCTTCCTCCAGACTTTGGGTCCTTGGTTTCCAAATGAGATGCAAAAGTTGCTCTCATCAGAAAAGAGGACTTTGTACCACTGAGCAACAGACCAGGTCTGTTTTTCTTTAGCCCAGGTAAGACACTTCTGACATTGTTTGTTGTTCAGGAGTGGCTTGACAAGAGGAATACGACATTTGAAGCCCATGTCCAGGATCCGTCTGTGTGTGGTGGCTCTTGATGCACTGACTCCAGCCTCAGTCCACTCCTTGTGAAAGTCCCCAACACTTTTGAATGGCCTTTTCCTGACAATCCTCTCCAGGCTGTGGTCATCCCTGCTGTTTGTGCACCTTTTTCTTCTACACTTTTCCCTTCCACGTAACTTTCTTTTAATGTGCTTTGATACAGCACTTTGGGAACATCCAACTTCTTCTTTTGCAATTGCAATTAGGCTTTCCCTCCTTATGGAGGGTGTCAATGATGGTTTTCTGCACAACTGTCAGGTCAGCAGTTTTTCCTATGATTGTGATTCCTACTGAACCAGACTTAGAGACCATTTAAAGGCTCAGGAACCCTTTGCAGGTGTTATGGTTTAATTAGCTGATTAGAGTGGGACATTTTGAGCCTAGAATATTGCACCTTTTCATAATATTCTAATTTTCTGAGATTGTGGATTTGGGGTTTTCATGAGCTATAAGCCATAATCATCACAATTATGACATATCACGGCTTGAACTATCTTGCTTTGCATGTAATGAGTCTATCTCATATATTAATTTCACCTTTTAAGTTGCATTACAGAAATAAATGAACTTTTGCATGATATTCTAATTTTTCGAGTTTCACCTGTATGTCCTTTGCCAACACTACTGCATCTCCAGCAGCTGGATCCATCTTGTAAAACAATTTAGAATTATTAACAATTGTTTGACTTGCACCATCTCTGCTATTGCAATAGCTGACTGTTTGCCACAGCAATTTGTCCGTCAGCTAATTGTCTTCCTTGCAAATTGTTTTTCTCTTGCAAATAATTTTTCCTTTGCAAACATTTCTTTAAATGTGTGTTTTCACCACAAATGAAACACCTCCCTTGCTGCTGTTCTTTCTGCTTAGAAAGTCTTTGCTGGGCTGTAATCTGATCTCTTTTGCTGCCTTTTTCTTCTCTGAAGACAGCTTGTCTGTTGCTCTAGTCTTTGGAGACAGCTAGTCTGTAGAACTTTCCGGTGCTCTTATCTCTCTGTTCCTTGGGCCCCTACCTCAGGAATTTCTCCTTGTGGCTTTTTCTAAAAAGCCACAAAGGCACTTGTTCTCTTCAGCAATCAAGCAAGACTTTAAGGCCTTCAAACGCAATTCCTGCTCTGGTTTGCATTCAAATACTGCAGAAACAATGCCCCACATTCATTCAGGCTGTTTAACAGCACCTTCTGAGATTCAGGAATCTGCATCCCACACTGTTCTAACTCAACAAATAAAGTTTGCGTTTGTAGAAAATGCTGCTCTCCACAGATTCTCCTGGTTCCAAACTGGCTCTATATAATTTTCTTGATACTCGTACAATATTGCATGCTGACACGCTCACATGCACACTTCTTAACTTCAGCCAGACCTCCTTTGCGGTCTTTAAATCAGCTACATTGATAAACTGTTCATCTTCTAAACTTAAGATGATGTAAGTCATTGCTTTATCATGCTGCCTCTGATCTGAGCTGCCAATGGTGCCTGGGGTGGATTTATATTCCACAGCTCCTCAGCCTTCAGGAAACATTCCATCTTTGCAGCCCAAATTATATAGTTCTTCTGTCCCAAATGAGAGAGCTCTCCTTAATTTCAACAGCAGCCATCCTGCAAAGCCTCTTCTCTGCCTTGTTTCTCCTTTTAAACACAGGCAGTCTTCCAGCTTAATTACAATTCAGTCTTTCTGTGTGCTCTGGGCTGGGCCATAACCTGTCAGAGTTTGTTTCAGAAAATCAAATCCAGAAAGCACACATAAATAACTGATTCAGTAGGATTCATTAACTTCTTTATATACATAATAACACATGAAGTAAATTTACAATACCAACCGCAGATTCTTCCAACATGGTAGAGAGGAAAGATTGTAAGTAAGTTCTTAGTTTCATTTCAGCAGGCAGTCAAGACCATATTAGTTTCATTTTAGAGCTGAGGGCAGAGCTTAATTCAGAGCCACACCAAAGCTCCTAGTTTCAGTTTCCAATTGGTGAAATGGTCTGGGGGATGGTGATTTTTCTGTCCATCCCGTCCCATGGTCAGATCATTGTCTCCTACAGCTGGCTTTCCATCAAGCTACCCCACACTGCTGGGATAAGGAGCCATCCAGATGGTTCCACCCCAGACGCCTAATGGACCCAGAAAGGTTCCAGGCCGAACTGGGGTCCTTCCCTACATCCTTGGCCCACAGCTCTGCCAAGGCCCTGACGGCAGCCTGGCAACAGGCGGCGGCGGGAGCTCTCAACAGAGTTGTCCCCATGCGGCCACTTACCCGGCGCAGATCCCAGAGATGAAGCATCGGAGAAGAGCCTTAGAGAGCAGATGGAGGTCGCACCCGCCCGTTTTCTGACCGAGCCCAGCTAAGAGCCCATATTAGACTCTACCTGGTAGCTGTGAGAGCGGTGAGGAGGGCTTACTTCTCCGCTCGCTCATAGCATCCGCATGTACCCGTCAGCCGCCCTGTTATGGGGTCCACCCCTCCATATTACTGGGGACTTTAACTTGCCGCTCTCTGGGGGCTGGTTTGGCTCAGGAGTTCATGGCATCCATGGCAGCCAATGAACCTGACCCAGGTGATTCATGGGCCCACTCACGAGGGGGGAACACGCTTTAACCTGGTTTTTGTCTCGGGCAGTGGTGTAGTGATCTGGGGGAGGGTTCTCCAATTGCCCTCCCTTTATCATGGACGGATCACTATCTCCTGTGGCTGGTCTTTCAATTGGCTGTCCCTCGCTGCTGGGATGAGGAACCAACACGATGGTTCCGCCCCAGACGCCTGATGGACCCGGAGAGGTTTCAGACGGCGCTGGGGTTCTTGCCCGCCTCCCTCGACCACAGCTCGCCAAGAGCTGATGGGCTGCCTGGCAACAGGCGGCTTTGGAGGTGCTCGACCGGGTTGTCCCCTTGTGGCCTCTTCCCCACCGTAGACCCCGATGGGCTCCCTGGTTTTCCGAGGAGCTCCAGGGGATGAAACGGCGAAGACCCCTGGAGAGCAGGTGGGGGACTAGCCGCTCCGAATCCGACCGTGTCCAGTTGCGAGCCTATATTAGAACCTATCTGGAAGTGATCAGGGCGGTGAGGCGTGCTTACTTCTCCGCTCTGATTGCGTCCCTCCGATGATCGCCCTGCGGCCCTGTTTCGGTGACCCGCTCCCTCCTCAATTGAGGGAGGGGATGACCTTTGCAGGGCAGAGCAGAGGAATTTAGTTTACATCTGGCGGAAAGGTCGCCAAATTCGTGCCGGCTTGGACTCTGATTGGCAGTGGTCTGATGATGGGGTGGCTACAGGTCTGGTGGATTCTATCTGGTGAGTTTGACCTGGTCTCCCTGATGAGGTGGACAGGATCATGCGGAGGCTGTCTTCCACCACCAGTTTTTATTGGACCCTGTCCTTCCTGGTTGGTGTATGCCTCCAGGGAGGTTACACGCAGCTGGCTCCAGGCATTGTCAACGCCTCCTTGAGTGAGGGAGTCTTTCCCCCACCTTGAAAGAGGCAGTGGTGAGGCCCCTCCTCAAGAAGCCTGCCTTGACCCCGCCGTTTGAACAACTATCGCCCAGTCTCCAACCTTCGCTTTTAGCAAGGTTGTTGAGAGCGTGGTGGTTCAGCAGCTTCCCCTGTTCCTGGAGGAAGCTGATTATTTAGACCCGTATCACCGGGCTTCAGGGCGACACAGCACGGAGACAGCATTGGTCGCACTGATGGATGATCTCTGGAGGGCGCGGGACAGGGTTGTTCCTCTGTCCTTGTCCTGTTAGATCTCTCAGCGGCTTTCGATACCATCACCATGGTATCCTTCTGCAGCGGCTCAGAGGATTGGGGTGGGGGCACGCGTCTGCGGTGGTTCTCCTCCTTCCTCTCGGGCCATTCGCAGTCGGTGTTGGCAGGGGGGCAGAGGTCGGCCCCGAGGCCCCTCACTTGTGGTGTGCCCGGGGTCCTTCTTCTCTCGCCTCTCCTGTTTAATATCTACATGAAACCGCTGGGCAGATCATCCGAGGTTTGGGGTGAGGTATCATCAGTATGCTGATGATACCCAGCTTTATATCTCCACCCCAGACCAGATCAGTGATGCTCTCTCCATGATGTCCCGGTGCCTGGAGGCGGTACGGGTCTGGATGGGGAGTAATAGGCTCCAGCTCAACCCCACCAAGACTGAGTGGCTGTTCTTACTGGCATCTCGTCTTTATTGGATGTACCATCTTTGGTCATGGGGGGAGAGGTGTTGCCCCCCGTGGATAGGGCGAGGAACCTGGGTGTCCTCCTGGATTCACAGCTTGGTTTGGAGGAGCATGTGGGAGCTGTGGCCAGGGGCTTTTGCCCAGGTTCGCTGGTTCGCCAGCTCCGCCCTTATTTGGACGAGATGCCCTTCGAACGGTTACTCATGCGCTCGTCACCTCTAGAATCGACTACTGCACGCTCTTTACATGGGGCTCCCCTTGCGGATGACCCAGAGGTTACAGATGGTGCAGAATGCGGCCGCGAGGGGTTGTGATGGTGGTATCCCGATACTCCCATGTTACACCCCTCCTGCGGCTTGCATTGGTTGCCGGTTGCCTCTCGGGTCGCCTTCAAGGTGTTAATAACAACTTATAAAGCCCTAAATGGCTTGGGTCCAGGGTACTTGTGGAACGCCTCCTGCCAGCATCACTTTCGACGCCCTGTTCGCTCTCATAGGAGAGGCCTCCTTGGTAACCGTCGTCAGGCATTGTCGGCTGGCGGTTCCCAGGGCTAGGGCCTTCCTGTGGGAGCACCTGCCCTCTGGAATCAGCTCCCCGTGGATCTCCGTTTGGCCCCTGACCTCCGCTCCTTCCGCCGAGACCTGAAGACTTGGTTGTTTCAACAGGCCGGCCTGGAATGACCCGGGGTGGTTAGGGTTTTACCTTCTTAACTTTTTAATTGTATTCGGCTTGTTTATTTATTTAATTGACTTTTTATTGTAAATTCGTCCTGTTTTAATGTTCGCCGCCCTGAGTCCTTAGGGAGTAGGGCGGCATACAAGTCGAATAAATAAATAAATAAATATTACATCCGGGGGCAGTGGTGGATCCCTTGCAGGGCAGAGCTGAGGAATTTGGACAATACCTGCAGGATAAGATCGCCCGGATCCGGGAAGGGCTGAACTCTAGTGTGCAGGGGCCTGACCCTGGGGGTGCAAGTGGTCTGGCCAATGTAATCTGGACTGAGTTCGATCCTGTCTCTGAGATGAAGTGGATAGGATTATGCGATGACTGAGTTCCACCACATGTTTGTTGGACCCGTGCCCTTCCTGGTTGGTTTATACCTCCAAGGAGGCAGAGCGGGCTGGCTCGGGCAGTGGTCAACGCTCAAGGGAGGGTGTCCTTCCTGCCCCTGAAAGAGGCGGTGGTGCGGCCCCTCCTGAAGAAGCCTGCCCTGGACCCAGCCGAATTGGGAACAACTTCGTCCAGTCTCCAACCTTCACTTTTAGTGAAGGTTGTTGAGAGTGTGGTGGCTCAGCAGTTTCCATTTTTCCTGGAGGAAGCAGACTACCTAGATCCATACCAATCAGGCTTCCGGCCCTGGGTAAGCACGGAGACGGCATTGGTCGGCACTGGTGGATGATCTCCTGAGGGCTTGGGACAGGGGTTAGACCTTCAAGCTGCTTTTCGATACCATCAGCCATGGTATCCTGTTGCGGCGTCTCGGGGTTGGGAGTGGGAGGCACTGTATTGCAGTGGTTCTCTCCCCTTCCTCTGGGAGCTGCGCCAATCGGTGTTGGCAGGGGGCAGAGGTGGCTGGGCTCTCACTTGTGGGGTCCCTCAGGTCAGTTCTCTCACCCCTCCTGTTCAACATCTATATGAAGCCACTGGGTGAGATCATCCGTGGCTTTGGGGTGAAGTATCATCAGTGCGCTGATGATCGCAGTTGTACATCTCCACCCCAGGTCACATCAGTGATGCCCTCTCCGTGATATCCCGTTGTCTGGATGCTGATGCGGATCTGGATGGACAGGAACATGCTTCGGCTCAATCCGGCCAAGACAGAGTGGCTGTGCATACCGACATCTCGGTCCAGTCAGGAGATTCCATCTTTGGTCATGGGGGGAGGTGTTGCCCCCCGTGGACAGGGCACGGAACTTGGGGGTCCTCCTGGACTCACGGCTCAGGATGGAGGAGCAGGTGGGGGCCATGGCCAGGGGCATTGCCCAGGTTGGCTGGTTAGCCAGCTGTGCCCATATCTGGACGAGATGCCCTGCGCACTGTCACTCAGGCACTTGTTACCTCCCGGCCGACTACTGCAATGCTCTCTATTTAGGACTGCCCTTGCATACCATCCGGAGGCTTCAGCTGGTGCAGAATGCGCTGGGGTTGTGATGGGAGCTTCCGGTACTCCCATGTTACACCCTCCTGCGTGAGCTGCATTGGCTGGTTGCCCTCCGGATGAGATTCAAGGTCCTAGTATTAACATTCAAAGTCCTCGAGACATGGGTCCGGGTTATTCTGGGGCGTCTACTGCTGGCATCGAATACCAACCGCCCTGTCTGACGCACAGGCAGGGACTTCTTGGTGCCATCTCTGCGACTCAGTGTCGGTTGGCGGTATCCGGGAAGGGCCTACTCTGTAGCGGCTCCCGCTCTCTGGAACCAACTACCTCTGGGGCTCCGCCTGCCCCTGACCTCCGCACCTTCCGTCGCGACCTAAAAACCTGGTTGTTTGAACAGGCTGGGCTGTGCTGACTCCTTGGGGAATGGGTGTTTTATTTATTATGGGTTTTTTAGTTTAATTTGGCTTGTTGTAATTTAATCCTATTTTAGTTAATCTAATTTATTGTGCTGTTTTTTATCTGTGAGCACTTCCCAGTCCTTTTGGAGAGGGGGCGGCATACAAGTCGAATAAATAAATAAATAAATAAATAAATACATAAATAAATACATAAATACATAAATACATAAATACATAAATACATAAATACATAAATTTCATTTTTCAACATAGTGACTAAATTAGTAGACCAGCAAAATACGGTGGACATAATATACTTAGACTTCAGCAAGGCATTCAACAAAGTAGACCACAACCTACTTCTTGGGAAGCTAGAAAAAAGTAGGATAGATAGAATCACCTCCAGATGGATTCACAACTGGCTGACAAACCATACTCAACGAGTAGTCCTTAATGGGTCTAAGTCTACATGGAAGGAAGTAAGCAGTGGGGTACCACAAGGTTCTGTCTTAGGCCCAGTAATTTTCAATAAATTCACAAACGACTTAGATGAAGGAAAAGAAGGGGAACTTACCAAATTTTCAGATGATACTGTCAGCCTCCAAGAATCCTTCTTCTGCTTGTCTCTTTTCTGGCTGCCATAAAAATGGTGTGTGTTAGTATAACTAACGCTTGGGTTTGTAATATATAAGCCAGGATTGAAAGTGTATGTCACTTTAAGAGTAGCTGGAATGTGATTGGCTGTGGCTACAGCAACCGGCCATAAGATGGAACCAGAAACCTGGTTCTCTCTCTCTGCTCTATCTCTGTGTTGATTGCCTACTGTTTATGGTTCTCCATGTTTTGACTTGACTATTGGATGTGAGTTTGCTACTGATTTGACAAACTATGAACTGTGCCTGCTGATTGGTAAGGACAAGGACATATTGATATTTGGAATAGCATTAAGATACTGACTGACTTGTTTCGTATGACTCGGACTGTTTTTGGACTCTGCTAAATCCTCACGATAGTAAAACCAACGTTTCCTGTATTCAGTATACTACCTCGTGTCAAGTGTCTTATTCATTGTCTCTACTCACGCTTTCCTGGCTGCACTCGCTTTCTCTCCTCACGGAGATATATACTAACACTGGTTATGGGCCCAGTGTAGGCCAGAGAGCAAAGGGGTGAGAGCTGGTCTGAATATTCAAGACACGAACAACTGTTTACTGCTTGATTGTGGTTTACTGTCCTGGTTGAAGATGGCTAATGATCCAGCAACCAGTCTATCACTGATAACCAGACTGGATGGAACAAACTATGTTTCCTGGTCTATGAAGTGCAGTCTACTTCTGCGTAGAGAAGGGTTATGGTATGCAGTCAATGATCCACCAGACGTGAATGCATTGAATCCTGAAAATGAGGACGATGCCAAGAAGATTGCTGAGTTTAAACGTGATAACGAACAAGCTCTTTGTATAATTGGACTAACACTGAATGACCAGCAGCTTGTCCATATTCGTGGGGAAGAGTCTGCTGCTAGGTTTTGGGAGAATTTAAAGAAGATTTATGTTCGTGATAGTGTTGGTGCACAGATACTCACACACAAAAACTGTTTAGAACATGCTTCTGAGAGGTGGAGATATGCTACAAGCATTTAAACTTGTTGAAGAAAATTTTCCAGGAGCTGCATGAAAAAGAAGTAATTTTTTCAGAACTATCAGGTTTTACATCATACTTTCATCATTGGATGAAAGTTATGATACCTATGTTTCTTCTGGAAGTTTTAACAAGAAATGAACTAACATTGACTGACATAACTGGAAGATTGCTAGAAGAAGCAAGAAGGAGAAATGACAGAGACCAATTGAGGGAGAAACAACCGCAGGAAGATAATTTGTCTTCAAATGCCTATACTGTGAAAAAATGTTTTTCTTGGGGCTAGGGGCACATAGCAAGATTCTGTAAAAGGCTAAAATACTGGGAATTTGCAGAAGCCTAAGCAGAAGAGTAGTCTGGCTGTGTTTAGAAAATCCACTAGTAACCATGATTTGTGGGTTGTTGATAGTGGAGCCTCACAATGTATTACAACAACAACAAAAAGCATTTTGTAAAATGTTTAAAAGTACACAACATGTTTCATTGGCAAACGGTTGGAAGATGAAAGCAGAGGGTGAAGGTAATGCATATTGTCCATGGTTAAAGGAGCATTTACCTATGTTATATGTCCCTAAACTGAAGTGTAACCTGTTATCAATTAGGGTTTAGCTAAACTTGGTTACGAAGTAAACTTCAGGGGAGATAAATGTATGATAGAAAAGAGGGTAAATGTGTTACCGCTCAGCTGGAAAATGAGCTATATGTCATATGCGACTGACCAGTTGCAGACAGCTAACTCGTAGTAACGATAAGCCACATGATGAATGTATTCACTTACTACATAGGCATCTGGGCATGTTAATTTTGAAAAGATAAAACAAACCATTAAGTTAGCAGAGGGAGGAAATTGAAGCCTTGCAACAGGTATTTAAACTGCAATGCTTGCAACCAAGAAAAGAGCAAGGTTACTCCTGCAAACAGGGTTAATGGTTTTAAAACGAAGGAACCTCTAGAGGTGGTGTTTGTTGATTTAATTGGTCCTATGAAACCCAGTCTGGGTGGTGCCTGTTATATACTAAGTATTGTGGATCACTACTTAGATATGGTTTTTGTTATTTGATGAAAACAAAACTGAAACGTGCCAGAACTCTCTTTAATTGGGTAAATTTGCCGAAAGGAAGAGTAAGCACAAATTAATAACTGTAGTAACTGATAATGGGACAGAATTTGTTAACAAGGAGTTTCATACAAAGTTAGCAAATCTAGGTGTGAAGCATAAATGTTCTGCACCTTATAGGGCTGAACATAACTTGTACGTTGAGAGACGAGGACAAACGTTGCAAGCCATGGCTCGTACTATGCTTAATGATGCTAATTTGCCCAGTCAGGGGGTGGCGAACACGCTTTCGAGAAAACAAGATGCGGCTCCCGGCCAAAATGAATGCGTGCTCTTTTGCCTCTTATCATTATTTGTATACTGTGGCTCTTTGCCAAGTTTGATTTTGTTATGCTGCTTCGAGGAGGACCTCTGAGGAGATTTCGAGCACGAAGTCCCGCCCCAGGCTGCTGCGCATCCTGCCTCCCATCCTGAAACAACTGCAGGGCCAGCGAGCTGGGGACACGTGTCACATGTTGTGCCACATCTTGCCGCTTGTTCTTAGTGTGGGAGGACCGCAGCCACCTCACCATCACTGCAGGATTTTACCCTCACTCAAAATGGCAAAATGCAAAGCTAAACTAAAATATGAAGATGACACAGGACATTTTTGGAAGAATGGGAAGATGCTTTCTTTCTTTATTGAACGGAATGGGAAAGCGTTTGAGAATATGCAATACTATGATATCACATTTTGGGAGAGCTGTGCCAACTGAAAAATACCCATGTGTAAAAAAGAGCTGCTCAAGCTGCTGTCTATGTTTTGCCAACATACGCCTGTGCGAGAGAAGTTGCTACTTTGAAACACATGAAATCAAAGCACCTGTCCATTCTGACTGACACTCATGTAAAGGAACTGCTTTGAGTGGCTACAACTGACAGGGTTGTCCCATGCGACTCCCCTCACATCGTCAGGATCCCGGTTGTCTTTTGGTATACGGAGGAGCCCGGAGATGAAACGTCATCAGAGGGGCTTAGAGAGAGCAGGTGGAGGTCCACCGCTTCCCAGGCCGACATTGAGCCCAGCTAAGGGCCCATGTTAGATTCCTGTTAGCTAGGTGAGAGGGCGAGAAGGGCTTATCTCTCCACTCATAGCATGCCCCAGATAACCGCCCCAGCTGCCCTGTTTCGGTTACCCGCTCTCCTTCGTCCAGGGGAGGGAGGGAGGACCTCTATGGGAAAGAGCTGAGGAGTTTGGTCAATATCTGTCGGATAAGATCGTTCGGCTCCGGAGAGCGGGTTGTCCTCTGATTTGCAGTGGTCTGAGGATTGGGATGCAAGTAGTCTGGCCAGTGTGATTTGGGATGAGTTCGATCCTGTTTCTGAGGATGAAGTGGACGGGATTATGCGCGCGCCTGAGTTCCACACATGTTTGTTGGACCCGTGTCCTTCCTGGTTAGCTTATGCCGCCAGGGAGGTCACCTGGCGGCTGTCTGGCAGTTGTCAACGCCGCTAAGGGAGGGTGTCTTTCCCCGCCGCTTGAAGGAGGCGGTGGTGAGACCTCCTGAAGAAGCCTGCCCTGACCCGCCGTGTTAGACAACTTTCCCCAGTCTCCAACCTTCGCTTTTTTAAGGTTGTTGAGAGTGTGGTGGCTCGGCAGTTTTCACTTTTCCTGGATGAAGCGGACTACCTGGATCCGTATCAACCGGGCTTCCGCCCTGGTTTCAGCACGAGACGGCATTGGTCGACTGATGGATGATCTCTGGAGGGCCCAGGACAGGGTTTTTCCTCTGTCCTGGTCCTATTAGACCTCTCATGCTTTTGATACCATCGCTCATGGTATCCTTCTGGCACGCCGGGGTTGGGTATAGGGGCACTGTACTCCAGTGGTTCACCTCCTACCTCTCGGGCGCACGAACGGTACTGGTGGGGGAGTCCACCTTGAGGGTGCTCTCGGGGTCCCTCAGGGTCAGTCCTTCCCCCTGCTATTTAACATCTATATGAAGCCGCTTGAGATCATCCGGTTTCGGGGTGAGTTTCATCAATATGCAGATACTCAGCTGTATATCTCCACCCTGAACCAGATCGGTGATGCCTCTCTCCTGATGACCCAGTGCTTGGATGCGGTACGATCTGGATGAACGGAAACATGCTTCGCCTCAACCCGCCAAGACTGAGTGGCTGTGCATACCGCATCGCGCCCAGTCAGGATTATCCATCTTTAACCATAGGGGAGGTGTTGCCCCCTGTGGATAGGGCGAATTTTAATACATAATTATGGCCGCCTTCTCCTAAGACCAGGCGGCTTACAATTTTTTGAGCACAACCCAATACCAGCAATATCTGGGGGTCCTTCTGGATGCACGGCTTCATTGAGGAGCAGGTGGGGGCCGCTGTTGGGGGCTTTTGCCCAGCTCCGCTTGGTTCGCCAATTACCCTTTTCTGGACCGCGATGCCCTGCGCGACAGTTACTCATGCCCTTGTTATCTCCAGACTCACTACTGCAACGCTCTCTATTTAGGACTACCCTTGCATACTATCCGAGATTGCAGCTGGTGCAAAATGCGCGCGCGCTGGTGGTGATGGAGTTTCCCGTTCTCCCATGTTACCCCTCCCGCGCTGTCTGCATTGGCTGCCGGTTGTGCCCGGTGAGATTCAAGGTGTTAACACTAACATACAAAGTCCTCCATGACATGGGTCCCAATATTTAAGGGAGCACTCCTGCCGACATCAAGCACTAACCGCCCTGTGCGATCACATAGGCAAGGACTCCTTGGGGTCCCGCCGGCTGGCCAATGCCGGTTGGCGGTCCCCGACGACGAGCCTATTCTATTGCGGCCCCTGACCTCTGGAATCAGCTTCCCCGGGCTCCGCCTGGCCCCTGACCTCCGCCTTCTGCCGTGAATTGAAAACCTGGTTATTTAACCAAGCCGGCTATGATCCTTGGGGTGGTGGTTTTATTATGGTTTTATCGTATTTATGTAATTGTATCTTAATGGGGCTTGTTTGTTTAATTCTTTTTTAATTATTTATTGTTTTCTTGTTTTAGTTGTGAGCCTCGAAGTCTTCGGAGATGGGGCGGCATACAAGTCTCATTAATAAATAAATAAAATAAATAAATACAAACCTGATTTGCAGAAGATTACTGAAAACAAAAGATGCCAGAAATCCCACTGAGATTATCATCCTATCACTCCAACAAGGTAACAAAAAACACCTGACTGAGCATGTTATATTATGTGTTTAATATATTATTGTTAAAATTATATGCTTTTGTGTGAGTGTTTGTCTGTTTTGGCAAGTCACTGCGTGGTGTGGCTCTCTGACTCTCACAGTTTAAAATTTTGGCTCTTTGTGTCGAACTTGTTCGCCACCCCTGGCCTAGGTCGTTATGGGGAGAGGCTATTATGTGTGCCAATAGTTTGTTGAATAATGTAGTGCACTCAACTACAGGTAAAATACCATTTACACTTTGGTGTGGTAAGAAGCCGTACCTAGATTATCTCCATACGTTTGGTACCCCTGCATGGGTGCATGTTCCATCTCAGATGAGAACAAAGGGCAATCCAGAGCCAGGAAGCTGATCTTTGTTGGATATAATTCAAATCACAAATCATATAGATTTTGGGCACCAGGCACAACAAATACACACAGCAGTGCTAGTGCCAAATTCCTAGAGCATATAGGGTGGAATAGACTAGAGTCTACTGATGATGTGATTATTGAGACTAAGATTGTTCCTGAGGAAGATCCAGTAATTGATGTTAAAGTAGAGGAAATGGCACAGGATGATGTAGTATCTCAAGAGGAGATAAAACAAGAGGATCAACCTGTAAGTCCTGTGTTACCTAGAAGAACAACGCGTATATCTAGGCCACTGGATAGGTATCAAGCCAGCATAGCATGCCAGGTTAATGTAGTTCCATCAACTTATGATGAGTTGAAAATGTATCCAGCCAAGGAACAGGCTGCTTGGCAGGATGAATAGAGAGCTGAACTCATTAAAAAGGCTAGAGGTTTATGAGAATGTAAAACTACCTCCTGGTGAATATGCAGTGGGATGCAAGTGGATATATAAAATAAAACCTGCATAGATGGGACTGTGACCCATAAGGCTAGGTTGGTTGCTCAAGGTTTTAGTCAAACGGCAAACGATTATGATGAAGTGTTTGCTCTAGCCTGAAAGCTACAACTTTGTGTGCAGCTTTGGTATGGGCAGCAAAACAAAAATATATCATAAATCATTTAGATGTGGAAACAGCATACTTGCATGCACCGTTGCAACATAACATATATATGAAGAAGCCTCTTGGAATAAAAGAGGATAACAACACTGATTGTTGGAGGCTGAAAAAGAGTTTATATGGATTAAAGCAGTCAGGTTATGAGTGGAACCAATGTATAGTTAAAGAGTTAGAAAGGATAGGGTTCGTAGCTGGCATTGCAGACCCGTGTTTATTTAAAAGGGAAACTGATAGTTCCATATCATTATTGCTCTTATTTACAGATGACATAGCTTTAATCACAAAAACTGAAAAGGAAGCAGCAGACATAATTTCATTGCTGAATAAGAAGTTCAGAATAAAAAATCTTGGTAAAATTAAACAATATCTTGGGTAAAAAATAGACAAAACTGACAGAGGCTATAAAATTTCTCAGATAGCAAAAATCGATAGACTGTTAAAAATGTTTAAAATGGAGCTGTGTAAACCAGCAAAGACACCCATGAGCCAAGAGTTTTGTAATACTGATGGTAAAAGCCCAATGTTTGATAAGAACATCTATCAATCCTTGATTGGTAGTTCGTCTTATTTGGGCAATTGGTCCCATCCGGATAATGCTTATAGTGCAAACCAGTTAGCTAGATTTAATTCTGAACCAACTGAAAGACACTGGCAAGCCGCAAAACGTATACTGAGATATCTGAAGCATACAATGCATTATGCATTGTAATTAGACCCTAGTAATGATCTGAAATTGATTGCGTATGCTGATGCAAGTTTTGCAACTGATCTATCTACACGTAGATCGACATCAGGTACAGCAGTGTTATTAGGTAATGTATTGATAGGATGGCGGTCTATAAGGCAAAAACATGTCAGTTTGTCGACGATGGAAGCTGAATTTTCCTGTTTATCTCTGTTATGTACAGATCTAGTATTCTACAAACAACTGATGTTTGATATAGGAATCAAGGTACGAGAACCACTGACTGTGTATGAAGATAATCAAGCAGCAATACAAATGGCATCTAGTCTTGCTGTAAAGACTAGGTCTAAACACACTGATATACGTTATCTAAATGTCAGGCAATGTGTGCAGAATGGAATGATTGCATTGGAATATTGTGCATCTGAAGACATTATTGCAAATAACTTTACAAAAGCACAAGGCAATGTTAAACATAACATGTGTTGCGATAAGTATGGAATAAGAATGTAAAGTTTTATATATTATTCAACCCAAAGGGGAGAATGTTAGTATAACTAACGTTTGGGTTTGTAATATATAAGCCAGGATTGAAAGTGTATGTCACTTTAAGAGTAGCCGGAATGTGATTGGCTGTGGCTACAGCAACCGGCCATAAGATGGAGCCAGAAACCTGGTTCTCTCTCTCTGCTCTATCTCTGTGTTGATTGCCTACTGTTTATGGTTCTCCATGTTTTGACTTCGACTATTGGATGTGAGTTTGCTACTGTTTTGACAAACTACGAAACTATGCCTGCTGATTGGTAAGGACAAGGACATATTGATATTTGGAATAGCATTAAGATACTGACTGACTTGTTTCGTGTATGACTCGGACTGTTTTTGGACTCTGCTAAATCCTCACTGATAGTAAAACCAACGTTTCCTGTATTCAGTATACTACTCGTGTCAAGTGTCTTATTCATTCTCTCTACTCATGCTTTCCTGGCTGCACTCGTTTCTCCTCACAGAGATATATACTAACAGTGTGTGTGTGTGTGTGTGTGTGTGTGTAATAATTGGGTCTCATGAGGGGAAGGGTGCTGGAGGATGAAGTTGGTGAACTATAAAAGTTGGGATGCTTTCTTGATTATTCTTGCTTGCTGCACAGATGTAGCCTCTTATCTCTCTAGGCCAAGGTCAACCGTCTTGGCATACCAGATGTGTGAAACGCCACCTGAAGATGCACCCACATGACATTATACACACCTCAGATTGGATGGCCAGTTTGAACTATTGGGGATGGGGACATGGGATAACTTTCTATATGTAATTTTCGCGCCTTTTGCCTCAGATCTTGTATTTTTTCCGATGCTACCACTTCAAATTCAGTAAAAGTCCTTTTCTCTATAACAATGGAGTCTAAGGTTTTCTTTCCTGAAGTTTGAATGGAGCCACACATGACATTATACAAGATATCTGTTTTTACCAGCCCACCTGGAGATTTACTTTTTGATCTGCCGAGGGGGTTTGAAAACAATGTCTAATTCAGCCAGTGATCAAGAAGATCTGGGGGCTGCTAGAACTACAGCCTCACTGCTTCTCGACACTCAAGAGGAGGCCGAGTTGCTGGCGGGGTTGCAGATCGAAGAGAAACTGGTGGTCTGACCCAAATGGTCTCTGGGAGTCGGATGGAAATTGCTGGAAGAAACCCACTCTGGGGTGACGACTGCCAGATGCCGGCATGGAGAAGCTGTGTGGCAGGAGGAAAACTGAAAAGATCTTCTGCTGACCCAAGCTTTGCATCTGTTTAATGAGGCAATGGAGGGTCGCAGAGCTGAAGAAAGGTATGAATTGCTGACCCGTGAAGAGCCTGGGGGAGAGAGGAGGGGGGCAGAAGCATTTGGAGCTCCGCCGACCATTTCCATAGCTCAGCCCAGCCCAGCTCAAGCGGCTCCAAAAGTTCCTCCACTGGAAGTAAAATACGGAGGGGATCCCAAGGAATTGGGATTCTTCCTAGCCCAAGTTTGGAACCATATGGAGGAATATGAGGATGATTTCGCCTCAGAGGCAGCTAAAATGAGATGTGTCACCAGAGCACTAGAGGGGACTGCAGCAAAATGGATGGTCATCCTGCATAATGATGATGCCCCTCAACTGAGGAACTGTGACCTGTTTATGGCAGCCTTGCACACACGTTTTGAAGATCCTGTTTCTGAATGCAAGGCTAGGATTAGAATGAAAACCATAAATCAGGGGCAAAGGTCTGTGGCTGAATACACCCAGGAATTCAGAGAGTTGGCATGCCATATACGAGGGTGGTCCCAAGAAGCCCTGATAGAAGCTTTCAAGGATGGGCTGAATGAAGATGTTTATCAAAGCTGTATCTCCAGAAGAGATCCTAGAGATCTACAGCTCTGGTACGTGTTGGCTGCAGATGTGGAAATTGATCTGACCAAAAACAGACACATGGGTGGTGCCGGCTGGAACAAGCCCTCTCCTACCAACCCCTGAGAGACCCCCAAAGTTTGGCTGTGAAACCCAAAACCACAGTATGCTTCCGATGTGGGAAGGAAGGTCACCGGGCTGCAGATTGCTGTACTAAGCTGAATACAAAGGGGACACTGGCAGGAGGGAAAAAAGTTGAAAAAAACCCAGCCAAGCCACGTGAAACAGCCCTGAAGGTGGTGGAGGTCATTGAGTTCGCTCTTCCAGGAAGAGAAGAGCTGGGAACTCCTACCCCTTCTGGTAAGAGTGAATCTGACTCCGATGATGATCCTCTGGTAAGTCCACAAAGGGACCCCATGACCATCCCAGTGGAATTAAGGATGCCTACCTCTGGCGCCAAGGGGAGAATGCTGGCCCTACTGGACTCTGGGTGTACTAGATTTGTAATTAACTCAGAAGTCATGGAAAAACTGGGACTGAGGCTAAGAACTTTAAAAATTCCCATAGCCTTTTGCCAACTAGATGGATCAGTAGCTGAGGGTGGCCCTGCTCATTTTATAACAGAGCCAGTGGAACTGTCGATGGGAAGACATCAAGAGACTTTGTGTTTTATTGTGGCCCCTGGGATGGAGCGCCCCTTATTATTTGGATTACCCTGGTTTAGGAAATGGAATCCCCAAGTGAATTGGAGGAAAGGACTGCTGCGCATATGCACCAACCAACCACCGGAAAGGGAGAAGCTGTCTTTAGCTGAGCCCCAGAATCCCACGTAGTGGGCATCAATGGCTAGTGAACACATTGTGGGGGAGGAAAAAATCCCTGAAAAATATTGGGATCTCAGGGAGGTTTTTAGTGCAAAAGCATTGGATATGCTCCCTGCTCATCACCCCACAGATTGCAGCATAGAAATTCTGCCGGGGGTGAAGCTCCCTAAGCCAAAACTGTATTTGATGACACCGCAAGAATTGGAGGAATTGCAGTTGTTTATCGATAAAAACCTGGAGCAAGGGTTCATCCAACCTGCCAGGCCTCAAGTGGCGGCCCCAGTATTGTTCTGAAAAAAGAAGGATGTCTCTCTTTGCTTTTGTGTTGACTATCGAAATCTTAACGGAATTTGTGTAGAAAACATTTACCCACTCCCCTTAATGAACGACATGTTAGGTCACCTTGCCAAGGGAAAAATTTTCACTAAGCTTTTTTTTTTTAATTAGTTTTATTTAGTAATTAAACATAACCAAACAAACAAACACTAACATAAACAAAACATAATCAAACACAAAACATATGTTACAATCGAACCAAGTACGGCTAGGCTCATATCATTCATTGTCCATCATTTGTTAAGTCCAATTAAGAAAGTCTGTTAAGTCTTTTTCTTATCTAACCATCCATAGAAGTTGTTCCAAGTTTTGTAATAGTCCGTTTCTTCTTTATTTTTAATTTCCATTGTCAATTTGTCCATTTCTGCGCACTCAATGATTTTCTTATTGAGTTCCTTCTGTTGGAGTTTCAGTGTTTTTCCACTTTGTGCAAAGGCCATCCTTGCCGCTGTAATAATATGAATCATTAAATAAAGAATTTCCTTCGGATAGGTCTTATTGGTGATTCCCAGTAAAAAAAATTCTGGTTTGAAATTAATCTCTACATCACAAATTTCTCGTAAGCATTTATGTATTTCTTTCCAATATTCCTGGGCCTTTCCACAACTCCACCATATGTGATAATATGTACCTCTTTCCTTATTACACTTCCAACAAAGAGAGAAAATTTATTGTTCATTTTAGATAGTCTTGTTGGTGTTATATGCCATCTATAAAATAATTTATACAGATTTTCTTTAAATGGAATTGCAAGGGTTATTTTTTATTTCTAGTCCAAATATTTTGCCAATCACTCAAAACTATGCTATGACCAAAATCTCTCATCCATCGTATCATTGTTTCTTTGACAGTTTCTTCTTCCAATTTAGTTTGTAATAATACTTGGTATGTTTTTTAATCATTTTACATCTGGTCCTAACAAGATTTCATCTAATTCCATCCTAGTTTTATTAATACCCAATTCCTTTTTGTCTTCTGCATGTTTAGCTTGGAGTTGTAGATAGGCCCACCATTCCAATTCTATTCCCTGTTCATTCAGCTGTCTAGTTTGCAAATCTCCTTTTCATCTAACAGTTCTTCATAAGTAATAATTTTATCGATCTTAGCAAATGTGGATGCATCAAAGCTTCTAGTGTTGATATCCAGATTGGTATTTGAATGTACATTTGTTTCTTAATTTTGAACCAGGTGTGTAGAAGTGTCTGTCTTACTTTGTGTTTCAAAACGTAGCTGTGTCCCTTTAAGCTATCTTGTCTAAGAAAAAAGTGCCATCCTGTCTGGAGGTTATAGCCTTCTAAAGTTAATATCCTTGTATTTGTGTGATTTATCCAGTCTTTTATCCAAGTCATAATTGCAGCACTATAGTACAGCTCCCAATCTGGTAGGCCAAATCCTCCTCTTTCAGTTGCATCTTGTAGTAATTTTAGTTTTATCCTTGGTCTTTTTTTTGCCAAATAAAATTTGATGTTAATCTATTTAATTCATCAAAGAAAGATTTTGTTAATTTTATGGGAGCATTTTGAAAGAGAAATAGAATTTTTGGTAAAATATTCATTTTAATCGTGGCTATCCTGCCCATAAAGGATAATTTTAAATTGTTCCATCTTATTAGGTCTTCTTATTTGTTTAATAAGTGGGTCATAGTTGTCTTTCTTCAGTGTGCTATATCTGGGGGATATAATGATTCCTAAATATTTAATTTTTTCAACAATTTCAATGCCCATTGTTGAGGTCAGTAATTCTTTCTGTTTACTTGTCATGTTTTTAGTAATCATTTTGTTTTCTTTTTATTTATTTTTAATCCTGCTACTAAACCAAATTCATCCAATTTTTGTAAGAGTTTAGGTCCTGAAGATTGAGGTTCTTCTAAAATGAAAAGAAGGTCATCTGCAAATGCCTGTAATTTAAATTCTTCCCTTTTTACTTTTAGTCCTTTTATATCATTATCTTTTTTAATTGTCCTAATTAAAGCCTCTAATGTCATAATGAACAACAGTGGTGACAATGGACAGCCTTGTCTCGTTCCTTTTGTATTTGAAATTTTTCTGTAAGTCCCCATTAATTAAAATTGTAGCATATTGTTTTTGATAAATAGCCTTAATTACATTAAAGAATTTAGGTCCTAACTTCAAATATTTACTTTGCTGTAGAATAAAGTCCCATTTCACATTATCAAATGCCTTTTGGGCATCTAAGAATAGCAATGCAGCTTGTTCTGTACTCCGATCTTCATAATACTCTAATATGTCCAGCTACTCTGATATTATTTCTAAGATGTCTCTGAGGGAGGAAGCCATTTTGGTCAGGGGATATGAGTTTATTAAGTATTTTTTAATCTCTCTGCCAAGATCGTCATAAAGATTTTATAATCTACATTAAGGAGAGAAATTGGCCGATAGTTCCCTGGTTCCTGTTAGATCGAGCCTGATTTGGGAATGATGGATATTTTAGCTTGCCATGATTGAGGACAATTCGCTTTATCTAAAACTTCATTAAAAAATTTTACCATTTCCTTTCCTAAAATTTCTTGTTGTGCTTTATAAATCTCTGCTGGTAAGCCATCTGGGCCTGGGACTTTATCTATTTTTTGTTTGTTGATAGCCTCATAGACTTCTTGAAGAGTTATAAAGTGGTTTAGCGCTTTTTCATCTTCTTCTGAAATTTGTGTGAAATCTGCATTTTTTAAGTATTTTAAAATTTGATCTTCTGTAACATGACTTGTCTCTGTGTATAAATCTTTATAATATTTTTGAATAATCTGCCTTTTATCGTCCTCTTTATAACATATATCCCCTTGTTCATTTCTTAATTTAGTAATCCATCTTTTTTCATTCTGTTTTTTAAGTTTAGAGGCTAGCCAACGTCCTGGTTTATTTGCATTTTCAAATTGGTATTGCTTTGTCCTCTTTAGTTTCTGAGCTAGTTCTTCCTTCTCAGTTAGATTTATTTTATGTTTAATCTTATCCAATTGAAATTTAACTTGCTCATCTTGTGGGGTGGCTTGCAGTCTTTCATGCCATTCATCATATTCCTGCTGTAATTTTATTTTCTTTTGTCTTTTTCTCTATTTTTCTGGCCATGTATTTAATAGACACTCCTCTCATCACTGCTTTGGCAGTATCCCAATTGTTTTGAAGGGAGGTGTCTTGAGGGTTATTTTCTTGAAAAAAAAATTCTAATTCTTTTGTCAATATTTTATTAAAAACTTCATCTTTTAAAATCGACCTCTGGAGCATCCAATTGTTTAATTGTGGTTGTTGTCCTTCCCATCTAAGCCTAATCATATTATGGTCTGCTAGTGTAGTTGGTTCCATTGTTATATCTAGAATTCCTGAGTTTAATTTTTTCACTAAGCTTGATTTGAGAGAAACGTACTACAGAGTCTGAATTAAGGAAGGAGATGAATGGAAAACTGCATTTAATTGCCCTTTGGGTTGTTTCCAATTTAACGTTCTCCTGTTTGGTCTGCAAGGAGCCCCTGCTGTATTCATGCAGCTGATAAATGAGGTACTGCATGAACATCTATATACAAGGGGGTGTTGGTTTATCTTGATGACATCCTTATCTATACAGAGACCTTAGAGGAGCATGAGAAATTGGTGCGGTCAGTTTTGAAAAAATTTCAGGCAGCTGAACTGTATGCTAAGTTATCCAAGTGTGAATTTCACCAAGAGAAAATTGACTTTTTGGGTTACTGCATATCGCATGAAGGGATAGAGGTAGACTCGGAAAAAGTCCAGGCCATTTTGGAATGGGCTCCCCCTCACACCAGAAAACAATTGCAGAGTTTTCTAGGGTTTGTTCATTTTTACCGTCAATTTATCCCAGCATTTGCAAAGATTGCATTGCCTATTACAAACCTCCTAAAGACTAAAGGAGAATTGAAACCAAAACCTAGCCGACCGTTGGAATGGTCCATGGAGTGCCAGGCAGCTTTTGAGAAGCTGAAACAACTCTTTGAAGCTGAACCGGTGCTTAAGCATCCAGATATGGACGCCCCATTTGTTTTTGTTTTTTAAAGTTTTTTATTTTTATAACAAAAACAACAAATAAAACCTTTCAGTTATACAGTGTGTCGGCTGGGTACATATATCTTGTGCACATAATAAAATTTGTATACATTTCTTATTAAATTTACATTCATATTATATTCTAATCAACATTATATATCATATTATATCATTATTACAATGTCATTAGGTTTTTTTGTTTCAGTTTCCAGCTATTCTTGAAAGCAAATCCCAACTCTTACTAGATTATATTCATAACTTATTCAGAATGATCTATTACAGTATATCATTATTACAATATCCTTTAATTTCTTACTCAACTTTCTAACCATCCATAAAATAAATCCCAAATCTTATAATACTCCCTTTCTTCTTGCTCTCTAATTGTTAATGTTAACCTACTCATTTCTGCACATTCCATTATTTTCTTAATCACCTCCTCCTCCATCGGAATTTTCTCATTTTTCCAATTTTGAGCAAATACAATTCTAGCTGCTGTTAATACATGAATAATCAAGCATGTTATTTCTTTACTATAGTTTTCAGGCAAAATCCCCAATAAAAATATCTCAGGCTTTAAATCTATATGTTGTTTTATCATCTTTTCCAACCATGTGTGTATTTTAGTCCAATATCTTTTGACTTCTGCGCATGTCCACCACATATGGTAGTATGATCCAGGTATCTGATAACACTTCCAACATTTCACTTATTTGTCTTTAAACATCTTTGCCAATCTTGCCGGGGGCAGATACCACCTGTAAAACATCTTATACAGATTCTCTTTATAGGCTGTTTAACGAAGCATTGACCACTGCCCGAAGCCAACCACAGGTGACCTCCCTGGCAGCATGTGCCAACCAGGAGGGGCACAGGTCCAACAAACATGTGGTGGAACTCAGACGCGGCATAATCCTGTCCACTTCATCCTCGGAAACAGGATCGAACTCAGCCCAGTTCACATCGGCCAGACTGCTTGCACCACATCCTCAGACCCCTGCAAGGTGGAGCACAACCACCTAATCCGCTGATCTTATCCGACAGATATTGACCAAATTCCTCAGCCCTCCCTCAGAGAGGGTCCACCACCTCCCTCAATGTAAGAGGGAGGGTGGCCCTAAACAGGGCAGCTGGGTGGTTATCTGTGGACGCTATGAGGGTGGAGAGATAAGACCTTCTCGCCATCCCCACAGCTACCAGGTAAGTCCTAATATGGGCTCTTAACTGGGTTCGATCGGCTTGGGAGCGGGTGGCCTCCACCTGCTCTCTAAACCCTCCAACGGCGCTTCATCTCCCGGAGCTCCTCAGTATACCAAGGAGCCACCTGGGATCCACGGTGTGTGAGGGGACGATGGGGACAACCCTGTCGAGGGCAGCCTCAGCAGCCTGCTGCCAAGCAGCCCCAGGTCCTCGGCAGAGTTGTGGGCAAGGGAAATGGGAAATACCCCAGTTCCGCCTGGAACCTTTCAGGGTCCATTAGGCGCCTGGGGCGGAACCATCTAGGTGGTTCCTCATCCCAGCAGTGGGGAGCAGCCTGTTGGAAGACCAGCCGTAGGGAGATAGTGATCAGACCATGGGACGGGCAGTGTTGTACAACTCGCCTGCCCTATATCACTACGCCACTGTTCAAACAAAACCAGGTTGAGAGTGTTTCCCTCATGAGTCGGGCCTTGCATTAACTGGGTCAGGCCCATGGTCCCCATGGAATCCATGAATTCCTGGGCCAAACCCGATGCCCCCAAGGGAAGGCAGATTAAAATCACCCAGGACCATAAGCCCCGGAGATCCACCGCCACCCCCGAGAACGCCGAGAAGCCCAGGCAGGGTTGCTGCCACACAGCTGGGGAAAGGTATGTCAGCAGCAAACCCACCCACCACCAGGCCCCCATCTCAGGAGGAGGGTCTCACTTCCTCCTATCTCAGGAACAGCACCTCCCTTGGAATCAGGGTTTCCGAATAACTACAGCTACTCCACCACCCTCCCCTGAGCCCTGCCCAGTGCAAAACTGAAACCTGGGGTATAGATCAACCAGAGGGACTCCTCCTCTGGGCCCAACCAGGTCTCGTGATGCCAGGTCCGCAGCCTCCTCCTCAATCACCTCGCGGAGATAGTGATCTGACCATGCTACAGGTTGGGCATTCAAACTGCCCACCCCAAGATCACTACGCCACTGTTCCGGGATAAAAACAAGGTTGAGTGTGTTACCCCCCTCGTGAGTAGGGCCCTGTATTATCTGGGTCAGGCCCATAGCTGCCATGGAAGCCATGAACTCCTGAGCCAAACCTGACGCCCCTCCCAAGGAGGGCAGGTTGAAGTCACCCAAAATCAAAAGGCTTGGGAACTCCTTCACCACTCCCGAGAGGGCATCGAGAAGCCCAGACAGGGCCGTTGTCACACAGCTGGGGGACAGGTATGTAAGCAACAGTCCCAACCTACCCCCAGGCCCCAACCTCAGGAGGAGAGCTTCACACCGCCTATCTGAACAGTGACCTCTCTTGGAATCAAGGTCTCCCGAATAACTAAGGCCACCCCACCACCCCTACCCTGAGCTCGTGGCTGGTGTAGAACCTGAAAACCTGGGGGGCATAAATCAACCAGAGGGACTCCTCCCTCTGGCCCCAACCAAGTCTCAGTGATACAGGCCAGGTCTGCAGTCTCCTCCTCAATCAACTCGCAGAGGAGGGATGCTTTATTGACCATGGACCTGGCATTAAAATACACCAGCCTGAGCCCAGGGACTCTGGATCCCATATCCCTGAGGGCAGACAGAGCCACAGTTCAACAACAACGGCGGCGCGCTCCCATCTCACAATACAGCCCCCCGCCTCTCCATCTCCTGCCAAATCTGACCACCCTGGGAATCGCCATTCCCACCTCGCTCCCCAGAGCCCCGAAGACCCCCCTCCCCCCTCCCTCACACCACGATCCACAACCAGGCTGGACTGAGCTCCCAAAAATCTGGGCAGAGATTTGACAGATACCTGCCCAGACACCCTCCCTAAACCTCTTAAAAATCTAGTTAGAAAATTTAACAAGGAGGTCTTGGCACCCCTCCTTCCCTTTCGCCCCAGACCCCCACCCCTATCCACGCAATACCAATTCATGTTCATCCCTTGTTCATCTAGTTCAGTGGTTCCCAAAGTGGGCGGTATCACCCCCGGGGGGGGATGCCTTAGCGGGGTGCTAAGAGGCAAGGGGGCCAGCAGGGGGGTGCTAAGAGGCAGTGGGGGGGCGCTGGAGGTGGGGCCCTCGCAGAGCGCAATTCAGGGGTGGGATTCTACCAGCCTCTCTCTTTCCCTCTCTCAGGCTCACCCCATTGACTTGGTGCACCACTCCGCTCGGACTTGCTTGGGCAGGTCCCTCCAGTGCAGCAGGCTCAATGGGGTGGACCTGTGGGGCCGGCACCTAGAACATGGTAGTGGCGGTGCATTTGAAAAGTAGAGCAAAGCCAGAGGGCGGTAATTTTTGCTGCAAAGAATCACAAAAGCTTCTGGGCTGTGCACAAGAAGGGACACACATGTCAATGCAATTCAGCAACATAAAATAGAGAAATATAAATAAAACAAATCAACAAGAATTGGCAAAGCATCTCTGATTAGATTCTATTCATTTAGTAGAATCTAATCAGAGATGCTTTGCCAATTCTAGTCTCATGACCTGCTCCAGCAGGGTTAGAAGGGAGTGTGTATGTGTGTGCATGGCTGTCAAAACTCCAAAAACTGGTCAAGTAGCTCTGGGGAGGCCAGTCATAAATTAGAACACTTGCTAAGCAACCGGACATTAAGTGAGGACCACTTGTATTTGGTTTGCCAGTCACCTGGCCATGCCCACCCAGTCACATGACCACCAAACCACACCTACCCGGTCATGTGACCACCAAGCCACGCCCAGCCAGCAAGCCACACCCAGCCAGTCACATGACCAGCAAGCCACACCCACCCAGTCACGTGACCAGCAAGCCACACCCTCAAATTAGGCCATGCCCACAGAAATTTGAATCCCATCGGTGGGGGGCACCGAGGATGAGTTTGTAGCACCAAGGGGGCGGTGGACTGAAAAAGTTTGGGAACCACTGATCTAGTTCTTGTTTTATTTCATTTAAAACATCATTACATCTAACTATATGTCCCATTTTAAAAACATTTGGATATATGAATGCCTCCATTGTTGATAACCAGACTGGTATTTTTAAATAATGTTGTTCCCCTATTTTCTCCCATGTTGACAATAAAGCATCTCATATGTAATGTCTCTGGAAATAGCCATGCCCCTTATTTTTCTTATACCATAAGAATGCATGCCAACCCAATTACAAATCATGTATAGTACTCTTGGTAAGATATTCATTTTAACTGTTGATATTTTCACTATCAAAGATAGTTGTAAGTTTTTCCATTTTTCTAAGTCTGTCGCAATCTGTTGTTTTAGTCTATAGTAATTATCCTCCTTGTGTGTTCCACATCTTTCTGTCAACTGTATCCCCAGATATTTCACTTTTTTGTGATCTGGATATCTAATCTACCCATCAGTACTTTTTTTTGTTTTTCCATTATGTTCTTCACTAAAATCTTGTTTTTTTTCTTCATTTATTTTCAGTCCTGCAACTTCCCCACATTCTTCTATCTTTTCTATCAGCTTAGGTCCTGTTTCTAATGGCTATTCTAGTATAAAAAGCAGATCATCTGCAAATGCCTCCAATTTGTATTCGTTTTTTATTTTCATATCCTTTATTTCCTTGTTTTTTCTAATGTTTCTGTTTAATACTTCCAACGTCAGTACAAATAACAATGGCAACAGGGGGCATCTTTGTCTAGTTCCTTTCTTGATACTAATATTGCCAGTCAAGTCCCCATTTATCATTACTTTTGCTGATTGTTTATAATATATTGCCTCAATCATTTTGACAAACCTTTCCCCAGAACCCATCTCTTCCATTTGTGCCAACATAAATTGCCAATTTACATTATCAAATGCTTTCTGTGCATCTAAAAAAACAAATATCATTTGCTTCTCTGGGTGTACTTCATAGTATTCCAGTGTGTTCAATATTGTCCTCATATTATCTTTTATTTGTCTCTTAGGCAAAAAGCCATTTTGGTCTGCATGTATAAAATGATTTAAGTATCTTTTAAGTCTTTCTGCCATTATTGAGGCAAATACTTTATAGTCTGCATTCAGCAGAGATATCAATCTGTATTTTTTTATCTGTTGTAAATCAGTATCTTCTTTTGGTATAAGAGCAATATATGCCTCCGTCCATGAAATAGGTACTTTTGCCTTTGTCAATACTTCATTCATTACCTCTAACATTATAATAACAAAAGATTCCTGTAATTTTTTTTATAGTTCTGCTGGTAGCCCATCCAGGCTGGGGGCTTTTCCAGTGGTTTGTCTGTTTATTGCCTCTGTCAATTCCATCATTGTTATTTTCTAAAATTAACTTAGTTTCTTCTGGTATTTTAGGTAGTTCTGCTTCTTGCAAATATTGTTTAACTTTTTCTTCTTCGATTGTCTCTTGATCATATAGTTTCTCATAGTACTTTTGTACTATTTCTTTCTTTTCTTCATTCCCATAGCAAACAGTTCCATTCTGATCTATTAATTGCATTATCCTTTTCTGTTCCCTTTCCTTTTTCAGTTTATATGCTAACCATTTTTATTTTCTTTAAAGAAGAAGGCCAATTCTTTTTTCATAGTTTTTATGAATTCTTTTTCCTTCAAAATTGAATTATTCAAAGTCCATCTTGTCCTTTTCTTTTGTCCCTTCCACTTGACCCATATTGGATTGTGGTCTGCCTAAGTACTTGTTTCAATGTTTATTTCTTGTACATTTGAGATTAATTCTGTTGACATCCAAATCATATTTATTCTTGACCATGATAAATGTCTGTTGGAATAGAATGTATATTGTCTATTCTTGATATTCATTTCTCTCCATATGTCTCAGATACCTAGTTCCTCTACCATCTTAAAAAAAGATTTCAGCAGTGTCTTCCTGTTTTTTTTAATTTATTTTCTGTTTTGTAGTCCAACTCTATATCCACTATAGCATTAAAGTCTCCTAGAATACATATATTATCATATTCCAGTTCTATTATTTTCTTGTGTAATTTTTATAAAACTCTTCTTGTTTATCGTTTGGTGCATATATTACTATTAAAAGTATCTTTTGGTTGTTGTCTGTTATCTCCACCATCAATATCCTCCCCTCTTTGTCTGTAAAGATTAGTTTAGCTTTTATTGTATTCTTGATATATAGGACTACTCTTTTATTTTGTTGTGCCAATGAGGTGTATAAATTACCAATTCTAGGATAGTCCAATACTTGAACATGCTGTTTTTTAATATGTACTTCTTGTAAGCAGATTATGTCTAATTTTAATTTTTCTAACTTATAAAAGTCTTTTTCCTTTTGATGGCTGAATTCAGTCCATTTATATTTATTGACATTAATTTCTTTTCTTCTTCCATTGTTTACACTTTATAAGTAGGGTTTATTGCTCTCGTCATTCTTTTCTCTCTTGCTTCTTTTAGTTCTGCCCTTCCACCTGCTAATCCTTCTTCTCGTACACTTTCTTCTCTTTTTTCTTTATCCCTTTCTTCAGCTAACTCCTCTCAAAGTTTAATTATTTCATCTCTTTGTTCTCTTTCTTCTTTTCCTCTAAAGTATTCATCATAAAATTGCTCTGCTTTCTCTATTGAATCTAATCTGTGCCTTTTTTCTTGCCAGTTAACCATCAAGCCTTCTGGAATCAGCCATCTATAGTTCACTTCTTTCTTAATTAAAATCTTTGTCAAGAATTGATACTCTCTTCTCAAACCTCTCACTCTTCTCGGTACTTGTTTTAAGACTGTAAACACCTTCCCTTTGTATTTCAACAATCCTCTCTTGTTTCTGTAGTATTTCTGTTTTAATTGCCTTCTTGGTAAATCTCACATGTACTTCTCTGGGTAACTTATTTCTCATTGCATATCTAGTGTATACTCGAAATATTTCACC
>CM019155.1:56871498-57171320 GCA_009733165.1 Naja naja | reverse complement strand
CCTGAGAGCAGGTGGGGACTAGCCGCCCGGACCACCGTGTCCAGTTGGGTGAGCCTATATTAGAACCTATCTGGAAGTGATCAGGGCGGGCGGCTTCCCGCTTCTGATTCCCCGATGATCGCTCTGCGCCCTGTTTCGGTGACCCACTCCCCTCCCTCCAATTGAGGGAGGGGATGACTTTGCAGGGCAGAGCAGAGGAATTTAGTTTACATCTGGATAAGGTCGCCAATTGCGCCGCTTTGGACTCTGATTGGCAGTGGTCTGATGATGGGGTGGCTACAGGTCTGGTGGATTCTATCTGTTGAGTTTGACCTGGTCTCCCTTGATGAGGGGACAGGATCATGGAGGCTGCCTTCCACCACGGTTTATTGGACCCTGTCCTTCCTGGCTGGTGTATGCCTCCAGGAGGTTACACACGGCTGGCTCCAGGCAATTGTCAACGCTTCCTTGAGTGAGGGTTTTCCTCGCCGCCTGAAAGAGACAGTGGTGAGGCCCCTCCTCAAGAAGCCTGCCTTGGACCCCGCCGCTTTGAACAACTATCGTCCAGTTCCAACCTTCGCTTTTAGTGAAGGTTGTTGAGCTGCAGGTTCAGCAGCTTCCTTGTTCCTGGAGGAAGCTGATTATTTAGACCCGTATCAATCGGGCTTCAGGGCCGACACAGCACGGAGACAGCATTGGTCGACTGATGGATGATCTCTGGAGGGCGGCTGGAAGGGTTGTTCCTCTGTCCTTGTCCTGTTAGATCTCTCAGCGCTTTCATACCATCGCACCATGGTATCCTCTGCAGCTGCTCAGAGGATTGGGGGGCACCGCTTTGGCGGTGTTCTCCTCCTTCCTCTCGGCCATTCGCAGTCGGTGTTGGCAGGGGGGAGGTCCCGCCCAGGCCCCTCACTTGTGGGGTGCCTGTCCGCTCTTCAGCCTCCTGTTTAATATTTACATGAAACCGCCACAGATCATCCGAGGTTTTGTGAGGTATCATCAGTATGCTGATGATACCCAGCTTTATATCTCCACCCCAGACCCATCAGTGATGCTTCTCCATGATGTCCCGTGCCTGGAGGCGTGTACGGGTCTGGATGGGGAGTACAGGCTTCAGCTCAACCCCACCAAGACTGAGTGGCTGTTCTTACTGGCATCTCGGTCTTTATTGGATGTACCATCTTGGTCATGGGGAGAGGTGTTGCCCCCTGCGGGATAGGGCAGGAACCTGGGTGTCCTCCTGGATTCACAGCTTGGTTTGAGGAGCATGTGGGAGTTGTGGCCAGGGGCTTTTGCCCAGGTTCGCTGGTTCGCCAGCTCCGCCTTATTTGGACTGAGATGCCCTTCAACAGTTACTCATGCCACCTCTAGAATCGACTACTGCAACGCTTTTACATGGGGCTCTCGGATGACCCAGAGGTTACAGATGGTGCAGAATGCGTCAGCGAGGGTGTGATGGTGGTATCCCGATACTCCCATGTTACACCCTCCCGCGTGCTTGCATTGGTTGCCAATTGCCTCGGCGCTCTTCAAGGTGTTAATAACAACTTATAAAGCCCTAAATGGCTTGGGTCCAGGGTACTTGTGAACGCCTGCCAGCATCACTTTCCGATCGCCCTGTTCACTCTCATAGAAGAGGCCTCTTGGGATACCGCCGGTCAGGCATTGTCGGCTGGCGGTTCCCAGGCTAGAGCCTTCTGTGGGAGCACCTGCCCTCTGGAATCAGCTCCTGTGGATCTCCGCTTGGCCCCTGACCTCCGCCTCCTTCCGCCGAGACCTGAAGACTTGGTTGTTTCAACAGGCTGGCCTGGAATGACCCGGGGTGAGGGTTTTAACCTTCTTAACTTTTTAATTGTATTCGCTTGTTTATTTATTTAATTGACTTTTTATTGTGCCCAATGTTCGTTCAGCCCTGAGTCCTTAGGGAGTAGGCATACAAGTCAATAAATAAATAAATAAATATTACATCCGGGGCAGTGGTGGATCTTGCAGGGCAGAGCTGAGGAATTTGGACAATACCTGCAGGATAAGATCGCCGGATCCGGGAAGGGCTGAACTCTAGTGTGCAGGGGCCTGACCCTGGGGTGCAAGTGGTCTGGCCAATGTAATCTGGACTGAGTTCGATCCTGTTCTGAGGATGAAGTGGATAGGATTATGCGATGACTGAGTTCCACCACATGTTTGTTGGACCTGCCTCTTCCTGGTTGGTTTATACCTCCAAGGAGGTCGAGCTGCTGGCCTCGGCAGTGGTCAACGCTTCATTAAGGGAGGGTGCCTTCCCTGCCGCCCTGAAAGAGGCGGTGGTGCGGCCCCTCCTGAAGAAGCCTGCCCTGGACCCAGCCGAATTGAACAACTTCCGTCCAGTCTCCAACCTTCACTTTTTAGTGAAGGTTGTTGAGAGTGTGGTGGCTCAGCAGTTTCCATTTTTCCTGGAGGAAGCAGACTACCTAGATCCATACCAATCAGGCTTCCGGCCTGGGTATAGCACGGAGACGGCATTGGTCGCACTGGTGGATGATCTCCTGAGGGCTTGGGACAGGGGTTAGACCTCTCAGCGGCTTTTGATACCATCGACCATGGTATCCTGTTGCGGCATCTCGGGGTTGGGAGGGAGGCACTGTATTGCAGTGGTTCTCCTCCTTCCTCTCGGGACGCTTGCAATCGGTGTTGGCAGGGGGGCAGAGGTCGGCGCCGAGGGCTCTCACTTGTGGGGTCCTCAGGGGTCGGTTCTCTCACCCCTCCTGTTCAACATCTATATGAAGGCGAGATCATCCGTGGCTTTAGTGAAGTATCATCAGTACGCTGATGATACGCAGTTGTACATCTCCACCCCAGGTCACATCAGTGATGCCTCTCCGTGGTATGTCTGATGCTGGGTATGGATCTGGATGGACAGGAACATGCTTGCTCAATCCAGCCAAGACAGAGTGGCTGTGCATACCGACATCTCAGTCCAGTCAGGAGATTCCATCTTTGGTCATGGGGGGAGGTGTTGCCCCCGTGGACAGGGCACGGAACTTGGGGGTCCTCCTGGACTCACGGCTCAGGATGGAGGAGCAGGTGGGGGCCGTGGCCAGGGGGCATTTGCCCAGGTTCTGGTTCGCCAGCTGTGCCCATATCTGGACCGAGATGCTCTGTGCACTGTCACTCAGGCACTTGTTTCCTCCTGGCTCAACTACTGCAATGCTCTCTATTTAGGACTGCCCTTGCATACCATCTGGAGGCTTCAGCTGGTGCAGAATGCAGCTGCGCAGGTTGTGATGGGAGCTTCCGGTACTCCCATGTTACACCCTCCTGCGTGAGCTGCATTGGCTACCAGTTGCCCTCCGGATGAGATTCAAGGTCCTAGTATTAACATTCAAAGTCCTACGAGACATGGGTCCGGGTTATTTACGGAGCGCCTACTGCCAGCATTGAATACCAACCGCCCTGTATGAACGCACAGGCAGGGACTTCACGGGTGCCGCTCTGCACTCAGTGTTGGTTGGCGATATCCGGAAGGGCCTACTCTGTGTTCCGCTCTCTGGAACCAGCTACCTCTGGGGCTCTGCTTGGCCCCTGACCTCCGCACCTTCCGTCCGCGACCTAAAACCTGGTTGTTTGAACAGGCTGGGCTGCGCTGACTCGAGGAATGGGTTTTTATTTATTACGGGTTTTTAGTCTAATTCGGCTTGTTGTAATTTAATTCCATTTTAGTTAATTTAACTTATTGTATTGTTTTTATCTGTGAGCCGCCCCGAGTCCTTTTGGAGAGGGGGCAGCATACAAGTCAAATTAATAAATTAATAAATAAATAATAAATAAATAATCCAGTTCCCATTAGCTGATCTGTTGCCATGCCTAGTCATTGGTTGACCTTGTTACTATGTCTTCCCAGTCATGAATATTCTGACAAAAAGCACCTTTGGGACAACCATAATCTGGATGACTGAGAATCTCTACAGACTTTTAGCTATACAATTTGGGATGAACACGCCTTGAATGGTGTGGGAATAGGAATGGATTTCCAGATAAAAAATTGCGACTACAGGAACCAGAAGCGCTACTCAGGTGATCCTGAAGACACAGATAAACCTCCAAATGATTCAATACCCTCTAAAAGGGTGAAAAGGACTAGCTGTCTGTAAGCAATATAAATCCTTCCATTCCCCACTCCAGTCAGAGTTGAAGCTTGGATGAGAAGCAAAACATCTTCAAAGAAAAAACAAAGGCCAATTGCCTCCTGTAAAAGATAAGGCTTTATGCTTTTTAGTGCAGATCTAGCTGAGAAGTTGTATGTTACAAAATACAGGGAAAGTTATCACCTTTCTTCAAAACTTCAAGATCATTTTGTTCTCTTTTCTAACTTTATATCTACAGAATTCTTTTGAAATATGGCAACAAAATGGCATATACCGTTCCCAAAGTTATGTATCTCACATGTGCACTGTTTGCCCTTAGCCATTCTCTTATATCTATATTATATTGGTCTTTGTCTTCATCAATCTAACTTACCTCTTTCAATTTCACATTCAGGAGAGGATGCCCCACTACATTCACTGCGAGATCCTAATAGAGAAATTGCACCAAATTCAGATAGTGATATAGGGCTAGACAAATCCAAGCTTTTAGGTCGAGTCATTGGAAGAAACTGAGCTGGTATATCAAAAGGACTTGTTGGACCAGAACTGAAACTAGATAGAGACTGAGTTTCAGAGTCTTCTTCAGACACAAAACTGCTGCAGTTGTCATCCTCAAATACTTCTGATGCAACTGTGAAAATGTTCAAAAAAATTAATTAGCATTAATTAAAGAATGAACAAGCTTATAAGCCATCTCAATCATAGCTAATTGAGCATAATACAGTTCTTAACTTGGATCAAAACAAAATAAAATTCAGCATTGTTTTCCCATTTAGGACTTCTGTTCCCCTATCCCAAACCACTGCAATCAATGATTGTTTATTCTCAGCAATATATTGAGTACTACCCTGCTTCCCTTTAAAAAAACAAACCTATTCAAAAAATAAGACCTAGCATGTTTTCTGCTTGCACCTAATATAAGCCCTACCCCCAAAATAAGCCCTACTTAAGAGCCTGCACAGTTGGCCAGCCGCCCATTCTATTTGGTTGCTTCTGGTGTCACGAGATGGGGTGGAGCTGCCCCACACACTGGCTTACCTCAGGGCCCCCACAGCCAGGCCACCCACATTGGAGACCTGTCTCACCTTGTGACCGTTGCACTGGCACATTGCTCAGCCTCCTCCATTGTGGCCACGAGCAACTGGAAGAAGTGGGCCAGCGGTCATGTGGGGTCCTGCTGGACAGGGCTGTTGCCACCATGAGACAAGGCAGGTGTCCAGGTGTGGGTGGCCTGGCAGCGGGGGCCCTGGAGTAAGCCAGTGTGGGACACATGAGGCAGCCGCCTCAAATTGGCAGCACTGGCATACCACAAGGTCTCCTGCTCTGCTGCAAGCAAGCAGAAGTGGCCCTCCCATACACAGGGAAAAATTAAGACACCCCCAAAAAACAAACCCTAGTGCTTATTTTGGGGTCCAAAAGAGAAGACCTTATTTTCAGGGAAACACAGGTGTCATCTTTTGCCAAAATGAAAAAGGCAAAGTTTACTTTGACACAAGCTCTATTGTAAGTGACTTCATGAACTAGGTGGTAATATAAAATTGGTGTGTGATTTCCCCCCCCCCAATCACTGAAGGCCATTAAAAAAAGTGAGCTGTCATAAAAGTAAGTCATCTGCATCCACACTCATTTATGTCCTGTCATTTTCCAAAGAAAAGGTTCAACTAGAGAATGATAAATACAAAAAGTCTGTATTAGCCATGTCCAGTGACCCAAGCCAGACTATAATGCCTGTTTTACAGAAAAAGCTCATGGTCTCCTGTTTCTAACCTCGTGCCTTAACCACTATAGCAATAGCACTTACTAACATACCAGTTCATAGTGCTTTACAGCCCTCTTTGTGGTTTACAGAGTCAGCATATTGCTCCCAACAATCTGGGTCCTCATTTTACTGACCTTGAAAGAATGGAGTCAACCTTGAGCCGGTAAGGATCGAACTCCTAGCAGTGGGCAGAATTAGCTTGCAATATTGCATTCTAACCATTGTGCCACCACGGCTCCTATGAAACCAATTCTTGTTTTCATAGATCGCTAAATATTTTTAATACTGGTTTTAAACCATATTCTGTGTGTTTTTTAAAAAAACCTTTTTTAAACAAAGTCAACACTGAAAATAGATTTTGCAAAATTTTACTATTATTGCATCAAAGTTGAGACTGCTGCTTGTCCTAGTTTTCATGGTGCAATAATCTCTCCTGGGATTTCCAGCTTCCTGCTTTGTCCTATTTCTACTAAATCTGAGAAATTCCCATAAGGAAACACGTCCCCAAGGACTTTTATCAGATTCAAAATATGAGAAGCAACTGCATAACAGAAAAAGTAAACACAGCACTTTCTCACAACCATCAATTTCAATCACACTTCAAAAAGAAATTTCAAAGTACCATGGCAATAGGAAAAATTGTTTGAAAAATTGAAAATCACTTTGACACCATGTTAATTAATTATAATTGGTTCCTTGACACTTAGTATTTTTTTACCAGTTCTTAGTTGCTGATACTTTGAAAAAAAATCAACATAGCCAAAACTTTTTCTATTGCTTACTGGAAATATTATCTGAATCTAACTTGCATGTTGAAAAGTCTTCTGCTGAAATACTGTTGCCTTCAGCCCCAACACCACATCCTCTGGGCCCCATTGATGAAACTCGTCGCCTCTCATGAATCTCATCAGAGATCATCTCCAAGTTCTTCAAGGCTGTTTTGTATTCACCCTTTGCGAAAGCCAATTTTGCTTGCAGATCATCCACTATCTTCTTTAATTGCTAACGAAGCAGTCAAAAAGATTTCCTTACTCAGAGAAAAACTTCTAAACATCCATATGCAATAAATTGCGTTACTTTTTTTGTTTTTGAGACAAAAAATATCAAGTCCACAGATTTCAAATGAAAGACTTGTATTTCATGCAAGTCCCTTCAGCTTCCCCATTAAGCTGTTCACCAAAATAATCAAGCTGTCACAATCATCAGATTTACTAGAATTGAACTCTTTTTTTGTTACACAATTGTCTGATCATTCAATCTAGCATATAGAATGAAGCATTCTAACTTTAAAACAACTCCACCCAATTTTAAGATCCTTCCAGCATGTTGGACTTTGATTTCTTTGATTCATCAAACATGACAATCCAATAACTTGTGGGATAATTGATTATGGGAGTCCAACACTTAAGGAGGATACTAGTTAAAGAACCTCAGTAAAATATGTTGTCTACATTCTCCACACTACAAGGCAAATAATAGCAATGTTCTGAGGCGGGGGGCTGGAAGGAAGAAACTAGATTGTCCCCTTCTCTATAGAGTCAACTGTCCTGTGAGAAGACTTAATACACTTCTTGATTTATTATTTTAATACATTATAATTAAACTTTGAAAAATCTGGATCCTGTAAAGGTGGTATAAAATTAATTAGAACTAAATAAATATACTAAATGTTGGGAATTTCCCTCAAATTCCAAAAGACAATACTTCCCATTTATACAGAATATGTTACATCTATAAAAGTTTGATCATTCTTAAAATGAGACAACTGCTACAACAGTAACAAGTGAGGGTAGTGAGGGTTTTTTTCTATTGGTTTTTTCTGAGTCAGATCGCTTTAAATAAGAAAAATCAGTAACTACCTAGTTGGGTAATGAAATATCTGCAAACAACCAAGCACGGAGATATCAAGGACTCCACAACTCAATCCAGAACCTCTATATTTACCTTCTATATAAAATAAATAAAAAGTACATACCTCTAATTGTACATAATATTTTGCTTTGAGTTCAAAATAAGGCCTATAAGAATGGGAATATAGCATTATTACTGGTAGAATAACAATGCTCCCTTTTAATCCCCATCCAATTAGCTATCTACGATCTTGTTGATATAAAAAAATCTAGTCATCCTATCACTTCAATATGTGGAATTTGTTTATACAAATTTGTTTATACCATAATACTGTGATAGTGAATTTATGTGACACTCCTACCTACCCAAAAACCCTAATAATTTCATTGGGCTTGGGTTGCACAATAAATAAATATACCTAAATTTAATCTATATATGGCAGCACAAAGATTCTCAAATTGCTTAACAGAATAGCAAGAGTAAGAACAATGATGTCGATGAAAATATAAAAGTCCACAAGGCAAAGAGGAGTAAAACACTTAAGTTCAGAACATTTAGAAGTGATTCAAATAGACACTTAATTTATTGAACTGTATGAAGGAGGAAGAATACAATAAGATTTGCAAGATTCTGTTATGACAGCCAGTCTTAATAAAAGTAGCTCTAGGCTTCTTGTGGAGTTGTCTTCTTGATCTAATCTACCTACTGGGTCTGAAAGCAAGGAATGAAACCTGGAGAATGTTGGAAATTTTCTGCCTGTAACAAGCAAGATCAAGTTCAAATAAAACCTGATCCACTGCCTGTTGCTCAGGACCTCCTAGAACAGCAGTGTCAAACTCAAGGCCCGGGAGCCAGATGCAGCCCGCAAGGTACTTAGATCTGGCCCACAGGGCCACCCTGGGAAGAACTGGCCTGCAGTGCTTCTACCAGTGAGAACAGAGCTCGGGAAGCTCCTGAGTGTAGAGATAGAGGTCCTGTAGGGGGCGCAAGCAGCACACTGCTGTGCTTCACCTACATGATCTCACTCAGTTCACATCACCAGGATGTTGCAGAACACTGTCCCTGGCTGGTACATGATCTCACCTGGCTAACATCCCCACTTCCTTACTTGTATATTCTTAAGGTTTGGCAGTCAGAATTCACTAATAAAAAAGCTGTTGCTGCTTTATCTTTTTCTGCTTGCAAAACTGTATAAAAGCAATAAACACTGCTCAGGCAGTCAGACATCTTTGCACTCTGCAAATGACTGGTCTTCGACTCCATCAGCTGGTGCCCGACCAGGGACATAAACCCCCCTGTGGGGAGCAACAGCCAACATACTTACCATTGTCTGGAATAGACCCCTAGGTGCACCTCCATCCACCAGGACCCCTCCGTGGTAAGTATGGGTTGCAATCTATCTCAACACCAGCATAAACATATACAGGAACTCTGATTCCTGTTACACAAGTCAGGCATACAGCCCCTGAGGCAGACATAAGGAAGCTGGTTGAGGAAGTAGGGAAACATTGTCCCTGGTATCCTGAGCGTGGGACGCTCCAGTTAAGGGATTGGATAAAGATAGGGCATACTTTACATCTTGAACCCCAGGCTCCAGTCCAAATATTACATCGATGATATCAATGCTGTCAAGCAGTGGAAAAATTTGGTTCCGATGCTTCAGCAGGACAACAATTGACTACAAGCCCCCTCACCTGATTATGATCAGGTAAAAATTGTCACCCCAAAATCTTCTCCAATTGGACCTTCAGCTCCTTCTGAGGAGGCTAAATCTTTTGCTCCTTCACAGCCATTGTACACCCCCATAGGAAAATATTAGAGAAACAATTAGAAAAAGGGGGAGATTCAAGCTAGAAAGGGAACATGCCCAGGGCAGAGACACATAGTAACTATTTATTTAAAATTTTTATTTTTAATCCCTTTTAATTATTTAGTGCTTAAGGAGATAGAACAATGGGTGTAACTTCGAGTAAAAGTGAGAAGTTCACTAAAACAATTAGGAAGAATCCCAAATTGTAAATAGACCTGAGTAGTCCTTTAGGGAAAAATACCTAGAGGTTGGGAAGCCCCTCCATACAGTACATTGGGGCTGATCAAAGAAGATATGGTTAATTTATGCTGTTATGTATGGTAGAAAGAACTAAGAGAAAAGAAAATATTGTTCTTTCCACCGGGTTTAAAAAAGGCTTTGCCTGTTTAAATGGAAAGACTCAGATAATTTGACTTGATCAATTTGATGTGATTTCTATTAAAAATTCTTAGATGTGCATGTATAATAATTGCATGCAGAATTGAATAGGATTGAATTGAAGAAAAATATCCTTTACCTGTGTATAGCCCCAATTGGGGCTGCTGCAGTTCAAAATAAAATAATTGTGACATGTTTGGCCAGCCAGAGAATTAAATTGGCTTTTTGGATTGGACTTAGAGCTGTGGGAAGCAGGTAGGCAGTGGTTAGGGCCCACAATCACATTTGTGATTGGAACCACTCCTTGAATTATCCCACTGTTCTGAGAACAAACTGCAGGTTGTCCAAAGGAAGAAAACATGGAGATTTAAAGGGACAAAACCTCCCCAGATCTTGAAATGTTGTGTGTGAGAATGTGTCTATGTGTAATCATTTCCAGACCTGGAGGATGAGACCCTCTAATAACAGTACACAAAATTATTTAGACAATGGAGCTCATTGGCTTCTAAAAAATAATTGTAAGTATGCAAGCAGTCTGATTACAGTACAAATCTGTGAGTATGTTGATGGTAAAAAGTTGGTGTAAATGTCTGTGTGTTGACCCACATCCCAGATTAAAAGGAGAGTAAGAAATAGCTTGTGCAAGGAAATGAGAAAGGTCCCATGAAGAAATGTGTGTGATTTACTGGAGAGGGAGAATTATTTTGCTGCAAGGATTTCCTACCCCTTTTCTTGTCCTCACTGGTTGTTAATTTTTCTTTCTCTTGCTCAAGGACTTTTTGCCTTGAAAAAGCAAGAGAAGCAGGAAAATGGGGGGAGTGAGGTCTTTTGCTCGTTTTAACAATTTTTTCTCTCTGCTTTGAGTTTTTGCCCGAGAAAGGCGGGGCTGAAAAATAACCTTTTTACAGGTTACACTGCTTGCACAGGTAGTCACTGCTGTAGAAATACTATTTCATAACATGATTTTTCTCAGCGCTTCTGCAAACAAAGAAACCTTAGATGGCTGGGCTGAGGTGGGCAGTTTGCCTAGAACGTTATCTTTGAAGGTGGCTCCATTCCCAGTTTACAATGGAGCTCAGCTCAGCAAGGGAATCAAAATTCAAACCAGCCGCACTCTGTACATGCTCTTAATCCATATTTTGATCAAAGCAGAGAATTGACACTAAAGTTTGACTCAAAATACCCCTCCCCAATGTGTAGGTTCTGTGATTGCGTATGTCAGTGTGAGTGTGCATCACAAAATGACTTAGATTTTAAAGTTCCGGGGGAACTACTGGAGTTTTTGAGGGTTTACAACAGGAATGTGGTAAAATCACAAAAGGTATACAATGGGCTTTGCAAATAAGAAGTGGGGGAAGAAGAAATAAAAATTGGTTAAGGTAGAAACATGATTTGGGATCCTCTTTCTTTGTAATTTTTGATAAGTATAATAAGGTGTAAATGGTGGAGTTATGTAATCTGATTTTCAATTTTATTTTCAGAATAACTTATCTCTTCAGTGTGCTTTAACTGACTATGTAGGCTGTATTGCATATCATTTGCCTAAAGATCCTCGGCTTGCTTGCTTAATGACTTCTTCCTTTCCTGTCCACCCACTGCTTTCTCCTTCTCCATTGCCGCAAGCTCCTATTGTTTTTTCAGATGTCGGGCGAACGAGAGGAGCGATTGCTTACAAGGATTCTCATGATGATACCTGGAAAGTGTCCTACACTGCAGTACAATCCTCTCCGCAACGTTCAGAATTATCTGCTGCAATTTTAGCTTTCCAAACCTTTTCTCAACAGCCTTTCAATTTAATCTCTGACTCTCATGTGTGTCAATTTATTTTTAATCCTCCAGGTGCTTATATCACGCCCAGGATTGACCCTAATCTCATGGACTTGTTTTTAACTTTGCAGCTACTGCTACAAGACCGAAAGCATTTATATTTTGTTCTCACATACGGAGTCACTCACCCCTTCCTGGCCTCTTTCTGAAGGCAATAGTCATGCTGACACTGCTGTTCATGTTTTACCTAACTTTGTTTTCAGATCCTTTTTTCAGTCACTCTTTTTTCCATCGAAACGCTAGGGAGCTGGCCATATTCCACTTGACCAAGCCAAGCAGATTGTTTCATCCTGTCCCCAATGTTCTAGGGCATCCCCCTCAGGGGACACAGGAGTTAATCCCCATGGTTTCACCTCTAATCAACTCTGGCAAATGGATGTTACCCATGTTCCCTCTTTGGCTCCTTGGAAATATATTCATTTATCTATTGATACTTATTCAGGAGCGATTTGGGCCACGCCTCAACAAGGGGAAACTGCTAATCATGTTATTTCTCATCTTTTTTTGGCCATTACAGCCTTGGGCAAGCCCTCTTCTTTAAAAACTGATAACGGGCCAGCCTATTCTTCATTGGCCTTTCTGCAATTTTGTACAACCTGGAATATTGTTCTTACTCATGGTCTTCCCTATAATTCCACAGGTCAAGCCATCATGGAACATGCTAATTGGTCCTTTAAGGACTGCCTCCACAAACAAATAAAAAAGGAGGGATCTTGAGTCACCAATTTGTCTTGGGTAACCCAACAGGTTAAAAAAGTATTATTTACCTTAAATCAATTGAATGTTTCCATTCAAAATTCGACTGCAGGTTTAAAAAGTATTATTTACCTTAAATCAATTGAATGTTTCTATTTAAAATTTGACCGCTTATTAGAGACACTTTCAACAGAAAACAAGATTGCCTCCTCCTCCTCTAGTATATTATTGGGCATTACCAGACAAAACATGGTTGGGGCTGGTTCCTTACTTGGGGGCAAGGCTATGCTGCTGTGCTTGCTCCTGCAGGACCTTTATGGATTCCAGCTCGTTACATCCATCCAGCCAAGGATGTCATGGCACCAGTCCCTGGATCTGGTCCCAGAAATGGCAAGGGTGACTCAATAGACGGCACAGTGTCCAATCCAGTCCCGTCGTGCCAGTCATCCAGTGACATGGGGAGTTTAATTTTGCCCATGTTTGGCTACCACAAGGATGGCTTTTTACATGTGGTCAAGAAACTTTTAATTATACTCCTGCTAATATTAGTGAAGCACAGTACTGCCTCAGCCGGCTGATTCCTGTTTTGCTTTCCAAACAACAAATTCACTTGAATCGTTCTTGACGTAGGGTCACGCTAGATAGCACCTGTGACTCTGAAACAGTCTTACTTAATAAAGCGGAATATGTAGTGCTGGCTGTGTCTATGGTGGGCGTGCCAGCACTTCCTGCTCATGCTCACCTTAACATTAACTCTGTTGCATGTAATCTAGCAAAAACAATGCTACTTCTTCAGCTATCTCAGCAATCAACCATGAGATGCAAGCTTTGAGAAAGGCTATTTTACAAAATTGTGCTGCAGTTGATTATTTGCTTTTGCACCAGCATTTGGGTTGTGAAACTTTGGATGGGCTATGTTGTTTTAATTTGTCTGATGAGTCACTACCATCCAATACCAGCTCAATATTTTACCTTGGATTACTGCCTTGGATTTGAAAATTGATAATTTAGGATCTTGGTGGGAAAGCTTTTGGGCTTGGTTGCCCACAGGCTTAATGGTGATATTCTATGGGAATATTAATGGGAAATATTCTATGCTATTTAGTCATTATTTGTGCTATTTTAATTGGTGGGTGCTGCTTTGTTCCATGTCTCCCTCCCCTTTGCAACATATGTATCACAGCCCCAAACCCCCTCCCACACTGCCTCAGGGTCAGGTTTATGCCCTGTATAAGCAACTGCAAGGATGCTCCTCTCCTGATTATGATCCTTTTACTAACCCATCTTATGACAATGCCTTGTCTAACAAAACAAAAAAGAATGAGATGTAGAGATAGTGGTCCTGTAATGGGCGCAAGCAACACACTGCTGTGCTTCAAATACCTACATGATCTCACTCAGTTCACATCACCAGGATGTTGCAGAACACTGTCCCTGGCTGGTACATGATCTCACCTGGCTAACATCACCATTTCCTTACTTGTATATTCTTAAGGATTGGCAGTCAGAATTCATCAATAAAAAAGCTGTTGCTGCTTTATCTTTTTCTGCTTGTAAAAACTATATAAAAGAAATAAACACTGCTCAGGCAGTCAGACATCTTTGCACTCTGCAAATGACTGGTCTTTGACTCCATCAGCTCTGTTTTTGCTGGCAGAGAATTGCAGGAGGCCATGGCAGCTGAAAACAGAGCTCGGGAGCCTGCTTTTGCTGGCACAGCACTCAGGCCACCACAGGCACCCCCAATATGACCTGGCCACCACCCACCCCAGCACCCAGAGGTCAAACACAACCCTGATACAGTCCTCAATGAAATTGAGTTTGACACCCCTGTCCTAGAGGCTTCTGATCCAGAATCTGAAAGTACTTAGGTTAAATTGTTCCATTATTACAGTCTAACAGAGACTGGAAAACGATGCTGTACTGTAACATAAAAACTACTAAAATAGTGAGGTGGTTTCATTTTACTAGCCTCAAGCAATAATCTTGCTGCTAATATAATTTGACTGAAATATTCTTTTAAACAATCCTGAAAGGTATTCCAAGCACAAGAGAGTAGTAGCTCAAATTGATAAATGAAGCACCAAATATCAATTCATCAAGCAGGTCTTTTTTACACTGGCTCAGCCATAATGTAGTTTTCCTGTGGTTTTTCAGACAACTCTTTTAAAATCACATCTTAAGCCTCACTGATGAAGCAGATCAATGATGAAGACCATTGGTCCAGATAAATGTTAATTCAGATTGACAGATGATTTTATGAAAAACTCTTTAAGCAAGACTTTTAATCCCTACTTGGCAACATGACAGATAAATGATTTGCACTGAATCACACACTATACTGCTAAGCTATAACTATTAGGATTCCATAATATTTATTTCCTGTTCGTAATTTCTGCATTTGTCTTATATTAGGCATTTGGAAGGAGTGTGATTCAAGGCTGCCTTTGACATTTCCCATGGTTTCTCATGGTTCTATTTACATATGTTAGAAAAATCACTCAACAATTATAACATCATGTGATCCCTTGGAGATTTAAACTTACTTGGATTTGTTGATTGCCCTTTTCAGCTTCTTCTCCAACTGTTTCATTCTGCCCATGGCAGCATTGTATTTGGCTGCTGTTTCTTTATGTACAAGTTCACTTCTAGTTTTTGTCTGCTCTGCTTCCATAACCTTTTAAAAGCATGAAAATGTTTTTGAGTTAAAGCTACTGTATGCAAAGCTTGCTTTGTTTTTAGTAACAATATTTCTCAAATGTCTAAGTAATATCTGGCAAAATAGCACATCTACATAGAAAAAAGGCTCAGTGGAATCTGAGTTGTAAATATAATTTATTAAGGTTAGCAACATCACATTGGCTAAACTTCTGTCAGTGTTACAAAAATGCAAAAAATGAGAAACTTCCATGTAAATTAAAATCAATCACAGAATCATGGAATCACTGAATTTGAAGAGTCTGTTTAGATTACTATGTCAAGATCTTTCTAAAAAGGCAATTACTTTTCTTTTTAACATTGACCATTTTCTTACTAAAAAAGCTACTTTCATTTAATCATAAATAATGTCCAAAACTGATTAATATTAAACAATGATTACAAATCAATCCACCTAGCTTTCTGAAGATAATCGTAATGCTTGGAAATGGAAAAAGAGAGAAAAGGATGACTGGCAGCAGGATGGGTTCAGTTTTGGTCACTATAGGTGAAAGACCTGAAGGAATAAGTTATGGGCCTTCAGATCAACATGTGTATTTGTGCAGTAGAGGCCCATTGTACATAATTCGTGGACAGATTCAGCCTTTCCTACATATTACTAACCTGTAATTGCTTTACCTGTTTTACAGTTAGAACAGTTACATGCAAATAATCTTGCTGCTTTTCTCCTAATATCTATGAATAAACTGTCCCTGAAGTAAGTGATAGAACCTGTGCAATATTCTGTAAAGTATTAATTTTGTCTCCTTGCCTAAAATGCTTAAAAATTTATAGAAAGAGTAGTAATACAGCTTACCCGCTGGGTGGCATGATTGAGCATTTCTTGCCATGCAGAATCAAATTGACGTTTGTCATCTTCCAGCAGCCTCTGTTCTGCAAGAGAAATGGTTTCCTTAGCAGCCCGTAGCACCTCTGTTGCTCTCTGAAAATCCTGTGTTGCTTTCTGAGCTTCTAGCTGAGCCTGCAATGAAAGATTAAATTAGTCTAATACTTTAGAAGGGATAAATAATACCCAATGATTCCTTCTGATTTTCATTTTCTGATATTAAAATGTCAGTACAATAGGCTCCAGTATTGACTATTTCTATTAATTGAAGGAATATATCCGGATTACATGTAACATTCCCCATCTCATAATAACATTAAACAGATTCTTGTTGATCACAGCTTGCTTCAGTGTTGTTGTCTCCAAAAATGTATAACTTATTCTATAGTTTCACTTCAAAGGACAATTCATGTAGGATGCTATAAGTTAGGGCTGAACCATCTTCCCTTCACATTTTGATGAAGAAGTTCCTTTTCTTCTCTCAAAAAATATAAGAGCAAATCATGGCTACAAATTGTTTGCTCAGTTATGTTAAAGTTTTTTTAAAAAATACTTTATATTATAGCATTCAATTTTAAACCACCATTTTGCAACTATAAATGCTAGCTAATTAACCATTTGAGGTTCCATTAGCACAAAGACACAGTATTTTTTTCAAGGTCATGTGCTCATTTACATAATCAAGTCTTGTTGCTAAGACACCACACTGAGTGAACAACACTTATTTTAAAACATCACTTTTCTAATAAATTAAAAGCAATATTTAAAAGTTAGTCCCTTTTAATAATTTAAACAATACAAAAAGCAGTATGTCAGCGTTCTGAGTAATGCACCCATTCAAAGCATAACTCCAAGGCAAGTAGATTCCTCAAAGAACATGTTCACATCATATCGGCACAACCAACTCTAAAAGTTCCCACAATTTTCACTTAATTAAAAGAGTAAAAAAAAAAACCTCCCAAGTGTCACTAGTCACACTGTCCAATGAACATAGCTGGCAGGCTCCTGTCTTCCACCAGCCACCTGTTATGATGACCCCACAGGAAAACTTTTTGTTTTGACTGTTAGCTGGACTAACAGTCAACTAGCGTGCGGAGCGGGTAAGTACTCTGGCTTCATCCAAGGAGGAAAGAGGGGGAGAAAGAAAAGGAAAAAAAGAAAGAAGGAAAGAAAGAGGGAAGGAAGGGAAGGAAAAATGAATGAAATATGGATGTAGGGCGGGAGGGAGGGAAAAGGAGAGGAAGAAAGGACCACAAATACCTGACAACTTCAGAGGATGCTTTGAAACAGCACAGCAATCCAGGACTGGAAAGGACCTCAGAGGTCATGTAGTCCAACCCCCTGCTCCAGCAGGAGACCTTATGTCAACTGGGTTATTTTGGTGCCCCTAATACAGAGGAGAAATTCCCAGAAAAGGGAAGGAGTTCATTAGGCAAGGCTGCCATGCAGAGGAAGGCAGAGATAGTCCTCAACTTACAACAACAATTGAGCCCAAAATTGCAACAATTGAGTAGTTGCAGCTCCTAGGAGAGTCAGACAGTTGCTAAGTGAATCCGGCTTCCCCGAATCTCCGTTGCAAAGCGAGACAGCTGTTCAGTGAGCTTTCACTCACCTCATGGCCAGTCTTGCCACCATTGTTAAGCGAGTAGTTGCAGCTCTTAAGTGAGTCATACAGTCGCTAAGTGAATCTGGCTTCCTCGAATCTCCATTGCAAAGCGAGACATGGTTGTAAGTGAAGCCAGTTTCTCCAGGTCCCGGTCAAAGGTGGCTTTCAGAGCAGGAGGTGCAGCTGGGCGAGGAGGAGGTTGCAGCAGCACCCAAGGAAGCAGCCAATGGCCAAGGGTAGTATGCACATAGTGGAGGCTTCTGCCATCCAGGAGGGTTGGGTACATGGCCAGGTAGGCTTGCTATCCAACAGTGGTGCATTAGGCTCTGCTGTGGGCCCGGGCTCGACTAACCGACTGTGGTGGAGGAGGGCTAGCCAGCCACATTGCTGCCACTGGAGCCACATCACGGTGGGGTGAGAACGTCAGGATAGGTCAGCTCAGGACCCCGCTGGGCAACTCAAGCCAACTGCCTGCCCCATCACCTCGATGCTCATCCAGTTGACCTCTTCTACAGAGTCTCCACCACCTGCCCTGCGTGAACTGTCAAGTATATGCATTCTTCAGACTCATCTAGCTCAGGAGATCTTCTCTTTCCCCAATGCAAGGCAAAATGGCTAACTCCCACATGGAGGTCAGTGGGAATTCCATTCCAAGGCTCTGAATGGAGCCCTGGCATCTGAGGTCCTCCTTGGCCCAATACAATCCCCATTGGTCGCTGCCTCCACTAGGACCTTGGGCCAGGTCACCACTGGGAGGGTGACCTCTGTCAGCATTGCTGCATTCCGTAGGGCCTCCATGGAGGTCTGCAGGTTTTCCGCAGGGGTCGCTCTGGTGCTGGGAGTTCTTTCCCCCTGCTTCTTCATATCCACGATCTTCCCTGAGTCTTCCCTGCTTCCCTCAAGAGATTGAGTGAGCAGCTGATGCTCAGGACCCTGGAGAACAGCACTGGTTGGAGAGGAAAGTTAGGACAGTTGGTTTTATGTCAGTGTTTGGAGTAATGCAAACACTGAAAGCAGAATTCCGAGGCAGATAGATTACTCATAGAACATGTTTATTGGATATATTATATTGGCACCGCTGGTGAAAACCAACTCTAAAAATTCCCATGGTTTTCATCTAATTAAAAGAGCAAAACTCCTCCCTGCCATGTGTCACCAGTCACATTTTAAAATGAATTTGGCTGGCAGGCCCCTCTCCTCCACCACCAGCCACTTGTTACGATGACCTTGGTTCGCACAGGAAAACTTTTTGTTTTGACTGTTAGCTGGGCTATCAACTTCCCCCTCCCTTCCCTCTCTCAGACTTCAATGGCAACTGAGGCAGCACAAGGTGGCTTCAACCAGGTTCACTTCAGAGTGAACACAATATCTTCAACTTTTGGGATCCAGATTAGCTTTATTTAAAGCAGAACCAAAAAAATCAAGATTTAAGACATGTATTAGTGTTGAAATCCAACTTAAGTAATAACATATAATCTTTAGAGCAGTTAATAATTCCTATTAACTACTCTAATAGCAAAAATATTTGATCCACTCCCCTATCCGTTAGGACTGAAAGTTGTTTGTAGAAATATATAATCCAAAAGTAAGCAGATCTTGCCACAAATCATCAATTTATTTAGTAATTAAGGAGGCTTTTCACTAATGTAGGAGTGGGGAAACATTGGCCCTTCAGATGTCAGTAAAATAGCCCTTGTCAGAACCTTGCTGATAAAGTCAGTTACATTGTTGATAACTATCCAGCTGTTTTCATCTAATGACCTTTGACTTCTCTCTTCTTTGTATCTACTGATAGTATCATCTCTTAAAGAAATGTTGCAAACAATAATTGTAACTGACATTTTCTGTCAATCTATATAAATTAATTCAGAGACTTAAGTCTCCAACAAATCTCTCTCTCTCTCTCTCTCTCTCTCTCTCTCTCTCTCTCTCACTCACTCACACACACACACACACACACACACACAAAATTGGGAAACACTCCATAATATTATTTGGAATAATACACCATAACAGCACTTCACTCAGTTTTTAAAAAATCCAAAGATATATAGAATATGTCTAAAGACAACCTTCCCCCCAAACAAAAGTTCATAGGTTATTGATGTAAGAGTTATCACAACTGACAAGAGGCAGAGGCTATTCATTAAAGTTACAAGGAAGAAACCAAATATTTGCCTAAGAGTTAGCAGCATATTCAATGGTGAGTCATTCTTCCAAAGACTTTATTTTATTCACATGATTAGCAATAATACATTGGTGGAGTTTTCCACTCACCCATTATAGAAAAGCTGGTGCTAAATACACACACACACACAGAGCATGAAAGAATCTTTTGTAATATGTACTTCTTACCAGCATTAGCTGATTGATATCTTATGATTCCAACTACTATCTTATAAAATATTTTCCCTTGATAGTCTACATATATCTACATAATTTACTCACAACCAAGACTTGACTAAACATGAAAGAAGGTTCATAGGAAAATAATTTCCAATGAAAAAGATGAAAATTAGAAATCAGGACAGTGAACTACAAAACATGATTCCAAAACAAAAGCCAGTGTAAAAACTTCTATGTGAATCAAAGAAACAAACAGTTAAGTGATCTGGACAGTATGAGAAACAACGCAAAACATTCAGCAGCTCATATTTTCACAGAAATGAAGACTCATTACTTCAGTTTGATTCAACCCAGCTTAATATCTTTTTGTGAATTTTTATATAATTGCTTAAAAATTATAACCAATGTTTTTTGTTTCTCAAATACACATTTTTTATATTGAATTTTGCTAAATATGCAGTTCTGCAATATGGTTTCCACAATATAATAAATTATTTTCATCAAATTTGTTTGAAGATTTCTTTGATTTTAATGCAGAACTGCATTGAAAATTTGTTTGCTACATTTGGCAAAATTGAAATTTATTTCAGGACCCTTACAAGATTGTGAGAATAGCCTCTACTTGCAGAATAGCATGAGGTTATCATAAAGCTGTCCCTGTAGGAACAAGTGCAGAAAATCAGGAACCCAGGCAGTTCAAATGAATATTATTTAATTTATTTGGATTTGTATGCCGCCCCATCTACGGGGAGACTCGGAGTGGCTCACACGAAGAATCAAAATACAAAACATAAATACAAGGCATTAAAATATAAAAGCCATCCAAATAAATCCCTAAAATACAATAAAACCTAATTAATTAAAAGAACACCCCAACCAACCTCAATCCAGACCGGCCTGTAAAAACAGCCAAGTTTTAAGATCGTGGCGGAAGGAACGAAGGTCGGATCCAGCCACAACCCCAGGGACAGCTGGTTCCACAGGGTGGGTGCCCCCACAGAGAAGGCCCTTCCCCGCGGGACCACCAACCGACACTGTCTGGTCGACAGCGCCCCAAGGAGGCCCTGCTGATGGGAGCGCACCAGGTGATTGGAACTCGATGGCGGTGGGAGGCGCTTCTGCAAATACCCTGGACCCTGGCCATGAAGGGCTTTATAGGCTAACACCAGCACCTTGAATCTTATCCGGAGGGCAACCAGCAACCAATGTAGATCGCGCAGGAGGGGTGTCACATGGGAGTATCGGGTCACTCTCATGACTACCCGCGCAGCCACATTTTGCACCAGTTGAAGCCTCCGTATAGTCCGCAAGGGCAGCCCTAGGTAGAAAGCATTGTAGTAGTCAAGACAGGAAGCAACGAGTGCATGGGTGACCGTGCATAGGGCATCCTGGTCCAAATAGGGGTGCAACTGATGCACCAGGTGAACCTGGGCAAATGCCCTCCTGGCGACGGTTCCCACCTGCTCCTCCATACTTAGCTGTGCATTCAGAAGGACACCCAAGTTGCACGCCTATCCACGGGGGGCAACACCTCTCTCGCCATGGTCAGTGATGGAATTTCTTGGATAACCTGAGATGCCAGTAGGCACAGCCACTCAGTCTTGTCCGGGTTGAGCTGGAGCCTGTTCCTCCACATCCAGATCTGTACCGCCTCCAGGCGACGGAGAGGGCATCACTGAGATGGTCCAGGGTGGAGATGAAGAGCTGGGTATCATATTGATGATACCTCACCTCGAAACCATGGATGATCTCACCCAGAGGCTTCATGTAGATCTTGAACAGGAGGGGAGAAAGAACCGACCCCTGGGGCACCCCACAAGTGAGGGGCCTTGGGGTCGACCTCTGCCCCCCTGCCAACACCAACTACGTGCGTCCCGAGAGGTAGGAGAACCACCATAGCACGGTGCCTCCCACTCCCAACCTCCGAAGGCGCCACAGTAGGATACCATGGTCGATGGTATCAAAAGCCACTGAGAGGTCTAATAGGACCAGGATAGAGGAACATTTATTTATTTATTAATTCGACTTATATGCCGCCCCCTCTCCAAAAGGACTCGAGGCGGCTCACAACTAAAATACAACAATAAATAAATTAATTAAAAGAATATTAAACAAATTAAGCCGAATTAAAATTTAAAAACCCCTAGTTAAAATAACCCCAACCCAAGAGAATCAGCACAGCCCAGATTGTAAAAGAGCCAAGTTTTCAAATTGTGGGGAAGGTGCTAAGATCGGGGCCAAACGGAGCTCCAGTGGAAGAAGATTCCACAAAGTGGGAGCCACCACAGAGTAGGCCCTCTCCGGTCGCCATGCGACATTGTGTCAGACGGCACCCGAGGAGGTCTCGCCTGTCGCCCGCACAGGGCGGTTAGTATTTGATATTGGGAGGAGCCGTTCTCGTAGATAGCCTGGACCCATGCCCTGTTGGACTTTGAATGTTAATACCAAAACCTTGAATCTCACCTGGAGGGCAACCGAAGCCAATGCAGGTGCAGGAGGGATGTAATATGGGAGTATCAGGAAGCTCCCATCACAACCCAGCCGCATTCTGCACCAGCTGGAGCCTCCAGTGGTATGCAAGGGCAGTCCAAGGTAGAGAGCGTTGCAGTAGTCGAGGCGGGAAATGACGAGGGCCTGAGTGACTGTGTGCAGGGCATCTTGGTCCAGGAATGGGCATAACTGGTGAACCAGGATCTGGGCAAAGGCCCCCCTGGCCACGGCCCCCACCTGCTCCTCCAATTTGAGCCGTGAGTCCTCTATCCTCTATCCCGAGCCCTCCAGAGATGATCCATCAGTGCGACCAATGCCATCTCCATGCTGTAACCAGGCCTGAAGCCTGATTGATACGGATCTAGGTAATCAGCTTCCTCCAGGAAAGCCGGAAGCTGCTGGGCCACCACACTCTCAACAACCTTCGCAACAAAGCAAAGGTTGGAGACGGGACGAAAGTTGTTGAAATTGGCTGGGTCCAGGGCAGGCTTCTTGAGAAGGGGCTTCACCACCGCCTCTTTCAAGGCGGCGGGAAAAGACTCCTCCTGCAATGATGTGTTGGTACGTGTACCCTCCTGGGCAGCATAAACCAGCCAGGAGGGGCACGGGTCCAAAAAACAGGTGGTGGCACTCAGCCTCCAATAATCCTGTCCACTGAATCTAAGGTCACAGGGTCAAACTCATCCCAGATAACCTCAACAAGACTCATCATTGCTTCCACGTCCGACTCTAGCCAGTTGGTGTCCAAACTGGCCCGGATCCGAGCGATCTTATCCAGCAGATGCTGACCAAACTCCTCAGCCCACCCCTGCAGAGGGTCCTCCCTCACCCCCTGATCCAGGAGGGAGCGTGCGACCCTAAACATGGTGGCCAGGCGATTATCTGCGGATGTGATGAGAGCGGAGAAGTAAGCCTTCTTCGCCACCTTCATCGCAGTCAGGTAAGTCCTAGAAAAGGCCCTCACCTGGGATTGGTCGGATTCAGACCGGGTGGACCTCCAACAGCTCTCTAGGCCCCTCCTCCGACGCTTCATCTCTCTGGAGCTCCGCGGAAAACCAGGGAGCTAACTGGGATCTGCGTCGGGTTAGGAGTCGCAAGGGGCAACCCGGTCGAGTGCCCCGGAGGCAGCCCATTGCCAGGCGACCGCCAGGCCTCAGCCAAGTTGTGGACCAGGGAGGTAGGAAGTGGCCCAAGCGCCATCTGGAACTGCTCAGGGTCCATCATGCGCCTGGGGCGGAACCAATAGGTTTATTGTATACTAATGTTCTCTACAAGAACCTGAACTACTAATGATCAAAACAAATTGGTGGTAGATAAGGGTCAACAGAATTCATGAAGATATCTTGGGCATGAAGGTACTTAAGATTGATGACACATTTAATCCCTCCCTCAGACTCAGTCTGATCAACTCCTACACTGTGATGACCCGGGGCCTGGCACAAAGGCAACACAGTCAGATAATCAGTAGGAGTCTTTTATTAGGTCCAATTTTGCTCCCAATGTCCTGGTTACCTTCTGGCTGGAGAAAAACTCCCAGAAATAGCCTTTGGCTGCAGAGAATCAAGTCCAAAATGTGGTCAACAAAAATTGTAACTATAAATCCAATCAGGGCAAGATGAGATAATTAGTCAGCTGTTCATCTTCCTCCTCAGAGTCAGACTCCAACAGGGGCATGATATACATTGAGCTTCACATCAGCCAGAAGCTGCAAAAAGTTGGGTGTGTTGGCCCTGGAGCTGACCCGCAGTGCATGAGTGGTTAAATAGATAGAAAGCTCAAGGCCTGCAAGTTGAAGCTACTTTGTGTGTACTCCAGCCAACCTGAATTCCCTAGGTAGATGAGTGGCTGGGTGAGAAGGAAGCTCAAGGCCTGTAAGCTGCAGTCACTTCACAAGCATTGCACCTGGCCTGAGCTCCCTTGGATGGAAGAGTTGTGGGATGGGAAGGAAGCCCAAAGCCTGCAAGTAAAAGGACAAAAAAGTAGGTCCAAGGCTTGCAGTCTGAGGAGCAAGAAAGTGTGCCTGGGGAGGGTGCCTAGGGAGGGAGGTTTAGGCAGGCAAGCCTGGGCTTGTGCTAGGCCTCCCAGGGTGTGATGACCCAGGGCATGGCACAAAGGCAACACAGTCAAATAAGCAAGAAGAGTCCCTTTATTATCTTCAACTTTGCCCCCAATGTCTGGAGAAAAACTCTCCCAGGAACAGTCTTTAAATGGAGGAAATTGAGTCCGAAAACAAAGTATATACAAACTGTAACTAAACTTTCCTCTCCCGTAAGCCCCACAACTCACACTGCTCCCTTCTTCGTTCCTTCCTGCATTCCCTAGGATGAAGAGGGGGTAGGCCTGGGTCTTCCTCCAAATTCCATCTCCCTTGCTCTACCTCTCCCCTGCTCTGCCCAGCTGGACTTTGCCCTTCCCCAGTTTTTTCCACAGCCAATGGAGCCACACTCCCACTCCCTATCAGCTACTCGGTCTCCCCTTCCGAATCAGATTCCAACAGGCATGACACTATCCCCCCCCACAGGGCCCCCTCCCCCAGGACCATGCAAACAGTGATGTTGAGGAAACCGGGCGAGGAAGTTGTGGACCAAACAAAGGGCATGGACATCTGCAGCATCGACCCAGGTGAAGTCCTCCAGTCTATAATCTTTCCATGCCACTAGATACTGAAATCGGCACCGCAACTGGCGTAAATCTCTGATGCTGTCCACTTTGTACTCCGCCTCTCCCTGATGGGGTACTGGGCATGGCGGTGGTGGACAGACTGGTCTATGCAGACTGTCAGCCGATACTGGGACTAACAAGGACCAATGAAAGGCTGGATGAATCCGCATGGTCCGTGGCAAGGATAGGCAAAACGCCACAGGATTTATCACTGCCTCAACCGGAAAAGGTCCCAAGTAATGGTGATTGAGCTTTTTCTGATGGCCGTGTCGTCGGTAAGTACAGAGAGCCAAACCCGATCACCTACAGCTAAAGGTGGAACATCACAACAATGCCAATCTGCAAAGCGTTTGTAGTCCTCCTTGGGTCATTCCAGTTGGTCTTGGACCATGTGGTGCACGGTTTTTAACTCTTACAGGAATGTATCCACTGCTGGAACTGGGGAGTCAGACAGTCATGGATGAAAGCCGTAGCTAGCGAAGAATGGGGACACACAGGTGGATGCATATTGAACATTGTTGTAAGCGAATTCTGCCACAGGCAGCACCTCCACCCAATAATCTTGTTGGGTGTTGCTGAAACAGTGGAGCTACTGCTCTAACATTCACTCTCTTTGTACCCCCATCAGTTTCGGGGTGATGGGCAGATGACAGACATGCCTGCACCTGCAGTTCCACAAGTAGGGTCTGCCAAAAGTGTGCCATAAATTGAAACCCCCCCTGTCTGACACTATTTGGGAGATAAATAACTGAGCTGTCGTCCTTGCCACAGGAAGACCTGCACATAGAATAAAGTGGGCCATCTTGTTCAGCATGTCCACCACCAACAAAATGGTTGTAGCACTCTTCGATGGAGGTAACTTGGTTATGAAGACTAATGAGACTCCCCCCAGGGTCTTTCTGGCATGGGTAATGGCTGCAAGAGACCAGGGGGTGTACCAGGAGCACACTTGGCCTGTTGACAGATCCAACATGACACCACATATCCCGACACGTCATGCCTGAGTCATGGCCACCAAAACATCCTAGAGATGAGGTGCAGCATTTTGAAAACCTCAAAGTGTCTCGCTGCCAGGCTGTCATGGCATTGGCGTAGAATAAGGCAACAAAGAGAACCTCTGGGCACATAGATGTGATCATGGAACTGCAACAGGTCCCCTGTATACACCCAAGGAGTCTCTCGTCTCCCGTCCCCATTCAGTTCTCAACGATGAGCTGCCACAAATGGATCCTGCCACTGCACCTCTTGAATCCTAACTCGAAGGTCCACAGGTTCCTCATTGGCCATGAACTGCTCCAATGGAATCACCATCTGGGGCAAGATTTTTTCCTCCCTTCGGGTATACTTGGGCTTCTGGGACAGTGTGTCAGTGCACTGATTCCACCCACTCAGAACATAGGTCACTCGAAAATCAAAACAAAAAACAGCAACCATCGCACCTGACGCTGGTTCGATGTCCAGGCTGTACGTAGGTGTTACAAATTGCGATGACCTGTCCAAACCTTGATCTGGTAATGAGCCCCCTCCAGGTGGTGCTGCCATGTCTCAAAAGTGACCTTAACCACCAATAGCTCCTTGTCCCATGTTGTATAATTGCGCTCCGGAGCCGACAACTTCTGTGAATAATAGGTGCATGGGAAAAGGTGTCTGTGGGGGTGTAGGCCTGGAGGAGCACTGCACCCATGGCCACATCAGAAGCATCCGTTTCCACCACAAACAGCTGGAACAGATCAGGGTGTTTGAGGATAAACTCAGAGGCAAAGGTGACCTTTAGGGCATCAAAGGCTTCCTGCTCCTCAGCACACCAATGGCACTTCTCCCCTTTCTTGAGCAGATTAGAAAAGGGAGCAGTCAAAGCAGCAAAGTGGGGAATAAATGTGCAGTAATAGTTCATGAACCCCAACAGTCGCTGCACATCTTTGACTCGCTGTGAAGGTTTCCATGCCTGTAATGATTCAACTTTTTCTGGGTCCATTTCCACACCGGCAGGTGAAATATCGATGACCCAAGAAGTCAACTGTGGTTTGTGCGAACTGGCACTTCTCACGCTTAGTGAACAGGTGGTTATCTCGTAAGCATTGCAACACCAGCTGCACATGTTGCCAGTGTTCCTGCAGGGATGCCGAGTAGATCAAAATGTCACCAGGTAAATGACCATAAACTGATCTAATAAGTCATGGAAGATGTCGTGCATAAAATGCATAGACACAGCTGGAGCATTGGTTAAGCCAAAAAGCATCACGGTATACTCAAAATGACCACACAGCATCCGGAAGCCATCTTCCACTCATCACTGGCACGAACTCGGACCAGGGTTGTAGGCCCCCCGCAAGTCCATCTTCGTGAAGATCTTAGCTTGATGAAGCCGTTTAATCAGTTCAGGGATGAGGGGAAGCGGGTACTGATTCCTGTGATTGCATTCAATTTGTGGTAATCACAGCACAGGTGCAGCTCCCACAATTTCGTCTTGATGAAGAGCACCGGCACAGCCAACGGGAAGGTAGAAGGCCGGGTAAACCCTTTCCAGAGATTCTTCTCAATAAAGTCCCGCCATGCAGCCAGCTCCGGTTCTGACAAGGAGTATATCTGACCCACTGGCAGTTTAGCATCGAGCAACAAGTCAATCAGACAGTCATATGACCGATGCAAGGGCAATTGATCTGCCTCCTTCTCCCCAAACACATCAGCAAAGTCCACCAATTCTGTAGGTAGACCCCTGCACAGGCATGCAGGCAATGAGTGGCACATTTCCTGCCAAGAAACTGCACTGCTCCAGGCGACCAGACGATCTGCGGATCATGGGCCCGTAACCACTCCAACCCCAGCACTACTGGAAAGTGAGGTACTGCGGCAACATAGAACACAGCTTTCTCCACATGCTGCCCAATAAGCATGTGAAGGGGTTTGGTTACAGCAACCACAGGTCCTGAATGAAGAGGCCGACCATCAATCGTCTCCACCAATACCAGTGGTGACACCTGCTGCTGGGGAAAAATGAAAAAAATGAAAAAAAAATGCTGCTGTGCAACAAAAAGAGCATCCATGAAATTGGCTACAGCCCCTGAGTCCACCAAGGCCTGGATCTCCACCGCTCCCTGACCAGGCACGAACACACTTGCTGTCAGCATGAGATGTTTCACCAAGGACAACTGGGGTGGAGAGGGTGGAGATGGCAGCCTTGATGCCACTGGAGCCCTGTAGGCTGTTTCCCTACAGGAACAGGAACAATGCCTGTTTCCCGCCGCTGCTGATGCCACTGCTTTAGGTGCCTTAGCAGGAAACTTGGCCGCAAAATGGACTCGGCTGCCGCAATAGAGGCATAGGCTGACGATGACGATGCCTATCCTTTTCAGCTTGGGTCAGATGAGATCGGGCAGCCCCCAACTGCATGGGCTCATCCAGAGGCACTTCCGATGGGGGCACTGTCTTGATGGGAGTGGATGCGGCCTCCGTCTGTCATCGCGCCCATCGTTGCTGAAGCCTAGCATCAATATGAAGGCACAGATGCATGAACTCCTGCAGGTGCAAGGGCATTCAATGCACGTCAACTTGTCCAGGGGCTCCAACGACAGGCCTTCCTGCAACTGGTCTATCAGTGCTGCCTCATTCCATTGCAGATCCTGGGAGACCCGGAAGTCAGCAATATAGTCTGTGAGCAAGCCTCACCCCTGCCTCAAATCTCTCAATCACCTGCTTGCCATTTGGGCCCGAACAAGGTCCTCAAACATGGCCCAACACCAGGCTCAAGGTTGACTCAGCCTTCCATCCTCTCGGGGTAGGTAAATTGAGGACCCAAGATTGTTGGGGGCAATTAGCTGACTTTGTAAAAATGCCGCTTAGTAATAAGCAGGCATATACAATGGAATGAAGGCTATTGCTGAGCACACCGGGTTGGATCCCAAAAATTGTAAGCCTCTGAGTCTCCGGAGAAGGGCGGCATATAAATGTAATTTTAAAAAAAACTGATGGCAAAACTCGGCATAATTATCCAACAACTGTTTGGGCTGGGTCAACAGGGGCATCGCCCAACATGCTGCAAACTCTGACAACAACCTAATCACCTTATCCCCATCCTTATCCCCCACCTTATCCCCGTCAGTGGGGAAGTCCCCTCTGGCCGAAGGCTCATATAAAGCTGGCACTGCCCAAAAAATGCTGGAAATTGGGCCAGCGATCCATCAAATTTATCTGGCACTGCTACCAGGCATTTGCAGCGTGGCTGGACAGTTTGCATCTGTGCAACCTGTGCAGTCAAAAGAGCCACCTACTGGGCTAGCTAGCTGGTCATTGTCTGCTTTGAGCTGATCCATGATCACCCCATGTAAAACAGAAGCAAGTTAGAGGGGTGGTTGGAAGCAAAATGTGATGACCCAGAGCGTGGCACAAAGGCAACACAGTCAAATAAACAAGAAGAGTCCCTTTATTATCTCCAACTTTGCCCCCAATGTCCAGGTTACCTTCAACTGGAGAAAAACTCCAGTCTTTAAGTGGAGGAAAGTAAGTCAAAAAACAAAGTACATACAAACTGTAATTAAAAATCCAAACAAAACACGCTGTAGTAATTAACTTGATAGGGCAGGAGAAGGAATTGCAAACTTGAAAGCACAGCAAAATACACACAGTTGGGAAGACGCCAGGAACACAGATAAGCCTTGACAATACCAGATTTGCTCCCAACAACTTGCTGTGCACAGCTTCTCTTTTTAAACACTGGGTTCCCAGCTGCAGCTAATGAAGGGAATCGGGACCCTTTCCTCCCCCATAAGTCATGCAACTCACATTGCTCCCTTCTCCGTTTCTCCCTAGGATGAAGAGGGGGTGGGCCTGGGTCTTCCTCCAAATTCCCTCTCCCTTGCTTTACCTTTCCCCTGCTTGCCCAGCCGGACTTTGCCCTTCCCCAGTTTCTTCCACAGCCAATGGAACCACACTCCCACTCCCTGTCAGCTGCTTGGCCTCCCACCAATCAGATCTGGACAGGGCATGACAAAGGGCCTTCCCTACCTCTGAGGCACCTGTGCCCAATTTAATTACCACACCCAGGAGAACAGGGTGGGGGTTGTTAAGGCAATCATGTGGATGCCTCTCTCAATGACCATCACAATTTGTAACCATAATTGGTAGGCTCCATTACAGTTGTAACTTCAGGGCTACCTGCAGAATACTTCAGAGCTTTTTACTCATATATATATTCTCAATCATCTCTTATTTGAATCCAGTTTGCTCCACAGCAGATCACAAGGGCTAAAAGTTAGCATAACTTATCAGTCTGGTGACTACAGGGTAGCAGAGAAATTAGTATCAACAGCTTCTCACTTCACAGTTCAATCTTTGCTATTAGACTGAATTCACATACAGTACTACCGTGTTTCCCCGAAAATAAGACACTGTCTTATATTTTTTTGGCTCCCAAAAACACACTAGGTCTTATTTTTGGGGTAGGTCTTATATATTTATGGTGCCAAATAGTGGGTGTGAGTGTGTAGGGGGTGTTTGGTGCACGGTTGTTCCCTGAAAAGTCTTCCTGGAACTGGAGATTTACACTAGGTCTTATTTTCGGGGTAGGTCTTATATTAGGGCAGGTTTAGAAAATAGTGCTAGGTCTTACTTTCGGGGTAGGTCTTATTTTCGGGGAAACACGGTATAATTTTAAAAATCATTTTCTTAAAAGTAGATTTCATGGAAACCAATCAGGTGCATATAGATGTACAAAGATAGTATATTAAATAATTAGAGCCAAAAATGAAAGATATAAAGATATGAAAAAAACAAAAATTTATTCAAGTACATTACCCATAAAATTAATCACAAGTTTAATCAGTAACTTATGTAACAATAAACACAAATCCATGTTGCTCATGTTTTATATTGTATTTATAATGCCTTGGTCTTATAAGTTACCAGAAACAAATAAAATTGACACAGATTGTTGAGGAAGTTGAATAAAAATTTATAATTTGCTTTAAAAACCATTTTTAGGAAATGTTTGCACCTCATATGCCATACTATTTGAAAGGACAACATCAGAAGTCTCTAGCAGCCACTTGTGAGTCATTTTATTCCAAATAGCACAGATCCATATCAGATGTGATTTGTGATGCAATACAGCTCCTAAATAAGCCTGGAGATCAGAGCATATTTATGCTGCAATTCTTAGCGACTTGCCAAGCAATAAGTTCTATGACCCTTATGTCTAACGTAGGTCTGACATATTCTATAGATATAAAAGACTTTCAGCAAATCTGAAGCAGCCTTGAGGCCATGTTAATAATTTTTGGTAACACACAGGAAGTAATGGTTTTAATTATCAGGAGAAAGCAGTTTCTAGAGCAGGAAACCAAAGAAAAGCAATCTGTCAAGGCTGAAACAAGACAGGGGTATCACACAGTTTTTTTCCATAAATTATGAAAGAGGTCATCATCCTGTGTTGACTATATAGATACATGAAATAGCTGATAAGGGCTTTTTTCTTCTCCAAATCAAATCATAATCCCCGCTCAGAAAATCAACACTTCTTGAATTATTGACTTCCACAATTTAGAGACAGGAAAGTATTTTCTTCTCCTTCGCAATTTTTAACCAGGCCTGATTTTCATTCTCCTAGAATTCAACATTGACCTTGAACTGGATTTGCATCAAATCACCCAAAGAAGTTCCTCAAGTGGATGTATTTCAAACTATTATCAGACATTCACACAAAAGACAAAAATAACAAAAAACCTGAAGGGTCAAGATTAATTAGAACTGATTAATAGAACAGTCTTTAGGAAAACTATTCCCTTTCCAAAAAATACCTATTTTCACTACAGATTTGCAAGTTAAACAATAGCAAAAAGGGATATCTAAATTTGTTTGGTAAATTAAAAGACTGAAAGTTAAGAACAAGGTCTTGCATGATGCTTAAGCCTTACTAAATCTGAAAGGGTACTTTGCAACCTGTTGTTTAGTTTGGTTGAAAGAACAGGTGATGCTGAGAGATACAAATTTATTGGACTTGGAAGGGGCTTGGAAGATTTGGGTTGCATCCCTATTTACAATATGATAAAGGTTCATGTAGATGTCAGAAATAATTTTGTTAGATATGTCATCCTGTGAATTTGGAACAAACTTAAACCTAGAATATGTTCAAAAATACCTTTATGGCCATTCCCATTAGAAGCACATTATAGGGAAAAAATGACAACTAAATAAAATAGGTATATTGAATTGCTAGAATATACCCAATGTGCATTTAAAATAAAATCAAGAGGAGATTTAGAAGGATATAAATAACAATGTTTTTCATTTCTCAGGAAAAAAATAATTTAATTTAAAAAAGTATGGTTTGGAACCATATATAAGTGATAAACATCTTATTGCTAAAATGTACAAAGTTTTGTCAAAAGTAAAAACAGAAGACCAACAAATTAAAGACCATATGATAAATGGATTAAACATTTAATATTCACATCCATCCATTTGTATTATATACAAATACAGCAGTGGGAGTATATGTGGACAAAGGGGTTGAAATTTACATTGTGTTACAATCTTAAAAGAGAACTTTTTAAAAACGATGTATAGATGATTGTTGAAACTTCAAACATAAACACCAAGAAGGGACTTTTTATCACTTTTGGTGGACTTATAAAAAAGCTAAAAATTGTTAGATTGAAATGCATAGGTTAATTTTTGTTAGGGTTGATAGACAAAAATTTGCAAAAATTACATGATACTTTGTCCTTTTTATATGATAACAGCAGCAAGATTTCTATAACCCAACACTTCAAGGATTTAATGGTATCTGCAATAGAAGGATGGTTCACAAAAATGGTAAGAGCTGGCTGGGATGGTAAAACTGATGGCTCAGATTAAAGAAAAGACATTAGCCATATTTAATATCAATTGGAAACCCTGTTTGGATTTTTTTGCATGAAACAGAAAAAAATGAAATCATGACATGATTTGATGACTAGTATTATTTATAGATTTTTTTTAAATGGATGTTATGTGTGATTTGTAGAGCAAGAATTGAATGTAAGATGTATCCACTGTAAAAGAAGATGGAAGTCCCAAAGGTGCTTTTTCAAAAGGCACTTTTTTCAAAACTTGCTTCCATTTTCTTTCGAAAATGTTTTGCTTTTCATCCAAGAAGCTTTTTAAGGTCTAAAGAAGCTGAACTGAACAGAAGAAAGTCTGGTGCTTTTTGGAAAAGACCTTTGCGACAACCATGATGTGGAGATGGAGAATCTTCATAGACAAGTCAAAACAAGTTATTCATCTTGTGTGTAACTTGTGTATAACTTTGCTTCTCAGTGTATTTTTCATTTTACTGAATCTATATTAATAGACATTAAACTACTGCCAAGCATGCATCAAGCAAGCTCCAAAACATCTGATGTCGTTTCACTACTGTGTTCTCCAAAAGAGGCATTAGGTCTTATTTTCAGGGGATATATTTTCCACTGTGTCATCTTGCAGCGGCAGCACAAATGGCCCATGTGGCCACTGCCAGCCCACTTCTTCTGTGCCTGCTTGCTGCCATGGCACTCCCTGGCTTCCATTTCGCCATTAGAGGCCTTCAGAAAAGGACTTTGCAGCCAAGAAATGAGCTCCAGATTGATGTGCATGGCGCCCCTGGCATCTGTTTCTCCTTCAGAGTCCTTTCCAAAGGCCTCTGATGACAAAACAGTGGCTGGGGTGGTGCCACACGTGTCAATCCAGAGTTTGTTTCTTGGCTGCAAAGGCCTTTCCTGAAGGCCTCTGACAGCAAAACAGAGGCTGGGGGCAATGCGTGCAAGTGGCAGCAAGTGGCCACAGAAGAAGTGGGCCTGCAAGGAGGGGCAGGTGTTGGTGCATGGGTCCTAAGGTAAGCAGATGTGGGACACTCCATCCGCCCATTCCTGCCCTAGCTTGATTTTTATCTGTGTACCTTGCTCTACCTCGTGCAACCAGGTGCAATGGAGTGGGCGGGATCTTAACGAGGGTTTATTTTGGGGGTAGGGCTTATATTGGGTGCACCTGTAAAATCAAGCTAGGGCTTATTTTTTTGAATACGTCTTATTTTCAGCAAAACACAAAAGAGGGTACCTTAGACTCCTTAAAAACCCCTAGTACATAGATTTAAGTACTTTATACAGTTCTAAGGGATTAAAAAGTAATTAAATGTTCATATAAATGAAGAGGTCAAGAGAGAAGCATTTAAATTTTACAGTTGTTCTACACTAGAAGCAGTGTCAGTTTTAAAAGCAATTACCATTTATGTTAGCAAACACAGAAGAAATATGCTCCCAAGAGGCAGCCCACTATACTGTAAATCCAGAAATCTTAGATTTTTCAGACAGGCCCTGGAGGCTACCTTAGCTTATGAATTGACAAATGATGCCTTAGCTTGTGATTGACAAAGGCTGCCTTAGCTTATGAAAATTAAATCATGATTTAAAAATATGTGATCATAGAAATAAAAATATAATGTGAAAAGACCGAGTCAGTTCAACTGCACTTGCCATATTTGTGTAGCCTAAGGAAATGGAGAACTCTATACATTACCACATCCAGTCCACCCTGTTTGCTATGCTGCAGTTGTAGTAAGTCAGTTTTCCTCAACAGAATGCACAAAAATCCCACCATTGCCAGTAACATACTAGAGACAGGAATTACAGACTCATTCCATTGTTGTACATGAAAGACTATTTGGGTCCTGATAACACAATAATTTGTGATATCATTGCAACCATTCTAGTTTTTATTTGTATTACAGGTAGTCATTAAAAGTTTGTAGTAAAGCTAAATAACGCTCTGACCTGTTTATTTATCTAATTTGTATAACTGCCCTTCTTACAAGTGATTCTGGGTGATCTATAACAAAACTAAAATAAAATATTAAATCATTACCGTTAATAAGTATTGAAAATATTTTAATTTTTTAAACTAAAAAAGTAAAACAGGAATAATAGACGGAAGGGTGTTAATAGTAATGGAGCCACTTCAATAGTTCACTCATCCCCTCCCCATGCCTGTTGACATAACCAGATCTGTAGAGATCTTTGGAAACCTGGAAGCAATGAAGCCATCCTTACCTGGTAGTGGAGGGAGAAATTTCTAAAGTGCAGGGAGCATAGCAGAAAAGGCCTGTCACCTACGGCCCACCATGTAGCTTCCTAGGTGACAGAACTCATAACATGTCCATTTGTTAAATCTGGTGGGACAGGCAGATGAAATCAGGAAAAAGTGGTCCATCAAATAGCCAGTCTCATGCTACATAGGGCCTTAAAGAACAATGCCAACATCTTGAATTGAATTGGATCCAAAAACAAAGGCAGTTGCACAGCATAGATGCAATGCATGCTCTACCAGAAACATATATAACTTGTTCTGATCCAACCAGGTTCCCAAAGGGCAAACACAGACAAAGGCAGCATCCCCCACCTTTTAAGGTTTAATAATGAATTCTGGTCTGAAGGCTGCTTTCCACTAATTAGCTCCGACAAGAAAGAGCCTTGCCAAGTTGTTTGTCAAGGCTTACCCAGAGATAAGAACTAATTTACAAAATTTTCCAAACACGAACTAAAATGTCCACCAGTTGAGTTTAAGAGCTTCTTTGCTGTCTGCAAAGAAAGCTTTTCCAAACCTGGCTTTTATCCTCTTGAGGGAGGGGCCATTACCTTGCAGCCTTACTCACGAGTCGCCTGGCTGCTGTAATTGTTCTTTCCCCCAAGTAATCCTTCATGCACGTGCACTTGGCACAGGCTCCTTGGGAACCTCCTCATCACTGCTGCCAGCCCCCACAATCTCTGAGGGCAGCAGTCCACTTCCTCATGATCCTGGCACCTCAGCTCTCAGCTCTCCTCAGCCATCTGCATCTGCTGCTGGCTAACCACAACATAACTACAGCTGAAGTTTCTGGATACTCTTCAAGATAAGCTCCTTGTAGAGCACAGTTGTTGACCACAGAGCATGAGTGACTGAGTAGGGTCCTTGATCCAGAAATGAGCACAACTGGCATACGATACAAAGTTACACACAGGACTATCTATCCACAACCACCCCTTTTTCCTTGAAGAATCATGAATCTAGGACATGGGTATCAAATTCAATTTCATTTAGGGCTGCATCAGCATTATGGTTACCCTCAAAGGGCCAGATGGGCATGGCTGGGTAGGTGTGGCTGGGTGGAAATGGCTGATTCAACTGACAGTGGACAACCCTTTTCTTAGGCAAAAGGGACTGAAAGATTTTTCAAGCCCAGAACTACAAGAGAAAATTTGGAAGTGGCTCAGGCAGCTGCCTCTCTGATTCACATGAGGATTAGAAGGAGATTCAGCACAACGATTTGAAAAAAATTGACTATTGCAGCCAATCTCAATAAAAGTAGGTTTTAGCCTTCTGAGAAGTTAATTTTCTGATCTGGGCAGCCCAAGAAGGATGACACCTACAAGAGCTGGTCAGGGTAAGAACCTCCCAGGGGCATTTAGCCTCTTGCTCCTCAACCTCCTTGCTTAAATGGCTCCTTCAGTGGTTGACCCGCTGATGGGATTCAGGAGGCAACAGAATGACTTTGAGCACTGAGAAGCTCGGAACATGTCCAGTTACTCCATGGATGGAGCCTCAAAGGGCCAAAGGATGGAAGGCGGGATTGGAGGACAGGCCTCAAACAGTATCCCAACTTCAGCAGAGGACAGCTCCAGGGCTGTGCACAGGCAGGGCAAAGCAGGGAAAGGAATCCTGGCTGCCTCTTGGGGACAGGAACTCCTGTCCCTTCCCGTTTACCAGGGTCATCAGAGATATAGTGGTGGGCAGGAGGCTCATCCCATATATGTGGCTGGAGCTGAAGGATGAGGGGGATGGCAGAGGCCAAGTGGGCCACAACATGGCAGTGACAATGACCAGCTAGGCTGCCTCACCACGGCCCCACTGTCTGTCTTCAATTGTCCACAACTGGGCAGCTAGGACAGGATGGGTGGCCACCCAGTGCATCCAATGAGCTGGATTGGGTGCCTACTTCCCGCGCCTCTGCCTCCACTTGCTGCTTAAAGGGCCTAATGGTCCTGGCACTCAGACCCACCTGCGCTGTGTGGGCTGCAGAGCCCTGAAGTGCATGAATGCAGTGCAGGTGGGGCAGGGCGGGACAGAATGTGGCTTATTGGACACCCTCAGCTCACATCTAGCTGGTTGTTGCTGCCAACCAATGAGCAGCCAAGGGGCCAACGAGGTGCAGCTGCTGCTGGGCACCGCCAGCCACCCTGTGCTTGCCACTTCCTGTACACCCACCCAGGGGGAGCACCCAGCTGGGCTGGGGTCGGTCGGGGCTGAGGTGTTACGGGCTGACCCCTCGCTATCTCCAGACTTCCCCATAGGCCAGATTAAAACTGTCAGGCTCTACATCTTACCAGTGTCCCAGAACCCGACATTACAGCTTGGCAGCCAATCCAAACTTGCAGCGATGGCTGCTGATGACGTTTCACAGCCTTGGAACTGTGAATCCCCGATATTCATTTCGAGCCCAACATTGCAGCTTGGCAGCCGATCCAGACCAGCAGAGAAGAGACGGAGGACTGCGGATGACATTTCACAGCCTTGGAGCTGTGAATCTCAGATGTCAGTTTCGGAGTGAGGGCGGGCTGCAGCCTCTTTTGCAGCCTTGGAGCTCAGATAATACAGACGGGTGCCTCTTTGAACTGTGGAGCTGTAGGCGGATTTGGCTTTAACACAGTGCTGGATTTGAGGTGAATTGATAATTGTTATTTGGGATACTAATGAGATGCAGGGAGGAGGGAGGAACCTAATATTAGCTTAGGTGTGGTTTAATTAGGCACGGGGTGGTGGCATGGATAATTAGGTAATGGGCAGATTAGGGTGGGGCGGATTCTAGGTAATTGGGCAGGGGTGGATAAAACAATATTGGGAGTTAACTATTTTCAACGCTGACTTTTCACAGTTATCCATTGTTGAAGCTCTTAGCCACGATTGGGAATACAGCAATAAACTCTACAATTGCAACACTACAAGGTGAGTAGCCTGGTTTATTGATTAAAAGATCCAGTTCTTGGCAGAGACTGACAGAAAGTCAGCATTGCCTTATTTTCCTATTGATTCTGCCTACAGTAATTTTTGATAGTAAGACAAGGGGGAATGGCAGAAGGAACAGATCCCACATGGACAGTGGAAGAGACTGCTGAGGAGGCTGTGGAAGGCTGTGTAGACAACAAAAGTCACAGAGCAAGAAGAGGAGAAAGAAGAGGAACATCCTGTGGTAACACCTGAACCATTAGTGGTCCGTCCCAAAATTCTCAAAGAAAAGAAAGGAGTAAAATTGAGTCTGCCTTGAGGAATAGGGGTAGGACATAAAGATGTTAAGAGGGACAAACCACAAACACCGGAGTGGAAGGTGAAAAGATGGCAAGGTGTGGAGGATAGTAGATGGACTGTTCCTGGGAGCAAAACCCTGGATATGCTACGTCTACAATTTGGCGAAATGACTGTTAGGGATCCACCAATGAGGCAGTCGCAACCTACAAGGTATAGTTCTGTTTCAGCCTGGGACCCATTATATAGTTCCAGCCCCATGGGTTTACATGACATAGATACAGCTAGTGGTCTGGAACATTCAAGGTTAGGATTAGGAAGTATCCATAGTACATCCCAGCGGGATAGTAGTAGACCCAAGGACGTTAAGTCTTCAGATACGACAGGGTGGAGTCTGGAACGTGAACCTGGAATTAGATGAAGTATGGAAGGGGACCAGAGATAAGGGACTAACATGATACCATGGGGTGGGCCATTAAGGGGAGGTTGGGACCCCCTCCCCTGAATGTGGTGTTCGATGGAAATGCCAATAAGGTGGCCATTTTTTTAGGGCAAGTCATAAATCATTTTGATTTATATGGACATTGTTACCCGTCCCATTGGGCAATGGTCATAGCAGTTATAGGCGTGTTGCAGGGGGAAGCAAATCACTGGGCACCGGATCTGCACCACCAGAGAACAGACGCATTATGTGATATTGGAGTTTTCTTGGTGGCTCTGAGAACTAGGTTCGAAGATAAATTCACAGAACAGCAAGAGAAGATGAGCATAAAACAAAAACGTCGATCTGCTCGTGAATACGTGCAGAAATTCTGAAGACTAGCCGGGAAAATAACATCACGGCCTGAACGATTGCTAATCCATTTGTTTAGAGATGGCTAGATTATAAATTAGGTCAGGCTTGTTTGTAGAGGGTTTTACCAAGGACACTACAAGAATGGTACCAAACTGCAATAAAAGTGGACACTGGCTTACGCAAGTTGGGTTCTAAACAGGACAACATATTGGGGGTACATAAAACGCCACCCCAAGGACAAAAAAGTGGAATACGGGGCATACCTCCAGGTCAGAATCAGGATATTAGAGGAGTGTATAAGTGTTTTCAGTGCAACTTACCTGGACATCGAGCTTTAGATTGCCCTATACCACCTTTATCTCCGGGAGATCGTTTGAGCCTCTCTCCAGTAAACAGCGCTCCAAGAAGGTCAGCAGCTCCGACGCTGGGAGGGGAGGCTTTCCCTGCACAGGGGGGCTGGCGTCCCGCTGCCTCCTGCAGCCCCGTCTGGACTGGACTGGACAGCCCAGGCAGGGTTTTCCTCCGCAGAGACCAGCGGAGCCCCCCACAATTTTGCAGTGCCAAGGTTCTTTCTACCAGCAGCAAGGCGGAGGCGCCTGCAACAGCTCGTCTAGGCCTCGGCTCCAGCCAGCGGCTTTCATTGCAACCCTCCAGGCCATCTGATTCGTTGGGATTTGCACTTTGGAGAAACCTTGTTGGGATTTGCACTTCAGAGAAAACTTCCTGAGTATCTAGTGGAAGGGCAAGGGCATGCAGTGTAAGCAGACACCCTTTTGTATGTTGGTATTCAAAAGGCGAGCTGTTTGGGGGGACAAATGAGTTGGGGTGCCATTTGTTTCGAGGACCAGGATTTTGCGACTGCTCGGTGCGAGTCAAGACAAGGCGAAGGGAAACAAACTTGGCATCTCGAATCCTGACAACAGCTGGAGAGCAAAGGTTCGGGGGAGCTGAGAAGATTTCGCCCTCTGGAATGAGTCTTCCTGCGCTTTAAGACTTCTCGGGTCCTTGCAAGTTACTTTATGGATCTAACTTAGCAGGGAGGTGCCTTTACGCGGATTTGCCATTCAAAAACTAACCTGGCTTGCTGGACTGCTGGCCCTGGAAGACCTGGACCGCTTACTCTCTTCTTCCCCCTGTCTTTGTCCCCCTCCCATTGAGACCATTGAGACCTTGGGACTTGACTGAAAGATGCCTGGAGTGTCTTCAGCAACTGCTATGGCCTCCCCTCCCCCCTCCCCCCTTCCTCTGGTTTATATCTTTTCTCCTTATGAAGTTTGACATATCTGATCTAGGAGGAACTCCAGATTGCACACAAGAACTGTACAACCATATCCACCACCAAAGATGGTATAGTCCTAGAATCAAAAGGTCCAAAAACTCAAAGCCACTCCCTCTTGCCAGGGTTCATTTGAATCCTGATGTTCTTCACCCAAATCTTTCCAAACACCAATATAGCACATCTACAATGTTGCTTAATTGCACAAGCACAGAAATGTACAGTTGTATTATCAACATACTAATGATACTTCAACCCATGCTGACAGATGAGTCAACCTTAGAGAAAGATAATGCAATCTAACGTAACCAGAATGAACATTAGATTTTAGTCCAACCATATTTTTTTATCCCATTGCTGGATGGTCTGGTCATCATCTAAGAAAAGTATATATCATAAATAGAAAAATAATTGTATGAGCAAACAAACTTCAATAACAAGTCAATATTTACTTATCTAAACAGAAAAACAGAAAGATACCAAGTTGGCCAAAAAGCATTGGGAGCAGCAGTGACCTCTAATTTCCTGCTAACTTCTCCATTGTCTTTGTTTGTGGAAGCTGACAAGGAGAATCGGAAATCACAATCCTATGACCATGGAGATGTTGCAATGGCCACAACTTTGCAAATAAACCTGCTCTGAGCATTGTGGAAATTTTAATTGCACAGGAGTAGTAGGTATTAGATTTTTTAAATACTTTTTTTTAAAATTAGTGGGTTTTAGGTACACTGATTGCAATATAATGTACTGTCTGGGCTTACTTGAAGGTACAAACAAACAAATGAACACAATGAGAGTGTTGGAAGTTAAAACCCACCCCTCTCCTAGAAAAATGAAATATTATAGGATATACTAAAAAGGCAGAATATTTCCCCTAAAAATGAAAAGTAGAAACTCAGAGAGGCAGAAACTCAGCCCCACACCTTTGCTAATGGGCCATTACTCTGGCCTGGGCCAATCTATTTTACATAACAAAGATCTACTTCAGGTGGAGCCATAATAGGAATTGTCCAAAGCCCATCATCATCCATCAAGGCTCAACCAAGCCTGGAACTCAGGACAGCCTACAGAGTTGCCCCTGTATGGCCCCATGGGAGTGTGACAACCAATCAGAATACAAGCTCAAATTCAAATCCCACCAGAGAGCATAAAACCAAGGGACTCTCAGCATCTCTTCCCTTTTTTCTGCCCAGGAACCCATCCTATTCATCAATATACCATCTTTCCAAGCAGTCACCATATTCCCAGTGTCTTTCTTCCCCACTTGGAACTGATCCCAGAAGGATATTTCTTCTAACAATTACACTAGTAGTCTATAGATTAAGAACTGATATCTTAGTATTCTTCCTCTTTCTTTCTTTCCCTATTAATTTTTCCACTATGTAATGAATTGTTTTTATTTGTTTGTCTGTTTGTTTCTATAAACCAGGTCAGGAGAATTTCCCATTCAAAAGAAAGTTAAACATAGCTTTGGTATATTTGTTTAATTAACAGACTTTCTAGGAGCATGTTGGTATGATATGGTATCAGTAGTAGTATGCTGCCGGTGTAACAACCGGTTCAGTGATTGCAGGCTTCGCGCATGCACAAGATTAACCTCAGTGTAAGGCCCAGATTCTCTCCCCTTCAAATGATAAGAATGAACTTCTGAAAACTGGGTATTTCAAAAGGAATTCTTTATTGAAAAGGAAATTATCCAGGTAATAGTCAAAGCACGGTCTAATATGCCTCCAGACATGCAGAATAGTTAAAGGGAGTTAGAACCCCTCCCCTTAGTCTGATGGGGATTTCATCAATACAAAGAAGCAACATGTTAAATTTCCCCCCTTTTTTTCGGGAACATAGTTGAGAAAAGTTTCCCAATAAGTTTCTTTTGGAGCTGGAATTTTTATGGCCCTTCTCCTCTTGCTATCTCTCCAAGAGGTGACAAATTTCCAGGCATCTGAGCTCCAGTCCCCAGTTGTATATCATGTGCAAGTTATACAGATTCAATATAAGACTTAAGATATTCAGGTTACATCAAAAAGGATTTCTTGTACCAACTCCCCCCTCCTTCTTCCATTGAAAAATGGCAGATATACGGATCTGACACCCAGGCTAGGAAAGACAAAGGTCCTGGGACAGGATTAACCCATTAAGGCAGGAAGATAGGATCCAGGGCAATCACTTTAACTACAGGCACACAAATAAACCCATCAAACTGCAGGAGTTTCAAAAGGGAATTAAGCATAAAAGGCTCAGATTCACACACCCCAAGCTGGCTTGCAACCCAGGAAACACTTGAACTGTGCTTTTTGTTTTCCTTCATTAAAGAATCCCACTTTCTGGCAGCTGCTTTGGAATTCATTTCTTTTCAGCATCCATGGTTTTTCCCAGCTGGGAACGAATTCAGAAAATTTATTCCAAGAAACCCACCCACAATTCCACTGTAAGAAAAAGAATAATTTAGGTGATATCACAATTATTTTTTTCCTTTTGTTTAGAGAAGGAAAAATCTATACTGCAGCTTTCTATAAGTCATAATTGAAGCAAAAGAGAAATTCTAAGGCCAATAATTGTTTCTATTATGTATTTACAATAACTGCAATGAAGATGTATAAATGGATTACAAGAAATTTTGCAATGATCATTAATAGTAGAGACTGAGAAAAAGAACAAACAAGCCTTTTAATGAGATCCATGTGGGTGGTATTCATCACACTTGGAAGCAGAAAAAGGTCACTATCTCATAGGAAGCACACAGTTGAAATATCCAGCATAGCATGCAGATCATATGCTATAAACAATACCATTGTACAGGGGAGACTTGGATCGTGACCATAATCCGTTCCCAGATTCCAGTCATGACCCGATTTGATGCCCGGAAGCACAACCAACTGCACATGCGTGCAGTCAAAAAAATGGCCCTGAAGGGGAAATTGGCACAGAAAGGGAATCTTTCTGCTCCGATTTTGTTCGCCACCCGATTTTTGAATCGTGACCCAATTCAGAAATTGGGTGGATTTTTTGTTCGCCACCCGATTTGGTCGTAAACAGGAGCGTTTGTGACCCGAGGTTCCATTGTGTTTTTATTGTGCCTCTATAACTAAAGTTGGATTCTAATCAACTAACTGCATCATTTTTTTCAATTGTATTCTTACCTGCCTGGCAACCCTTCGGGCTTCCCAGTAAGGCTTTGAATCTTCTACAGATTTTCCAATCTTCTTCACAAGTTCATCCAGTTTTATTGTAGCTTCCACCAGAATTGACCGGAATTTCTGACGTGCGTCCTACAAAGAAAAACACAGCAAATCTGCTAATACATATTCTTCACTGATCACTAGCAACTGTCAATTTAGGTAAAGCTAGGATCAGTTACCTAGCAGAACAATATTTGTATATTTCAAACTTAATAAAAATCAATGAAAACCTGAGATAGTGCTGAACTTAATATATTACACTTCCCAATTTTTCTAAATTTCTAACACTTGATATAAAAAGAGATTTTTTTAAAGATGTGACTCTTCGTTTGCATAATCAAGTAATCTTCATCTAGCTTTAATCTAAATAAAATCAATATTGCACAACACCTGCTCTGTCCCTGGGCCTCAACTCTTAATGCAGCATTGAGACCAACCTAAGTATACAAATTTATATATTTTCAGGGGGGAAATCCTTTGGCTCTTCAGAAACTTTAATCTCTTAACAGGTTACTTTTTCTAAATGACTAACTACTAAATGAAAACCCCTATTTAATTTCATACCAATATCCAATCAACTAATAGCTTCACTGAATAAAATTAGTGTATTTTCAACCTCTTTTCTTTAAACATCCCCTCCTTGTTTTGTGTATTACTTCTTTTTCTTCAACTAAAGTAGAGCACATAATTAATTTATTCTTCAATTTATTCTTCAAGCCAACATGACCTAATTAATTGCTTTGTTTTGTTACACAATACAATGCTATTCTTAGATCTAAAACCTGGAGATGGAAAACTCAAGATGGATATTATTTACACCTCAAACAGGCTAGAAGATTTCTGAGCAGACTAACTTATCCACTGACATTTGGAAATCACCCAGGTAGTTAATCTTTACTTTAGTGCATATATTACTGGCAATACTACATAAAAAGCATGCACGCTCCTAAAGGGAAGGATAGAACAAAGTAATAGATTAGCAAAGAGCACCCATCCTTAAAAGATAATATAATCCTCAACTTACAACCACTACTGGGACCAAAATTTTCATTGCTAAGCAAGGGTAGTGCTTCATCTGTGGAGGCTTTCAAGAAGAGACTGGACAACCACTTGTCAGAAATTGTACAGGGTCACCTGCTTGAGCAGGGGGTTGGACAAAATGACCTACAAGGTCTCTTCCAACTTTGTTGTTCTATAAGGTTCTGTAAGACTGTAAGTAATTGCTAAATGAGATATGCCCAATTTTATGCTTTTTCCCTACAATTGTTAAGCAAATCATGTGATCATTAAGCAAATCCAGCTTCCTCCCCTTGACTCTGCTTGCCAGAAACTGACTGGGAAAATTGCAAATGGCAATCATATGACCGCAGGATGCTTTAATCTCATAAATACAAACCAGTTTCCAAGTACCCAAATTTTGTTCAGATGTCTATAGGGATGCTACAAAAACAGGTTGTAAATCATTTTTGAAGTGTCGTTGTCACTAAACTAATAGTTGTAAATTGAGGACTATCTGCATGAGCTTAATTGTACCCAAAGCTGATCAAATGATTTTGACATCTGAGGGAAATAAATATCTGTCCTTAGAAACAGAAACAACATAGGAAATTGAAAAATGGCTACTCTGTCACTTTCCTAAAACAATCATCCCATTCTAGGATTGAAAGAAATGTAATGCCACAATGTTATAAATTGCCAACAGATAGTAGTACTGACACAGTAGAAGCTCTGTTGTGTTCACTTGTTGTGTGCACTTTTTTTTTTCATTTCAGTTAGCAGAAAGCTGCATTATACCCTGTAGATTGTGAAATAACCAAGCAAAAATGTTTAATTGTGCACTATGACTTCATTCTCAACTGCTGAAGGAGTTCCTTTATATAGAATTCACTGTCAACTGCAGGTGGTTTTCACTGATTACTACGTTGACATAAGTTCTGTACCAAAACATATAAAGACATTGAAGCAGGAAAAGTTTCTGAGGAAGAGTGTGATCAAGAACAAAGTGGATAAGCTGTGATAACAACCAAAATGTTTCAACTAAGAAAGACTAATGAACTAAGGACACCAGTAAATTGTTCAAAGGGTGCTACCAAGCTTGGCATTTTTCATAGGAATGTGTAGGTATACTATTGATCATCAGTATCAGAAAAAATGGGATCTTCACATGCAAAGATATGTTGGGTGTTGAAATTTGCAAGCAATTGTTGTGTCAGGATTCTGACCAATGCCCTAATTAAATCATGAGCCTCAGGCCAAGATTCAAAAGAAATCCAGTTATTTATTAGGAGCTGTCAGCCTTCAAGATTCCTTTCCTTTCCTTTGCTTCTTTTGGCTGCCATAGTAATGGGGGGGGAGGTGAAATAATTGGGCTTTGGGGGTATGGGAAATGGACTGGAGGTTTAGAGAATGAAATGTATAAACTGGGGAAAAAGTTTCTTGTTTATGCTTATTTGCTGTGCTATGCGCAGACACAACTCTTTATCAAAATAGGCCAAGGTCAATGGACAGATGTCTGCATCACCACCTGAAGATGCCCCACATGACATTATATACAACTTTAATTGGATGGACAGTTTGAACTATTGTGGGTGGGAACATTGCCATCACTTTGTATATGTGGTTTTCGCATGCAATTCCTCAGATTCAGAATTCCTTTGATGCTACCACTTGATTTCCAGTAAAAGATATCTTTTCTCTAATTAACAGAATCTAAATGTTTTTTCTTGGATTTTGAATGGAGCACCACCTGACATTATTCTGAATCTCAGAATGAATCCCAGCCCACCCGGAGAATTAATACTTTTTCTTCCAAGGGGATTTGAAAACAATGTCCAATCCAGCCAGCGACCAAGAGGATTTGGGAGCTACTGGAAGACCAGCTTCCCTGTTTCTAGATGCTGCAGGGGAGACCAAGTTGCTAGCTGGGCTACATCTTGATGAGAAACTGGCAGTCAGACCCAAATGGTCTCTGGGGGTCGGATGGAAGGAGCCAGAGGAAGAACTTCCCCCCTCCAGGGATGACCATTACTCGACGGTGTCAGGGAGAAGAGGCTTGGCAGGATGAACAGAAGAGGAATCTTCTATTAGCTCAAGCCTCTGAATGAAGCTGTTGGAGGAATCCGACCTGACCAAAGGTATGAGAGGGAAAAGGGGGAGGAGAGCCCAGCCAGCTGTCCCCATAAATCAACCTGGGCCAGTTCAACAGGTGGCAGCAGCCCAGGGGCCCCCAGAGGGGGGAGCAATTGCCCAAAGGCATCGAGCTCCAAAGGTGCCTCCATTGGAAGTAAAATATGGAGGGGATCCCAAGGAGTTAGGGTTCTTCCTAGATCAAGTGTGGAATCACATGGAAGAATATGGCGAGGATTTTTTCTCAGAGGCAGCTACAGTCAGATGTGATACCAGGGCTTTGGAAGGAATGGCTGCAAAATGGATGGTGGTGACTTTGCATAATGATAATGCCCCCCAATTGATGAATTATGACCTGTTCATGGCAGCGTTGCATGCCAGATTTGAAGACCCACTAGCTGAACGTAAGGCTAGGATTAGGATGAAAACCATAAATCAGGGTTCAGAGTTCAGTGGTCGAATACACCCAGGAATTTAGAGAGCTGGCATGCCATATTCAAGGCTGGTCCCAGGGAGCCCTGATAGAAGCTTTTAAAGATGGGCTGAACAAAGATGTTTATCAAAGCTGCATTTTCAGAAGAGACCCCAGTGATTTGCAGCTCTGGTACATGTTGGCAGCAGAAGTGGAAATTGAACTGACCCGAAACACACACAGGGGTGGCCTTGGTTGGAGCAAGCCATCCCCCACCAGCCCTCAAGAAGCCCCAAAACCTCAAAAGGAAGGGTCGGCAGCAAATCCCAAGACCATGCTTCTGACGTGGGAAGGAAGGTCACCGGGCTGCAGACTGCCATGCCAAGCTAGAGTCAAAGGGGGTGCCAGGAGGAGGAAGAAAACCTGAAAAAACTCCAGCCAAGCCTCGCGAAACGGCTCTTAAAGCGAAAGAGGTTGTAGAGATCACCCCTCCAAAAGGAGAGGAGCTGGGAACTGCGACCTCTTCTGGTGAAAGTGAATCCGAATCAGAAGACAACCCTCTGGTAAGTCCACACAAGGGCCCAATGACCATCCCAGTGAGATTAAGGGGAAATGTTGGCCTTGTTAGACTCTGGTTGCACAAGGTGAGTGATCAGCTCAGAAGTCATGGAGAAGTTGGGTTTAAGGCTAAGTACTTTAAAAACTCCCATAGCATTTTGCCAACTGGATGGATCAGTAGCTGAGGGCGGCCATGCGCATTTCATAACAGAACCAGTCAAAATGACGAAGGGGAGGCATAGAGAGACTTTGTGTTTTATTGTTGCCCCCAGGATGGAGTGCCCCTTACTACCAGGCTTGCCCTGGCTCCGGAAGTGGAACCCCCAAGTGGATTGGAGAAGGGGATTGTTATGCGTATGCACTGACCAACCCGCAGAACGGAAGGGGCAGTCTCAGATGAACTCCCAGAATTCCACAGAGCTGGCATCCATGGGCAGTGAGAACTTGGTGGGGGTAGGAGAAAATTCCTGAAGAATATTGGGATTTAAAGGTGTTTAGTGAAAAGGCATCAGATAAGCTCCCCCCCCCCTCAATCGTCCAACAGATTGCAGTATCGAGATTTTACCAGGAGTGAAACTCCCAAAACCTAAACTGTACTCAATGACATCATGGGAGCTAGAAAAACTGCAGTCATTTATCGATAAAAACCTTGAACGAGGGTTCATCCACCCTGCTAGGCCTTGGATAGCGGCCCCAGTATCATTCCGCGAGAAGAAAGATGGCTCACTTCCTTTGTGTGTTGACTATAGAAATTTAAATGCAATTTCGGTGGAGAAGGTGTACCCCCTCCTCTTGATGAAGGACATGTTGGCCCACCTAGCCAAAGGGTAAAATTTTACAAAATTCGATTTGAGAGAGGCTTACTACCGAGTTTGAATCAAAGAGGGAGATGAATGGAAAACTGCTTTTAATTGCCAAATGGGGTGTTTCCAATTCAACGTTCTCACATTTGGCCTACAGGGGGCTCCTGCTGTATTCATGCAAATGATAAATGAGGTTTGCATGAACATTTATACAAAGGGGTAGTGGTTTATCTTGATGATATCCTTATCTATACTGAGACTCTCAACAAGCATGTGAAATTAGTACGATCAGTTCTGAAAAAACTTCGAGCTGCTGAACTGTATGCGAAGTTATCCAAATGTGAGTTCCACCAAAAGAAAATTGACTATTTAGGCTACCGCACATCACATGATGGCATAGACATGGATCCAGGGAAAGTTCGGGCAGTTTTGGAATGAGCCCCTCCCCGCACCAGAAAGCAATTGCAAAGTTTCCTGGGATTTGCTAATTTTTACCGTCAGTTTATCCCAGCCTTTGTGAAGATTGCGCTGCCTATTACAAACTTCCTAAAAACTAAGGGGGAGATGAAACTGAAGCCCATTAAACCACTAGAATGGTCCATGGAGTGTCAAGCTGCTTTTGAAAAGTTAAAATGACTTTTTGCAGCTGAACCGGTACTAAAGCACCTGGACATGGATGCCCCTTTCGTAATTCAAGCCGATGCGAGTGATGTAGCAGTGGGGTCAGTGCTACTACAAGCAAATGAGATGGGGGCTCTGCAACAGTGTGCTTACACCTCAAGAGAAACCCCAAGAGAGAGACCTCAAGAGAGCCCCAGTATGACCGCATCTGTCGTTTTAGGGGCTATTACGAATCAAATTGCTTCCCAGTGGTCCACTAGCTCTAGCTTCACTGATTCAGTCAGATTGGTGGCATAGGCTCCCCCCAGTAGGGACCATTCAACCTGTTCAAATCTGATCGGGTGAGCCAGTCTCTTCACTCTAATCCTCAATTTCAGGACCGTGGCTAGGTTAATCAGGCATCTAGTGCAGCCTGAGTCTAGTAGGGCTTGAAAAGTTTTTGGGGCTATGAGGTGTATAGGGGGGATGAAGGAGTTGGATTGTTTTACTCACCATCAGATCATCTTTATCATCATCCTCATAGTCATAGAGGTCCGGCGATTGATCGTCATTGGCTGGAGCTCCCCCTCTTCAACTAGGTTAGGAGGGAACTCTATGGCCTGGAGGGCTTTTCAGGCCATGTCAGCGGCACGCCTGGGGCCTTCTTCTGGTCATATTCTGGTGGTGGCTCTGGCTTGTGTTTTGGAGCTGGGATTGTGCACACTGATGCAATGTGGCCCATCCCTCTGGATCTGTAACATTTCAACTGGCTTTGTGGGAGGGTTGGTTTTGGGGCCAGCTCTGCTGCTATGACCTCCCATCAACCGGATGGTCTCTGGCCTGGTTGGCCTCTCTCCATGGTATCTGGTTGCTTCCACATGTCATTGACATGCAGTCTGCAGTCAACTTTTATGGCCACTTGGAACCACTCAGTCAGTTTGGAATGTCCTGATAGGCAGTTACTTGGGCAATTTGCTTGTCCAGGCTCATTTGGAAAAAAGGAACTAATAGCCACTCTAGCTTCCACACGACTCTCCTGAATTCACAGATGCGTTCCTTAATGGGTCGCCCCCTCTGCTTTAGGTTTCGGAGCTCATCCTCCACATACAGATCCTCCTCCACCTCCTCAAATCTGGCTTCTAGCTCTTGTAGGAAGTCTTCGATGTCTTGCAGCTGGGGGACTTTCCTCTTATGAGGGATGTTAGCCATTCCTTTGCTTCACCCAGAGATGGTATTAACCATGACTCTATGTGACGGGTAGAGGTGGCCGTAGCACTCTAAGTGCACTCTAGCAGAGTCAAGGAATGGAGCCAGTTGATCTGAGTTCCCATCGAATTTCCCCCTGAATCGGGGCGGTTCGTTTAGCCCTGCTCCTCCCTCATCATGTTGGCCCCTATATGCCTGCGCTTGGTGTTTTTGGCAGTCTCTCTTGGCTCTAGTTTGCAGGGGGGGCTGACTGCCTTGGGCGGCTTTCCTGTTGTGTGGAGAAGCCACTGGCAGCAGCCTCAGGCTCATTCTCCCTTTGTGTAGTGGTGGAGAAGGGGGGCTGCATTCCCATCTGCTTCTCCTCACTTCAAAGGGCTGTTGCAACCCCCCTCTCTTTTGGGCAGCACAACAGCCCCTCATCATGAAGGATGGTTCATTCAAATTTCTCCCTCAGCAGTTCTAAGAATCCCCCCAAGGATTCCATCAGGGTTTTGGGGAGTCTGGCCCATTCCCAGTCCAACATCCATTCCAGTCTTCCCAGCTCGCTCAAGGGTTTCCCCCAGCCCTGGGCTCTGGGGTGGAGAAGCTCAGCCTCAGCCGCTTTAGGGACTTTTTTCCACCAATACTCATCCCTTCTCATTCTGGTTGCTGAGACAGGCTTTGATGTCCAGGGAAGGCTACAATTTTGTTCTGGTTGGGCTGCTGGTTCCTGGAGTTCCCTTGGTGGGGGCAAGTTCTACCCTGCACTGGGTTGCCTGGAGCAGGCTCTGCCCTCTGCCATGGTAGCCTGAGTTTCTCTCCATGCACCCCAGATTTTGGGGAGTGGATGGAGAGTCCGGGGCTCAGGAATCCCAGTCGTTTTTATTAGTTTTGGGAGAGTTGGCTCACTGTCAGGATTCTGACCAATGCCCTAATTAAATCACGAGCCTCAAACCAAGCTTCAAAAGAAATCCAGTTATTTATTAGGAGCTTCATGTCGGCACGGACCAAGTGGAGCCAACTCTGACTTCACTTAATTCGTGCTTTGGCTCTGATCCTATTTCCCCCTCTCCCCAAGTTGTGTCATCATTTTAGGAATTTCACGAGTTGTAGAAGTCGTTCCTCCAGCCACAGTGGATTTCCATGGAGATGACCTTGAAGTTGCCAGCTGGAATGTGTCAATTGTTTTGACTGAAATGCAAGTTCCTTGATGCAGCTGCAAGGTTTGATTCCCCATCCCCCTTGCCTATGGCAACTCGAGAGCAGGTCAGGGATGCTTTGCAAGTTAACATTTTGTTAAAAGAATGCTAAAAGAATGAAAGGAATTTTTTCCCAGCACTGTGATGGCTGATGAAACATGGGTGCATCATTATGAGCCAGAAACAAAGCGTCAGCCCATGTTATATCATCACAAACTTCACTGTTAAAGCAAAAAATTAAAAACCCTTTGTCAAGAAAACTTACAGTAATAGGGTTTTGTTTTGGGTTTTGTGGTTTTTTGGGGGGGATGTGGGTAATGTTTTTTTTTTAAAATTACATTTATATGCCGCCCTTCTCTCGAAGACTCAGGGCGCTTACAATTTTTTGGAGCGCAACCCAAAGTGCTCAGCAATAGCCTTCATTCCATTGTATATGCCTGCTTATTACTAAGCGGCATTTTTACAAGGTCAGCTAATTGCCCCCAACAATCTTGGGTCCTCAATTTACCTACCCTGAGAGGATGGAAGGCTGAGTCAACCTTGAGCCTGGTGGGATTCGAGCCTACAGTAATTGTAGACAGCTGGATCTTAAGAGCAGGCATTTAACAGCCTGAGCCACCAAGGACTCTGTTGTTGTTTGATTTCTTTGAACCTGGCACCACACTTAGTTCAGAATGGGGGAAAGGCATACAACAGGCCCTGGGGCCATGGGCAGTGTAGTGCATTGACCCCTTCCACCCCTGGTGCTGGAAACCTTGCGAAGAATCTTGGAAGTTCAGTGTTCGTCAGAGAGGCAAAGAGATCCAGAATCGGGTGGCTGAACTGCTCTGTGAAAGCTCCCTGAACAGACTGGGATGCAGTCGCCACTCCAGCTGGTTGACTGTGGCCCTGCTGAGCCAGTCTGCCTGCACATTCGATACTTCTGAAATGTGCTCCATCCAGATAGATAGGAGGTGTGTCTCTGCCCAATGGCACAGCTGCTTTGTTCCTGCATGAGGGACCTGGATTGAGTGCCCCCTGCAGATTGAAGTGGGCCTTGGTAGCCACATTGTTCATTAGGAAGAGGACATGATTTCCTGAAACGTCCTGCTGGAACCACTTGAGGGCCAAGCAAGCCGCCCTCAGTTCAGCCAGTTTATGTTATGCCTTAGTTCCTTTTGCCCTGAGTCTCCTGGAATCTGAGGTGGGGCCCCCAGCCAAACAGGCTGGTGTCGGTCATGATGGTTAGATGTTCAGTTCCCTGTAAAATGCAACCCCGGGTTATGGCTCGGGATGTCTACCAGAGGAACGAACAAGGAATCTTTGGTGGGACCTGAACCCTGGCCTTTGAGTTGCTCCTGCCCGCCTTTGGTAGGGAAGCAGAAACCACTGTAGGGTCCTGGCATGGAACCGTGCCCAAGGGACTATGGAAATGCAAGATATCATCTTGCCTAGCAGCTATGATAGCAAGGCAAGAGGAATTGCTCTCAACCACCACCCCTGAGATCTTTGGGCTCACACATAAGATTGAATAAAATCCCTGCCCCACTGCTCCTCTGGAACTAGCTGGATGGCCTGAATATTCAACAAATGTTGGATAGCCGATTCCATAGGGCCTCTCTTTGCAGAGTCTCTGGAAATGGGGCAGCAGATGAAAAACCTTTGGGGTGTGGAAAGAAATTTGAGGGAGAGCCTCGACCTGACTGTCATTCTGACCCAAGCATCTGTTGTTATCTCCTCCCATCGATCTGTAAAGAGACTGAGATGGCCCCCTATGGGAGGCTGAGGTATGATGTCACTTGGGGCGTCTGGACAACCTACTGCTGCTGCCACAGAAGGGCCGCCTGTCCTGTGACTCCTCTGGCCCCAAATCCAGACCGATCGACCTGGTAGCTGGGCCTTGGCAAATAGGATCTCTGGTTCAATGGGAAGGTAGCTCCTGCCGCACCCTGCCTGAATGAGGGCCTACAAAAATAAGATGAGGGATGGTAGTCGGCTGCCTTGGATCAGAAGAACCTTCCTCGTCCCTGGTCTCCACCAAGACAGATTCCAGGGAGTCCCCAAACAGCTTTTCCCCCTGTAAAGGGGCAGAGGCTAGCTTCCACTTATTTTTTGTATCCATCTGCCAATAATGAAGTCGCAACATATGGCGAGCTGTCACCGAGGAGGCAATGGCCCACGATGCAAACTTGGCCAAATTCAGCATGGCGTCTGCAGAAAATTCTACAGCTGCGGTGATCTTGTTAATGTCTTGGTGGAGGCAAAGATCCTCTGCAGGGATCCTTTTCTGTAGCTGTCTGAGCCAATGCAATGTATCCCGATTGAAGAAGGATGCAGCAGTGGCAGACCTGACCGCCCAGGCGGAAGACTGATGGGCTCTGCAGAGAGACATCTCCTCCTTTTTCTCCTCCACTTTCAGAGCATCCTCTGCGTCAGGTGGTAGGACAGAAGAGGATGCCAAGGATGCCACTGCAGCATTCACAATTGGAACCTGAAGTGCCTCTGAGAGCTCAGGGTCTATGTTGCAAAATGTGGCCTCAGAACTGCTGGGTCGGGGAGACGCCCCTGGGCAGACTACTGTCTCTGCACCACATCCAAAAACAGCTTAGGTACTGGTATGACATCAGCCTCAGTAGTCTTTTCAGTGAAAATGAAATCCACTGGTTCAGTTGTGCCCAATGCGGGATGTTGGGTAACTGCTGCTGCCCCCAAGCGAACAATGTTCTTAGCTTTGAACAGCAGAGGCTTGAGCAAGTTGGGATAAAGGCCAGAGGACTGGCTGCCTCTCTTTCATTCTCCAAAAGATCCCGTTCCCTCTGAGTCTCCCCTTCAGAGAAAGAGGATTGGCTTTGAATTGAAGGCCCAGGGGAACAAGGTCTCTGGAAGAGCGCCTCCTCAGTGAAGAATGCAAATGTTCTGGGTGCATGGAATGTTCAGCTCATGAGGTAGCTGACTGCTGGTGCTGTTGCAGACCCTGTAGACTCCTCTGCCTATAACTGCTTCTCAGGAAAAGGGCGCAAAAATGCACTGTCAGCTCTCTGAGACTGCCAGTGTCCTATGTTCTGTCACCTTCAGAGCCTTCTCTATCTCCTTGTTCAAGGCTTTCTGTCTGCGCTTGATGTCTCTGTCCTTTGCCCTTGTAGGCTTCTTAGAAGTAAGGGCTCTGGTCCTGATTTTGGCCACTGCCTCTGAAGTGGCTGATCTGAACCTTGAGGAGAACTTAGATGATTTAGCCTGTGCCTGCAGTGGTTGGGCACTTTCCTGATGTGAGGCTATCTCCTCATGACTAGCCTCAGCAGACTGCATTTTGAAAAAAGTATTCCACTTGAGGCAGAAGCACTTGAAAGCTCTGCTGCCTGAAATGTGCTGCTTTAGAAACAATCAGAATCTGCCCTGGAATACAGGTTGAAACATATTTTGAAACAATATGTGTAGGATATGATCACAGCTGTGGATATTAATTAGTCCAAGAGAAGAACCATAACATGGTTATGGTTGCCTCCTAATCCATTATATATCTGAAACAGGTGCATTGATTATACTGCTTTATTAAGTTTTATTTTCCTCTTGTGCCATAACAACGGGTAACAGCGAGCAAAATTGTTAAAGTCAGCTCTGGATTGTAACGCACGCCAGAGCAGTATTTATCCTTGTTATTTAGCCATTAATACCATATACGGATAATTATCCTCCAGCCGCTGTTGCTGCCTAACATCCGTAATCATTTGTTACAATCAGTATGCCAATCACCAGCCCCTTATTCACGCCCATTCACCCCACCGCATCACCCCCAAATGCTTGTGCCATTCCACTCCTTTTGTGTCTTTCCAGTCCGTGCCGATTCCGCAATTCCCCCCCTCGATTGTGAAGCTCCGAGCTTATACGGCCGCATCGTAGTCTGTTGACGTCATCCCTTCCGTGTTTGCAAAGGCCGGTTGTGAAGCTTCAGTTTTACATCGTAGTTTGCCGGCGTCAACTTTTCCACCGCCGCCTCTGCCTATGGTGTCTGGAACGGTCGGGTTCATATCTACATCAAAGGGGAACGCGTTTCTCGCCAGACTGAATCACAGGTTGTCGCGGCTCCACACAGTTCATTTGCGGAGTCGTGACAACAATATTGATGATGTGCTCCTGTAAATTATCACACACTCTGACTGGCTTCTATAATATGATTTACCACTTCTACATAAAAATAGTAGTTTTTAAAATTTGCTTTGGCATTTTATGCTTTCATTTTTTGATAATTACTTTCTGTTAATATCTCTGGTAATTCCCAAAACACAAGTAAAGTATCAGTGTGATTCATCAATGCTTTAATATTGGATTATTAGTTCCTAGGATAACAAATCATCCCTCTACCTAGACTAATTCTGTTGGATGCAGTCCCATTGATTCAATTGTGGCTGATGCAATAATCAAAGACTACAGTACAAACAAACTAGTAAATAAAAGGATGAGAATCAAAAAGTTTGCAATTTCATGATGCTGAACTAATCTAGCAAACACATTTCCTAAATTTGGATTTAGACAATTTCCTAATAACCAAAATAGTTATCTTTGATTTCTACAGTACTGTGTTGGTTATTTTTCTAAAACCTCTTTGGTACATTTATGTCCATAGCAGGACTGAAAAGCAACTGCAGGTAATTGTTACTTTTTTGATACCTTGTATATCATTAAAGAACTCCAGGGGCATAAGGGATGATATATCCTGTTATTGTTGCCAAGGATTTTGAAAAATAAACTGGAGACAAAGATATCACAGAGAGGGCTACCATTGAGGCTCTCGCAGGGAAGGCAAGCAGCGGAGGCAGCACATCCCAGAACTGTGACGGTGGCAGGGAGTTTGCTTCGGTGGCTTCGGCAGTGGCAGCAAAAGGCAAAAGGGGAGTGGGGGGGAAGGAGAGCAACAGGAGAGAAAGGCGAGCAATAGGTGTGATGATGAAAGAAGTGCAGCAAAGGAATGGGGTGAATGGAAACCAGTTTGGGGTGGGAAAAGAGCACAGTTTGGGGTGGGAAATGAGCGCACAAAGGAATAGGGAGAATGGAAAGCAGTTTGGGGGTGGGAAAAGAAAGCGGGGGGGCGGCGGGTGGCAGCTGCAGCAGGCTTTGAGCATCCCATCCCCACCCCAGTCCTCTCAGAGTACCTCCGCATGCGACAGCAATGGCTGCAGCAGGGCTTTGAACATCCCCCACGCTCCAGTCCTTTCACAGCACCTCTGTGTGCGACAGCAACAGCTGCAGCGGGGCTTTGAAACCCCCCCACCCCAGTCCTCTCACAGCACCTCCGCATGTGGCATGGCGGTGGCAGCAGACCTGTCTGCCTCCCGTAAGCAGTGCCATCTGTCTCCGCCTGCTTCCTTTTCTTTTGCCCCGGGAGAAGTGGGCAGAGGTGGCGGAGACGCTGCTTAAGGGAGGCAGTCGCATCCACCACTCTACCAGTTGGAGCACCACCGCCGCCGCTTGCTGCGCCACAACCACCATATGGTAGGGAGAGCTGGGAGAGTCCAGGGATGGGGGTGCAGGTAGATAGGCCCCAGCCAGCAGTGCTGGCAGGATGGGGCTGCACTGGTGGGGAAGCCAGCCACACGAGCCCAGGGATGTGCGGGCAGGTAGGCAGGCTGAGTGAGGCCCAGAAAGCCCCAGAGATGGCTGGAGGAGGCTTGGGGAGGCCCAGGAACAGTGGGGGAAGGGCTACCATGACTCAGCTTACCTATGAGCAGGCAGATCAGTGGAGAGGTTCATGTTGGCTCCAGGCTGCTTCTCTCACCTGCTCTTGCTGTGAGAGCCTCTTCCAGCAGAGCAAAAAGCTTGCAAGTTCCCCTCTCTTTGAGAAACAGGTCCTGGGCAGCAAAGAGAAGCAGGATTCAACCAGGCTGGGAGAGGAACTTGCAAGCTTTTCACTCTGCCGCAGCGAAAGGCAGGCAGCAATAGCTGCCCTGGTGGGCAGGTAGAAGCAGGCTGCAGACATGTCATGCATATGCACAATGTTGTGCATGTGCAATAAGGACTGACTGGACAGGGAACGGAGAAGCAGGCGGAGAGGGGCAGGGCCAGCCAGAGGCCTGATTTACTGGTTCTTCAAACTACCGGGAACCGTAACAACGAAGCGGGCTGAACCGATAGAAACCCACCCATTTATAAGTATTTTTTAGATATTGTCCACATCAACATTACAAGGGTCACATAATCCTTCTCACTCATTTCCCATATCAGATGGTTCTGTTTAATATTTTCATGTATTTTCATAACCCCTCTACAATTCCAATTTTATTCCCTCTCTTAAAAAGTTTGGGTCTCCTGCACTTTAAAAAAAAAGATGACCAGAAATTCCTGACAAGATTACAGTATTGTATAGTATCATGGAGAACTACAGCGGAACCCATATTTTCATGCCTTTAGCATTATAATCAGGAGTTTGTTTCCAACAAATATTTATAAGGAACTTGAAAGCTAAATTACACATATTAATTGTGCATAACCAATATAAAAAGTTTAAGTTAAACTTCAAAAATTTTAAAAAGTTGAAATGGGAAAACAATCAGGATCAGGAAGTTATCCTTCTGCCTGAAAGCTATCTGAAAGCTATGTCCCAACAGGGAACATAGACAATGAGTGTTTCCTTCCTGGGATTAATCACCCCTTTTTTGAGGAGGGAGGATATTACATGCAAAGGAAATAATTATAATTTTTTCCCTTGTATAATTGTCCTGATTCTATTTAGTTTTTCTGCTAGAGCAGCAATTTTAGTCTTCAGTCTAACAAAATACACAGATTTTTTAAAACAGAGTTTTACAGAATTTTAACCAAATTTATATTGTTACACTGGTCAGGCTGGCAGACAAATATGGATATTTTAATCCAACACACCTTGGGGATATCATATTGGGAAAAGGCAACCTTATATATACAATTACCTTATGTTTGACGTATGACTCCAGAAGTTGTAATGAAAACTCCTATGATGTTTTCAATCTACCATTTTCCAGAGAAGTTGACGAGTGACTTTCAAAATTCTCTTTTAGCATGGCTTCCGTTTTTTTACTGGTGTTGGAATAAATTTTCCAGGTTCGTTCGCAGCTGGGACACACCACAGATGCTGAGAAGAAATGGATGCAGAAGCCAGGTGCCAGAAAGTAGAATTATTTTAATGAAGGAAGGCAAGAAGCAAAAAGTGACACAGCTGGAGCATTCCTGCTTGCAAGCAGCTTGGAAGTGTGAAGCCTTTTATGCTTAATTCTCCATTGAAGCTCCTGCAGCTTAATGGGTTTTGATGTGTTTCTGATTGCCCTGGGTTTTGTCTTCCTATTCTACTGGGTCTTTTGTTTTTTTCTGTCCCAGGTCTTTTGTTTTTTTCTGTCTTTGACGTTATCCTGTTAGGAGAAGGAAAAAGGAAGTTCTGGTTTTGCCTTGGTGAATTATTTTTAGCCTGATTCCCCTTATCTTAATAGCTCTACTTAAGTATTTCTGTCATCAGCTTTTGTTACCTTTGTAACAGCAGTTAACAGGCTACTCTGCGTTTTCCTTTCAGCTGGTGCTTCTTGATGTTCTTAAAGGGGGAAGGGCTGGCTTGAGTCTCTTGGCACTGTTTTCTGGGGTTTCTGGTGATATGAGGTTTTTGACACTGTTCTTTTGGGGTGTACTTCCCACACTGGAAAAAAATGGTTTTTATAGTTCCAACTCCTCTGGAGGGTGGTATGTTTGGGAAATACCTCATTGAAGCAACCCCAGATAGCAATCTGAAGTCATGATGAAAACTCCTTAATTTCACAGATTTACCCATAATTTAAACTGGCAAACTGTGAGCATCCTTGGCCAAGCTAAGTCCAAAAACATTATGGAATGCCTAGAAGCTTGGTGCTCAAATACATCAGCTATCAACAGGCACAAAGAATTAACACAACATTTACACATCATTCAGGAGCAAATGAAAAATCTAAAAAGAAAACAAAAAGATCATAACGTCTCCTCGTTAACAATCATCATCCGGATAAGCAGGGACTGTGATGACCCAGAGTATCTCAGAAATACAACAAAATCCAAAACGTAACTAAAAGTCCTTTAATGTCTTCAACTTGGCTTCACTGCTTAACTGTTCACAGTGCAGGAGTCAAAATAACATTTCAAAGGCAAGAAACACAGTTCACATTTAAAGAGCTGATAACAAAGAAAAAGCCAAAAACAAACTGCATTAATACAGTTCCTCGGCAGACCAGGATAGATAATTGCCAGCTGCAGGAAGATAACCAGGGACAGTCCGTTGGAATAACGCCAACCAAGATAAACCTTCTTTAGAACTAAAACACTAACCTTGACTCCAGCAGCCTGACTACGCATTTCTGAACTTATATACAGAGCTCCCAGCTGTAAGCCCTGAGGAGGATCATGGCCCTCTCCTCCCAAGTAGACCACGCTTTTCCCTGATCCTCTCCTCCCTGCATGCCCTGGGATGGATAGGAGATGGGCCTGGATCCTCCTCTGAGTGCTCAGCCGGCCTCTGCCCTTCCCCAGCCTCCTCCACCACCTCTGGAGCCACACTCCCACTCCCTGTTGGCTGTTCCTCCTCTTCCTCGGAGTCAGTCTCCACCAGGGGCATGACACTACCCCCCCCACAGGGCCCCCTCCCCTGGGACCAGGTGGACGAGGACATTGAGGGAACCGAGCGTGAAAGTCCTGGACCAAACGAGGAGCATGAACATCAGTGGCATCAACCCAGGTGAAGTCCTCTGGCCCATAACCCTTCCATGCCACCAAATACTGAAATCGGCCCCGCAACTGGCGAGAATCTCGGATGCTGTCCACTTAGTATGCCTCCTCTCCTAGAGGGGCTACTGGGGCCGGTCATAAGGGAGGCGCTCTATGCGGGCTGTCGGCCGATACAGGGACTAACAGGGAACGATGAAAAACAGGATGGATATGCATGGTCTGTGGCAGGGAGAGACAAAAAGCCACAGGATTGATCACCGCCTCAACCGGAAAAGGTCCCAAGTAATGGTGATCGAGCTTTTTCGATGGCCGCGTCGTTGGTAAGTATCGAGTAGAGAGCCAAACCCGATCGCCTACCGCTAGAGGCAGAACATCGCGACGATGGCAGTCAGCAAATCGTTTATAGTCCTCCTTGGCTCTCTCTAGTTGATCGCGGACCATGTGGTGCACGGCTTTTAACTCCTGCAAGAACGTATCCACTGCTGGAACTGGGGAATCAGACGGGGCTAAAGGGAAAAGTCATGGATGAAAACCATAGTTAGCAAAGAAAGGGGACACATGGGTGGATGCATGTTGAGCATTGTTATAAGCAAATTCAGCCACCGGCAGCATTTCCACCCAATTGTCTTGTTGAGTATTGCTGAAACAGCCGAGGTACTGCTCCAAAATAGCATTCACTCTCTCTGTCCCACCATCAGTTTCGGGGTGATGAGCGGATGACAGACATGCCTGAACCTGCAGTTTCGTGAGTAGGGTCTGCCAGAAGCGTGTCGTAAATTGTACCCCCCCATCTGATACTATTCAGTCTGGTAACCCATGCAACCAGAATACATGGGAGATAAACAACTGGGCCGTTATCCTGGCTGTAGGAAGACCCGAACAGGGAATAAAGTGGGCCATTTTAGTCAACATATCCACCACCACCAAAATGGTTGTAGCACCCTTCGGTGGTGGCAACTCAGTGATGAAGTCCAATGAAACTGCCCCCAAGGTCGTTCTGGCTTGGGCAAGGGCTGCAAGAGACCAGGGGGAGCACCTGGAGCACACTTGGCTTGTCGACAGATCCCACAGGATGCCACATATCCCGACACATCATGTTTAAGTCTCAGCCACCAAAATGTCCTTGAGATGAGGTGCAGTGTTTTGAACACCCCAAAGTGTCCCGCCGCCAGACTATCATGACATTGACATAGGATAAGGCCACGAAGAGGACCTCCAGGCATGTAAATGCGATCACGGAACCGCAACAGGTCCCCAATATACGCCCAAGGAGTCTCTTGTCTCCGACTCTCAACCAATTCTCGACGTCGAGCTGCCACAAATGGGTCCTGCCACTGCACCTCCTGACTCCTCATTTGGAGGTCCACAGGTTCTTCAGTGGCCACAAACTGCTCCAACAGAATCATCATTCGGGGCAAGAGTTTATCCTCCCTTCGGGTATACTCGGGCTTCCAAGATAGGGCATCGGCGCATTGATTCCTTCCCCTCGGAACATAGGTCACCCGGAAACCAAATCAAGAAAAGAATAAGGACCATCTCACCTGACGCTGGTTCAATGTCCGAGCTGTACGTAGGTGTTCCAAATTGCGATGGTCCATCCAAACCTTGATTTGGTGATAAGCCCCCTCCAGGTGGTGTCGCCATATCTCAAAAGCAACCTTAATCACCAATAGGTCCTTGTCCCAAATCATATAGTTGCGTTCTGGAGTAGACAACTTCCGGGAATAATAAACGCATGGGAACAAGGTGCCTGCGGGAGCACAGGACTGGAGGAGCACCACACCAACTGCCACATCGGAGGCATCTGTTTCCACCACAAATGGCTAGCCTAGATCAGGGTGTTTGAGGATAGGCTTGGAAGCAAAGGCAATCTTCAACGCCTCAAAAGCTGCCTGCTCCTCAGCACCCCAATGGAATTTCTCCCCCTTCTTGAGCAGATTAGAAAGGGGAGCAGTCAAGGCAGCAAAGCAGGGAATAAATGTGCGGTAGTAGTTCACGAACCCCAACAGTCGTTGCACATCCTTAACCCACTGTGGAGGTTCCCACGCCTGTAATGACTCGATTTTTTCCGGGTCCATTTCCACCCCGGCAGGTGAAATACGATGACCCAAAAAGTCAATCGTGGTTTGTGCAAACTGACACTTCTCACGCTTAGCCAACAGGTGATTCTCATGCAAACATTGCAACACCAGCCGCATATGTTGCCAGTGTTCCTGCAGGGAGTCCGAGTAAATCAAAATGTCATCGAGATAAATGACCACAAATTAATCCAACAAATCATGGAAAATGTCGTGCATGAAATGCATGAACACAGCTGGGGCATTGGTTAATCCAAAAGGCATCACGGTATACTCAAAATGACCATACCTTGTCCGGAAAGCTATCTTCTACTCGTCTCCTGAACAAATGCGAACCAGGTTGTAGGCCCCACGCAAGTCCAACTTCATGAAGATCTTAGCTTGACGAAACCGCTCAATCACTTCAGGGATGAGGGGAAGCAGGTACCGATTCCTCACTGTGATTGCATTCAATTTGCGGTAATCACAACACAAACGTAGCTCTCCCGATTTCTTTTTTACAAAAAGCACCGGTGCAGCCAATGGGGAGGTAGAAGGCCAATAAACCCTTTCCAGAGGTTCTTGTCAATAAAATCCCGCAATGCAGCCAACTTTGTTTCCGACTGGGAATATATCCGACCCACTGGCAACTTCGCATCGGGCAACAAGTCGATTGGACAGTTATACGCCCTATGCGGAGGCAACTGATCTGCCTCTTTCTCCCCAAACACATCGGAAAAGTCCACCAACTCCGCAGGTAGATCCAGGTTCATGGGCGTAGCCACACTCCCTGCACAGGAGTGCAAGCAATGGGTAGCACACTTCCTATCAAGGAACTGCAAAACTCCAGACGACCAAACAATCTGTGGATCATGGGCCCGTAACCTCTCCAAACCTAGCACCACCGGAAAATGAGACACTGCTGCAATGTAGAACATGGCTTCCTCCACATGCTGCCCAATAACGCATGTGAAGGGGTTTGGTTGCAGCAACCACAGGTCCCGAACGAAGGGGTTGACCATCAATCGTCTCCACCATTACTGGAGGGGAAACCTGTTGCTGAGGAATGAATCACTGCTCGACAAAATGAGCATCCATGAAATTGGCTGTGGCCCCTGAGTCGACCAAGGCTTGGATCTCCACCGCTCCCACACCAGGTACGAACCAGGTATGCTGGCAGCACAAGGTGCTTCAACAATAACAACTGTGATGATGTCGAAGATGGCAAAGGTGGCGGGGATGGCAAAGTTGGTGAAGATGGCGGGTCTAATGACTTTACACCCCGACCAACAGACCCCCATAGGCCGAGCAATGCTCGTTTCCCGCCACCACTGGCGTCGCTGCTGTGGATGTCTTAACAGGACACTTGGCCGCAAAATGGCCTTGATTGCCACAATAGAGGCATAAACCATCACAACGACGTCTATCCTTTTCTGCTTGAGACAGGGGAGGGCAGGCAAACCTCAACTGCATGGGCTCCTCCAAAGGCACCTCCACCAAGGATGCCGTCCTGCTGGAAACAGATACAGACTCCCTCCATTGTTGCACCCATCGCTGCTGAAGCCTAGCATTGATATGAAGACACAGATGCATGAGCTCCTAAAAGGTGCAAGGGCATTCAGTGCGCACCAACTCGTCCAGGAGCTCCGACGACAAACCCTCCTGGAACTGGTCCAATAGTGCTGCCTCATTCCATTGGACATCCTGGGCAACCACCTGAAAACTAGCAATAGAATCCATGAGAGAGCCACGCCCCTGCTTCAAGTCTCTCAAACATCTGTTTGCTGTTTGGCTTCTAACAGGGTCCTCAAACATGGCCTGACACTGACAGCAAAACTCATCATAATTGTCCAACACCTGGTTGGGCTGGGTCAACAGAGGCGTCACCCAATGTGCTGCAGAGCCTGACAACAAACTAATCAAAAACCGCACCTTATCCCGGTCAGTGGGAAAGTCCTCAGGCTGAAGGCTCATGTAAAGCTGGCACTGCCCAAAAATGCTGGAAATTGGGCCAATGAACCATCAAATTTATCTGGCACTGCCACTGGGCATTTATGGCGTGGCCAGGCAGCCTGAATTTGTGCCACCTGTGCAGTCAAAAGAGCCACTTGCTGAATTAACTGGGCGTTGTCAGCTTTAAGCTGATCCATGGTCTCCCCACAAAAAGCAAAAATATGTTGAAGCAGTGGCTGGAGTCAAAATGTGATGATCCAGAGTATCTCAGAAATAGAACAAAATCCAAAACATAACTAAAAGTCTTAACGTCTTCAACTTGGCTTCACTGTTTAATTGTTCACAGTGGAGAAGTCAAAATAACATTTCAAAGGCAAAAAACACAGTTCACATTTAAAGAGCCGATAACGAAGAAAAAGCCAAAAACAAACTGCATTAATACAGCTCCTTGGCAGACCAGGATAGATAATTGCCAGCTGCAGGAAGATAACCAGGGACAGTCCGTTGGAATAACGCCAACCAAGATAAACCTTCTTTAGAAATAAAACACTAACCTTGACTCCAGCAGCCTGACTACGCATTTCTGAACTTGTATACAGAGCTCCCAGCTGTAAGCCCTGAGGAATATCATGGCCCTCTCCTCCCGAGTAGATCACGCTTTTCCCTGATCCTCTCCTCCCTGCATGCCCTGGGATGGGAAGGAGATGGGCCTGGATCCTCCCCTGAGTGATCAGCCAGCCTCTGCCCTTCCCAGCCTCCTCCACCACCTCTGGAGCCACACTCCCACTCCCTGTTGGCTGTTCCTCCTCTTCCTCAGAGTAAGTCTCCACCAGGGGCATGACAGGGACTTATACCAGGGACTTATACCAGACCAATAATGAAGCACTCAAAGAACTACCAATTCAGACAATCAAACAGTAAAGAACAGCCTATTAAAGGAACAACCAAGAAACAAACATTTCTATCCACGCTAACAGGGAAAATCACTATATATAATCAGAGCAAATCTCACTAAAGATGTTACCTAGTTCAATTGTTCCCAACCTTTCTGGCTCTGCAGACTGCAGGCAGCAGGAGGACCAGGGTGAGAGGGTATAATTTTGTATGTGCACTTTATGCACAAATGCATAAATGATGAGCATATGCTCATGCTGACCCGCTGCTTGCGTGGCCCAATTCCCATCAGGCTGCAGCTAAGCACCAGGCCATTGCCTAGGTTTTGGGGACCCTGACCTAATTGGAGAATGAACCATCTGCAAGACAACAACCAAATTCAGAGAGCACCAAGGAATCTATCTAAGCCACACCTCAATCAAAAGCTAGCCTTGTCCAAAATGTATACTCTAATAATGATAAGGAGATAGCTTTTATTTAATCATGATACTAATCATGGTTAATCATGATCATAGGCTAAGGCCACCAAATTTAAAAAATCATATCTAGAGTGAGTTTGTCCATTTCAGCACATTCTAATATCTTTTGAATTACTAATCTATCTGGCGGTATATTATCTCTCTTCCAGCCTTGTGCGTATGCTAGCCTGGCCACTGTTGATATGTGTAACATCATATATTTTATCTCTTTACTGTATTTCCCCTTAATTATCCCTAAAAGGAGCAGTTCAGGTTTACACTTTATTTGACAATTCGTTATTTCTTGTAACCAGTTCCAAATTTTAGTCCAATATTTTTTAGCTTCAGGGCAAAGCCACCACATATGCAAGAAGAAGGTACCGTACCTCTGTCCACATTTCCAACAATTTGGTTTCAAAATAGTAGATATTTTTGCCAATCTCATTGGAGCCAAATGCCAATGATAAAACATCTTATATTGATTCTCCTTATATACTGCGGATCTTGCTATTTTGTAATTCCTGATCCAAATTCCACAACTCGTTTAAAATAACATGGAGAGCCCAAAATTTGGATGCTGTTTTCCCCGGTTTTCAATGTCGTTGTTGTAGTGCTAGTCATTTCTTTTAGGATTCTATTCTGTTATCTTAACATTATATATATGTATGTATGTATGTATGTATGTATGTATATATATTTGTTTTCGTAGATTTTCACGGGTAAAGGTAAACACCCCCATAACATGAATAAACGGGATGATACTTCCTGCCTACCAGACATCTGGAAACTAGCCTAATCAACAAAGCGAGTCCCAGCCACAAAACCAACACCGGACCCAAAATAACACATGATGCCACCACCAATCTCCTTCACCAGACTCAAACCCAAGCCCACGCCACAGACAAAGGCAACCACCGTCCAGAAACCAGACCATAGCTGCAACTCCAGCTGCTACACCCCCTCCGACCCCAAACTAAGCAAACTGACACGCTATAAACACATAGCCAGACCTCAAACTTCGGAGCCAAACCAAGGCCGAATGTCACATCACAGCCTTCCACCCAGGATACTACATCATGGAACTCAGGAGATTACAACACAAAACATCAGGAGGTTGCAACACAGACAATGACCCAGGAGATTACAGCACAAGACCCAGGATGTCACAACAATAGAACTCAGAAGATCATCACACAGCCCATTACCCAGGTCGTTACAACACAAAAGGCTGAGAGACACATAGCCAGTACCTCAGCCACACAGGGTCTTATGAAAAGCCAACCAATCTGCATACATCAACTCCATCAACCAATCAAGAAGTAACAACACAACCAACCAGTTTGAAAGGGAAAAACAGCCACTATCACACACTTCTCCCAGAAGAACGAAGCTGAAGACACCAGCCTGAAGATGACGGATGAGATTTTGTCAAAACGTTGCCAAGGTATTCTCAATCTTACGGGACAAGACCGAATACACCAAGACCTACATACCTTTACCCGTGAAAATCTACAAAAACATATATATATATATATTCCCAAATTGCCATCCAGTAAGTATATTTTAATATTCTTTATTATTTTAATCTGTACTTAAATTAAATTTCCCCACAGGCTTTTCTGAGCTTGCTTTGATACTCTAAATTTCCTGTCCCCTCTACTTTCAGATTTTCTATAATATATGAATCACTTCTTAATCAACCTTCAAAAGCCAATCCCAAAACTCCCAAGTTCATCAATACCATATACAATAAATACAATAAATCAATTAACACTATTCTTAATACCTTATTGTTCTAATAAATTAAATACTTATATACAATTATTATAAATTATACTATTTGTCTATTATGAATTGATAATATTAATAATGTATATATATACTTTATATAATAATACTATGAGTTATCTGTATTTAATATATATCTACCAACTTTACAGCTCTAAAATGCTTCCATCTAATATAAAGAATTACTTTATTCAGAGTAGATTGTAGTTAATTATAATAATTTCATTCAATTCCTTCTGATTTCAGATTTTCAAATTTTCAGTTCAGTACCACTTTGTACAAGTCTTTCAGTATTGTCATCTCTATATATGCTGCATATCGTCTAGCAGAAGAATCGTTAGTTCTTATGAGGTCTTATAGATTCCCCCTTCAGTCTCACTATTGCCAGCTCTTTCTCAGTTTCTTTTCCATCCACTTAGGTCTGCTCCGCTCTTATAACTCACTTTTGTGCTCATTCAAATTCGCTCTCGTTTAGTTCTTCCAGATTTCTCTTAGTTTCTCCCACCGCGGTGCTTAGTCATCTGTCTTCTTCCTCTCTAAGTATCAAATAGTATCTTTCCTCCATCTTATTTTTGCCTCTACCGTCTCTTTCTACAGCCGATCTTGTTCTTTCCTCACCCTCAGTCTCTGGGTCCTTCCTTCGTGATCTTTCTTTGATTAAACTCTTTTTACTTTTGCAAAGTCACTGCTCACACCTCCTTGTCACCTCTGTCCTAGGGTGTTTCCCCCCTCTCTCCATGAATCTCTCTAGCCTACCAGATCCTCTCGGGACTTACTGTCTCTTTTGGCACAATCAGCTTGTTTTGTGGTGCTGGGTTTTCTTTTCCGGTTTCGATGGCACAGTCCACAAATCTCGTCTTCCTTACGGTTGCTCGGATGTCACGGCCTCTGCTTTGCCATATCAAATGACAGGACAACTTTCACACTGGGTTTAGGGGATTTCCCTTTGCTGCAATACTCCACCACGTTGCCCCCAGGCTTCCCCCTTCCTCCACCTGTCTCTTCAAGACCTGCGGTCCCTCAGAAGGGCCATAAGACACAAGAAATCGGGTCCAAGGAATGGAGCCAGTTCTCTTTTCCCCGCTCCACTGTGACATCACAGCCGGAAGTTTTGGGGATCCCTGACCTAATTAGAGAATGAACCATCTGCAAAAAACAACCAAACTCAGAGAACACCAAGGAATCTATGTAAGCCACACCTCAATCAAAACTAGCCTTGTCCAAAATGTATTCTCTAATAATGATAGGGAGACAGTTTTTATTGAACCATGATACTAATCATGGTTAATCATGATCATAGGCTAAGACCACCAAATTAAAAGAATCATATCTATATCTACAGAGATAAATAAAAACAAAATTTCTGCTGCTAAGTACAACAGTGTTCACTAACGTTATTATTTTTCCTATTTCTCACATTACTTTTTGATTTAGAAAGCTCCACAAGAGATAAAATACAAAATATAAACTTTGTCCATACTATTAGTTGGTGTACTCTGGAATTTAAAGCAAGTAGCAATACCAGCTTTATAAAACAGGCAGACTCAAATAATAATATCATCTAGTCCAAACTCCTACCCACACAGGATGTGCACTTCTACAGTATTCCAACAGGTAAGCATAAAATATAGGCAATAAAGTTAACATTTTCTTGAGAATCTTGTAGTGGATTAAAAATAATCTGTTCTATATATAATAACTCATCACATTGGAAGTTTTTTATTGTTTAATTAAAAGCTTGTAACATGAACAAACATTACAAGCTTCTTGTGTGTAACTTCTTGAAGATGGCTATCATATTATCATTTCATGTTCATATGTTGTCATTATTACTTCATGTTCATATGTTGTCATTATTACTATTCATACCAAACACTCACAATCTTTTTCTTCATAGGACTTGTCTCCAGATCCCCTCCCATATCTATACTAATCCTTCACCCATGTTCCAGCCTGGGAAGTTCCCTCCACCCATGTATAACTAAAACATACTAAGTTTAGTTTTTCCTTCTTCTGGACTCAGTATAGAAAATAAAACAATCTAGTGAAGAAGGAATGGAATAATCTTTATTTCTATCCCCAATCCTCTCCTTATCCCCATGGAAGTTTTGGACATCCTTTGCTATCAATAAAGTTATTAAATAAAGTATTTATTCAGCTATATTACCTCTAACTATTAATTTCTATAAACACCTACTGATCAAACACCCTTACTGGCATACACTGAAAAGTAGGTGAATGTTTCCTAACACTCTTGCTTGATTCAAAAGGCCACATATGCAAAGCACCAGCCAGTAAAGTTGGACATATCCCTCGCTGCCCTTTGCACACAATTAACATCCAGAGATCAGAGCAGAGGTTGCCTGGTTGACACAATTGTAGTTTCCCCGAATAGCTGCTTCTCCTTTGCCAAGATTCTGAATTTTGATCTGAAGCTGGCTATGATCAACTAAAGGGCAGAGGTTTAAATGTGAAGGTACAGGAAGTTACCGGTAGGCAAACACAATTTAGCCTTTTCCAAACAGATACGTATGAAACAAGGTATAAATCACACTGTCTTATATGAAAGGGTCAGAAAAATGATCTAAATAGTTTGGTTACACATTAAGGCAACATGTGGTTTTGCTTGGAATGGATTAAATATAATGTAGTACCCCGAAAACTAATACCAAACAAATAGCATTTTTCTTTTATGGAAGCTATATCTTCTCCAATAAAATATTTCATTATGTGCCTTCACATTTTGGATGTAAAAATCTAAAAATGCTAGGCTATCAAATCTAAGTATCGTCTCTAATAATTGTATTATTTTTTGATTATCTTAAGTTACTATTAAAAAGCAGCAGGTTGATGAATGTGGCTAGTTGTATTCTATCTACTGATATGGGTGATAGAGAAAGCTTATCATGACAACCCGACTCATGGTTTTGTTTTTATTTTTTTTGCTGTAAAAAATAAACCAGATTCAGAAAAAAAGCAAGGTTTCTTAATTATTAGTGACTTACAGGCCCATCTTGTTTGGACCAACCTAATCAGAGATTCTGGAATTTATATATTATAGCTGTCTGAACTCATTAGCATTACACACACAAAATGGGAAGGGAGAGTCTGAGTCACCTTGCTAGTTCATAGTAAATTAGGAATTCTGAATTATTATGTCCAAATATAATTTACAATTGCTCTGGCGTAACATAAGCTTTGTGTGTTACATGGCTTTACATTCACAGAAAAGAAAGATCAGAAAATATTTTTTCATGTGGTCTCAAATTAACATTTTTGAAAGCAGAGCTACATTATTTTATGTTGTTTTTAGGAATTTTGAAATACAATAATTTTGTTACTACTGTATTTTTATATATGTTTTAACCTTTTTATTGTTAATAGTCTATGTAGTTTTGGTGTAAATGAATTCTATTTATAAGTTTACTTTCCTGCTTTTTTCTATTTTTTGTACCTTAAGAAAAGGTATGTTTTGTACCTTAAGAAAATAAAACAATATTTTGAAACAACCTTACTTGCTGCTTGGATTTCTAAGCATGATTTTTGGTTGGTGTAAGATTAACAAAGAAGATTAATGAAATCTATGATACTATGGACAGAATGTTTCATCCAATTTCATATCAGAGATGGATATAGTTGACTTTTTCCTTCATTCACCGACTTAATCCATGCAAATGTTTTCATTAGTTTCTTCTGCAATAATCTAAATAAATATTTTCCAGCTGAAATGTAATAAATAAAAGAAATATAGCTGGATGTTTAGATAAACAGCAAGGAAAAAGTGTACCTCAAGCTCCGTTTCTCTCCGATTAATATCATCTGTAGATTGATTCAACTTTTCTAGTTCTCCCTAGAAGAAAGCCAAAATAATAAGTTGAGTAATAAGACACTGAGGGAGCCATGGAAGGAATCAAGTTATTAAGTATCATCTGGCAATTCACAGAGAGGCCCCCAATGGAATGTTAAACGGAAACAGAAGGATAGAAACATTTAAAAGTAAAACTGAACTTTACTTCAGCTAGGCTCAGTTTGAAAGGGCAGAAAAATAGACCAGAAAGCTTTTGGAGGTTAATTTTTAATACAATTCTAATGTAAGTTTCAGGGATTTTTTTTCTATTACTATTGAAGCTCTGCATAATTATTTAGTGTGGCATTATTAGCAAAATGATAAATGATTAAAAATGATCAAATAGCACATACGATTGGGATGAAAAATACAACATACCGTAGTTCTTAAAGGCTCTAACTGTTTGGTTCTAATAGTAAATAAATTCCATGCAACAGTCATAGCATAAAATACTAAAATATTTTTATATTATATGTTTAACCTGTCATTCTTTCAAGGAGAATAAGACAATGTACATATTCCTCTCACATTCTCTCTAAAAAAGTAAAAAGACTCCCTGAATGAAGTACAGCTTTACTTCTAGTAAGAGAGAGGCTGGACAAAGTTCACATGGCTATCAAAGTTCTTGATTGAATTTCTTCTCCTGACTTAAGTCATGGGTCTGCATGATGTCTGTATGGCAGAGAAGGGGATAACTATGTCACATGAAATCATGAATTATATAATTTGCATTATTTTCACAGTGATGCCTCATTGTACATTTTATCATTCCTTGTATCAGATAGTTACATCAATATTATAACTAGTCTGCATTTCTAGATTTTTAGTCCTCTGCTATTTGAAAAAAGAGGAAAAACAAAGATTTTCAGATGCTTCACTTTCACTTGTTTACTAATTGTTACAATAGTATTATAGCGCCAATTAGCATGATTGCTCCATATTCAGAAAGAATGCCAATAATTTAAACAAGATGTTTGAACAGATAAATTTACTCAAAGCTAGATTTAAAACATTTTTTTTTATTTTTTTGTCCTATAGCCAGTATCGGTCTATAAAAAAATACAACCATTTTAAATAAAGAATTTTAAAAACAGAACCAATTTTGTGTAGGAGTTAAGATGCTGACCTAAAGACAATAAGGCTGTGAGTTCTAGTCTGGTATAAAAGCTGACTGAGTTAGTTACCCCCTCAGCTCAACCTACCTCATAGGGCTACTGTTGTAGGAAAAATAAAGAGGAAGGAGGAGTACAGATAGTCTAAACTTACAACCATTCATGTAACAATGGTTCAAACTTACAACAGCAATGAAAAAAGTTAATTACAACAGGTCCACTCTTATGACCATTGAAACATCTCTGCAGTCATGTGATCAAAACTGAAGCACTTAGCAACTGGTGTATTTATGATGGATACAGCATCCTGGAGTCATGTGGTCACAATTTGGGACCTTCTCATCCAATTTGACAAACCAAGTCAATCAGGGAAGCTGAATTTGCTTAACAACCATATGATTCATCTAACAACCGTGATAAAAAAAAAGTCAAATTGCTTGCAACTCATTTAACCATCTTGCTTCTGGTCTCAATTGTCTTAAGTCAAGGATAACTGGTATTCGGGCCTCAAGTTACTTATAAAGTAATAAAGGAGGGATAAAAATCTAATACATAAATAACTAACTAAAAAGGAACAAAGTCTCCTTCAAGTCAGGGATTGGCAGGGAATGAGGGAAAGGAGATAAAGCTTCTTCTTTCAAAGAATGTTTTAGGTTATCTGCAGTCCATTGCTGTTTTATTTTAACTTCGCTTCCCTGTCTATGGAAAGGTATTATGAAACTCTGAAAGGAATACTTGCAGTGAATTACCAATGTAATTGGCTGGCAAACATTTCCCATCCACAGCAGTATCATTATTGTTATCAACCCCAACCTGATAAAATTAAGGAAGTTTATTGGCATGAGCATCAGAAGAATGAATATAGCGATTTTTGTAAAAAAATAATAATAGTGGACCGTAAAAGCAATCAGGATTTTATTCATAACAAAGGCTACCTAAGTGTCTTCCAAAAAGCTTGTTGGAAAAAATGTCTATCTGGATTCAGTTCCAAGTGGGAAGAAAGACACAGGAAACATGGAGACTGCTTGGAAAAAATGGTTTAATGGTGGACAGGACCACATTGAGGTCTTGGACAAAAAAGAGCACATGGGTGAGAGAAGGAGAGAGATTTATACCCTCTGTTGGGCTTTGAACTTGCATCCTGTTCCTCTGGCAAGAAATGTATCCTGATTGGTTGTGAAACTCCCATGGGGCCATGCAGGGATAACTTTGTAGGTTGTCTTGAGTCCCAAGCTTGGTTGAAACTTGCTGGGTGATGTAATCATCCCAGGTGCCATGTGGTGAGTTGGGTAGAGCGCTAATCCTAATCCTGAGAACCATGTCTTAATCTATTACCTTAATCTATTATTAGAGCTGAAGGAGGGCAGGGAGCTGCAGGAAGCTGCTTTGTCTTTAAAAACATGTTTCTGCTTTTTTCATCCATGGAAATATAATACTGCCTTTTTAGTATTTCCTATAATATTTCATTCTTCTTGGAAAGAGGTGGATGCTAACTTTCTACAAGCTTAAGGAATACATTAAGGAGGAAAGCAAACACAATTTAAAAAAATCACAAAACCCTCAGAATAGTTACAAACCACTGCCAGCAAAATGAAACTAGGACTGAGACACTGGCATCATTGAATGAATCCACTTGTGCCAGAGAACTGGCAATATAAATCTTTTAGTGGGCAATAGATCTGCCACAGAAGAACTACACTAGAGAAGGAATTTTGTAGAAAATGTGCAATGGCTATGCTATTTGAAAAGTGCCATTTCCTTAGTCACCAATAAATCATTCTTCCTATTCCTAAACTGCTATTTCTACTGACTACCTTCACAAATTGGCCAAGTTTGTAGTAGGGAAGGAGATGCTTCCTACAACTTTTTCAATTTTGGCAGCAATAAAAAAGTGAGAGATTGTAACAGATAGAATATATAATATCCCTTCCTATGTATGTCCCTGTCAGAGTGGCATCAGTCTTTACCTTCCCAACCTGATCCTTCAAGTTATGTTAAATCTGCATCTATTAAGAAGTCCTGCCAACAGCCTTCTGGCTTTGGTAAAGATGTCTTTCCCTCAAGTCAATCACACATAAACTTTTAATGGAAATGGTATGAAACTGATTTGCCACCCTCCTTTTTCCAGGATGATTTGGTGTGTGTACATCTTTAAGGCCTTGATATTTCACAGCTGTTTTCCATCCATGCACAAATCCACTTTTCAAGGTCAGCTGCAACCAGTTAAATGATGTCAGCTGAGATCTGCAGACCAGCTTACGGAAGACCTGAACTACAACAACACATCAGAGTTTATTGAGGACATCCAGAGACTGAAACTTTCTTCATGACAGGGTCACGGTGACATTTAGAGCAGGAGCTGGCATCATCTACTAACAATGATGAGGTAGCGTCTTTTAATAGAACTACAGGAAGATCCTGCACGTGTTTTAAATTACCCCCAAGGGTTTTTCCAATCCTTTCTAACTCGCCCCCAGCCTTTTAGGGTCCTTCTAACCTAGGCGCGGCATCCCTTGGTGGTCTCCCATCTCCTTTTCGACCGGTTCGCGTTGCTCCGCCATGCTAAAAGAACCTGTAAAGATAAACACGGATTGCGGAGAGGAATGGAATCCAGGAAACAGGAGCAAGCTGGGAGAGGAAGGATCCAGCTCACGAAAGAAAATGCTCCTTTAGAAACTGGAGCATCTTTCCTTTTCAATGAATTTCTCCAGCCAGCTGCAAAAAGACTTCGGCGGAAATCAAATAAAGCCAAAGAGGGGGGAAACCCACCACCATCAAAATACCGAGGTACAACAGATAGAAAAACGCCCCTAGAGGGAGAAAAGGCGATATTCACAAAGATTCAAAGAACCTAACCAAGGGCGTACAACACGCGCTTACTTTGTAATTACAGATGTTCGCGCCCCGATCCTATCACCCCACCCACTTTCGACTGCAATCGCGCCTCCGGGGCTACTCTTCCAAGGATCTCGGGTAGGGCGATCGGAGACTCCGCTTACTTGAATCCTGGGGTCCACTTCTTCTTCCTGGGGCTGCAGCGGACTCCCTTCCTCCGCCGCGGATCTCTTGGAGCCAGGATCCATGTTGGCTGAGCGCGATTTGCCAATCCAGAGAGGAGAAATCTGATCCTGCCTCTGCGCTTTAGGGAGTCGAGGGGCCGCCGCCAAGCTTGTCCAGTAGCCTAGGTTCCACTAGCAGAGGACTGCGCCGCCCCTGCGGTGGTCTGACCCTTTTGCTCCTCGCCGCGAGGCTGCGCCAGAAAGAAGGAACCGCTTCTCCGTTAGCGAAAGAGGGAAGGAAATGTGCCTCGCCCCCTTACTGCCGCCGCAACTGCTGTTATTAAAGCGGCGGCGGTGCAGTCACAGAGTGGCTGTGTCTCTCCTTGACATCTATGCAAGTCCAACTGTATCAGGCGCCTCCTTCCCTGAAGCTATTAAAGGCCTCCGAAGAATAATACAATAGCCGAAACAAAGCGGTTAAATGTGGTTAAGTAAAAGAGGTCTCCCCCCCCCCCATTCGATTCTTTTAGTGCTGAAGAATTTCTCCCCTCTGCCTGGGACCGCTTTGGCAATCCTCACTTATCACCAAGCCTACTCCAGTCACGCCCTCAAGTGTCCTGGAAAGCCAGCGCCGCTGCTTTCTGGCGTACCGCAAGCAGGCCTGAGGAGAGGGAGATGCAGCCGGTACTTTGTTCCGGGCCCGTGGAGCTCAAAGGGGACCCATGAAGGGGAATTTTAAAAAGATTAAAAAGAAAAACAATATTGGATATATACTTCATACTCTATACGCGCCTCTCACTGCCTAGTAGCAGTCTGATTGTCCGGCCCTGGCACTCCACCGCAGACCCGCCCAGAAGACGCAGCCAATTGGGAAGGCGACAAACAGCGAAGGCAGTTTGAGCCCAGCTGCTCAGAGGAGAGGCACAGAGCAAGTTGGCGGGAAGGGCCCGAAGGCAGCTCTTTCTGAGCGCTGCGGCTCAGCCTGGAGGGGCCCTTTTTGCTAAGCAGCTGCGCGTCCCCTAGCTTGGCTGTGAGAGCAGAGCAGGAGGGCCTCGCGGGGGTCGGGACAGAAGATACCGCCGCGATATCTTCTTTCCTGTACGACGCCACATGACAAACCGAGAGTGCAAGCCAAAACCAAACCGCCTTTCGATCGTTTCAGGCGTAACACGCCACGGGAGAGGTGCCTGCGAGCCCAGTCTGCGAATTGAGGGGATGTTCAGAGAATTAAACTTAAAGGGGATGTCCGGGAACTCCTCGACGGGCCTCCCCCAGGCGGGAAAAGAGTGAAGGAGGCGTCGGGATGCCAGTTCCGGGCGGAAAGAGGCCTCGCCGGGGATTTTTCCCACCGTCTCGCCCAACCGTTTCAACGTTCAGAGTCGCAGCGTTCAAGGTTCTTCCGGCGAAGGCAGAGCTCAGATTTCTGTCCCCGCCGGCTTTGCGGAGACAGAGCCTGGTAGTCCGGGTGGTGGCGTGGGGCAGCCACCTGCAGACAAAACGAGAGGCAGGGAACGGCGCTTCTCTCTCCCTCCTCCGGTGGTGGCCACGGGCTCTTCCTGGCGAATACACTAATATGTATTACTGTTTTATTATCTTTTACAGAAGTACTTGTCCTCTTTTTAATATATTTGCAAGTCTGTTTGAATGTAATTAATAAATGTACAATTATTACATTATTGATTTATGTGTCCATGTGTAGGTAGGTAGTCTTGTTCCAATAATCCTCTCCGCGGCCCTGCCCGCAAGGAGATTGTTGGGCGCGTGACAGGTTTAAAGGACTCCGAGATGGCCCTGAAGCTTTTGCAGACAGCAGTTACTTCACTAGTCACACAGCTGATTGCCATTGGCGGGTAGGTGTGCACTGCATGTAGGGAATGGATGTGGACTCATGGCCGGTTTTGGGTTGGGTTGATTGGGTGATAGATTTGTACATCAGAGTAGCAGAAATGCTACTCTGGGCAGCTTACAATAATGAATGCAAAAATCACATCAAACCACACTGAAAAAGTCAACAAGAACAAAAGCCACAATTAGGGCACATCAAGAGGTATTCTTAAAGTTCCTCTAAAAACTAGGAGGGAGAGATCCTTCTACCAAACTCATACAAATGAGAGGAGTGTATTGGAAGAAATATCCATCTGGGTTCAATTCCAAGTGGGAAGAAAGACACTGGAAACATGGAGACTGCTTGGAAAGATGGTTTAATGGTGGACAGGACCACATTGAGGTCCTGGGCAAAAAAGAGCACAGGGGTGAGAGCAGGAGAGATTTATACCCTTCGTTGAGCTTTGAACTTGCTTCCTGTTCTTCTGGCAAGAAATATATCCTGATATATTGATTGGTTGTCAGACTCCCATGGGGCCATGCAGGGTAACTTTGTAGGTTGTCTTGAGTCCCAAGCTTGGTTGAATCTTGCTGGGTGATGTAATGAAGAGGCTTTGGGCAATTCCTATTATGGCTGAATGGCTTGGACCTGAGTGAGGACTAATTCCATTACCCTACTCTTTGGTCTTGTAGATAGGATGGCTGTTTTTCTGGGGCTATTAACAAAGGTGGGGGCTGCTTTTCAAGAGCATGTTTCTTCTTTTCTCATCCAGGGAAGTATAATATTCTGCCTTCTTAATATTTCCTAGAATATTTAATTCTTCTAGGAGAAAGGTGGTTGCTAGCTTTCTACATGTATAAACAACTTTTTTGTAGAGGTCCCCTAGTTTTTAAGACTTGGGTAGGGAAGTTGTTGACTTTCAGATATTTCTGAATTGTAAGTCCCTGCTACCAAGAATGGTGTGATGGCTGTTAGGAATTATGATTTGGTAAAATAACACAAGGAGCCATTATCTATATATAGCATGAGTAATTTTTAATTTGGGGTTTATTCAAGATTATTTTTCTGAGTTCACACAACACTGTATTACTTAATATATTTAGCTAAAATTAGATGATCAAAGATGATATTTTCTGGGTCAGTCATCAGGACGAGAGATTTAATCTTCCAAGCTTTTAGATTTGTGCTGGAGTCCATCTTCAAGGAACTTCTCTCTTGACACACTCTGATGAGAGATAAATTCCCTGAGAATGGGCTCCAGCCAGAGTCCAAAAGCTTGGAAAACTAAACTTCTGGTCCTGGTGACTGACCTAGATTGGATCCTGCAACATTATCCTGAGACACAAATTTCATTTAAGAGATATTTGAATCATGCAATCAATTAACAATTACTTCTGAACTTGAGAGGGCGGGGCTTGAGCAGCAGCGCAGACTTCTTGGGGCTCTGAGAAAGCCACCGATACCCCCGCAGCTAGATGGTCCCAGTGGACCCGAACTGTCCTGGTGAGACAGTAAGCGGAAGGAGCGCATCCTGTCGATCCCAGGGACATCGCAAAGTCCCTGGTAGATCCAGGAAATCTCTACAGTCTGGCAGCGGTGGGAAGCGGCCATATATCACGAGTCTCTAAGAAGCTGTGCCAGCTTCGGAACGGAAGAGGAAAGAAAGAAGATGGTGTGTTGGTTTGGGTGAGAAATTTTTATTTTAAAAAATAAAGGAGTGCACCAAATAAAAACATTATTAAAGACAGAAGACAGAAAAGTTAAGGATAGCGGCGAACGGCAAGGAACATCAATTTTATTTGGATTTTTTATTCTTGGGGGGGGGGAAAGGGATTACTTTGCCTTGCTTCTTTGTTTAAATAACTGGACTGGATTGAATTTAAAAATAAGAAGAAATTAAACCTTTTTTGCTTTTTTAGTTTAAATATTTGACGTACTTTTTCTTTTTCTCTCAATTTTTTTTTTACTTTCATTGCTTAGACTATAGAGATACAGTATATCTAAGGAACAACTATAAGGAAAGCTAAGCAATACTGCCACTGGAGGTCACAGGGAAAATCTTTTCCTTAAAAATAACAGACTGTAAAGCTATTTCGACTACAGAGATGTGGAGAAAGATAATAAGTCAGCACTGAAAACAGGTGTTGCCTCTAAATAGCTGGTATAAAATTGGAAAGTTAATAAGATTAAGAGAAAAAAAGAACACTGTGACCTTGAATAAGATATATGCTTTTGACTCTGGCTTTCTGGACTGACTGAATGTTACACTGAGATTTTGCTTTACTTAGTGACATGGCTTTATAAATTACAGCTGGTACCTTTCTTTTTTTGTCTTTGTTTTGTTTTTGTTTTTATTCTATTTTTGCTGGAGTACATATTGGATTTATTTTTTTCTCTCCTTTTTACTGGGCTTATTTTATTTTTAAGTCCAATTCCTCAATATGGATACATTTTGGATTGGTTTCTTTTTTTTCTTTTTTTCTCATCTCTTTCCTATATATTTTTTTCTCTTTTATTTTTTCTTTTCTTTTTTCTTTTTCACTTCATTGGTAGTTTGATTAGTAAGTGGACTAACAAGTGGATATAATTGGGTATTTTTGGACTTGATGCTGCTTTTTTCTCTTGGCATTCCCCTTTTCACTCCTCTTTTATGTAGAAGTGGATGGATTTGTATTGTTATTTCCTTTTTTCCCCTTATCTTTTTGGGAAAGTTCTCCTTTGGTCTCTTTCCTGGGCTTTTTGAATTTTATATATTTTTACTCCAATTTTTTTAATTGGATCTATAGTTTCCTTTTCTGCTATTGGATTCCATCGACTCTATTGTTTTTTCTTCTTCCTTTTTCTTCTTCTTTTTGTTCCTCTTTTTTATTGGATAAAATTGGATTAAGGTAGAGAAGAACTTGAAGATTGGTTTTTATTTCTCTTTGGGCTTTTGCGAATGGATTATAATTTGATCTGACATGAGTAAGAGAATACCTACTAGATCATCAATTCCTACTTCCTCATCCCTGAACCCAGCTGGTCAGTGATCTATTACAATGATGTTGCGGCAGGAGAAAGATAAAGGAGACCTCTATGCAAGAAATTAAGTCAATGTTTCAAGTAATACAAGATCAAGGGAAGCATACAGAGGATAGAATGGAAAAGATGGAGGAAAGGATGGAGAAGATGGAAGGAGATATACAACAGGTATTAACGATATATGGAGAAAAAATACAGAAGATGGAAGAGGTGACAAAACAGATAAGAAAGTAGGAGAAATAGATAATAGATTGACAAGGGTCGAAAGCGAGAAAGGGAAAGATTCAATATTTTGGGAGATGGAAAAGGCCGATTTTTACTTAAGATTTCAAAATATCGAGGAAGAAAAGGGAGAAAACCTTAAAGAAATTATGACAGAAATATTAGCGGAACCTTTGGAGATGACTAAAGAAAAAGTGATGGATGGAATGGATGAAATATATCCAGTATTTACTAGATATGCGATGAGAAACAAACTACCCAGAGAAGTACATGTGAGATTTACCAAGAAAACAATAAGAACAGAGATACTGCAGAAGGCAAGAGACGATTTATTGAAGTACAAAGGAAAAACATTATAGCTTTGAAACAAATACCCAGAAAAGAGAGATTTAAGAAGAGAATATCAATTCCTGACAAAGATCAAAAAAGAAATTAACTATAGATGGTTGATCCCAGAAGGTTTGACATTTATTTGGTGAGAACAAAGACACAGAATTGACTTGGTGGAGAGTGCAGAATTATTCCATAATGAATACTTTGGAGGAGCAGAAGACGAGCAAGAGAAGAGGAACTCAAAATATGAGCAGAAATGGAAATGGAAATGGAGAAGGAACAAAGGGAGGAGAGGAGACAGGAGGAGGGAGCAGTAGGTAGCAGTAGGTGGCCAAATGCTAATTACAGAACCAAGGGAACAGAGAACAAGAGCAATACATCCTAACTATAAAGTATAAACAATGGAAGAGGAAAAGAAATTGATTTCTATAAACATAAACGGATTAAAATCGGCTATTAAAAGGAAAAAGATATTTCATAAATTAGGAAAATTAAACATGGATATAATCTCCCTACAAGAAGTGCATATTAAAAGACAACATGCACAATTTGTTGAATTGTCCTAGAATTGGGACTATATTTACATCATTGGCACAACAAAATAAAAGAGGAGTTGCCTTATATATTAGAAATACAAAAAGCAAATTCTATGCAGATGAAGAAGGAAGAAAATTGATGGTTGAAATAATAGACAATAACTTAAAAGTACTTTTAATTGCAATTTAATCAAAATAATCAGCAAGACCAATTTTATAAGAATTTACATAATAAAATAATTGAATTGGATTATGATAAGATGTGCATTTTGGGGGATTTTAATGCAATTGTAAACACAACTGGACCATAAAACACAGAAAACAAATAAGGAAAATAGGAAAATATTACCTAAATCTTTCTTTAAGATGGTGGAGGAGCTGAGTATCAAAGATATATGGAGAGAATTGAATAGCAAAAATAGACAATTTACATTCTACTCAAATAGACATTTATCATGGTCAAGAATAGACATGATTTGGATGTCAACAGATTTAATACCTAATATTCAAGAAGCAAATATTGATACAAAAATTTGGGCTGACCACAACCCAATAAGGATTAAATGGAAGGGACAGAAGAAAAGATCAAGATGGACTTTGAAAATAATTCAATTTTGAAAGAAATTTTTTTTATTAAATACCTGGAAAAAGAATTGGCCTTCTTCCTTAAAGAAAACAAAGCAGGAGAAACCTCATTATAAAATGTATGGGATACTATGAAAGCGTATACCAGAGGTGTGATTATAACTTATACAAGAAGAAGGAATATTTAAAAGAGACAAATACAACAATTCCTAGAACAAGAGCATAAAAAACTGGAGAAGGATTTACAAAGATATCCACAGCACAAAAATACTAAAAATCAAATGGATATAATTAAACACAAAATTGTATTAATGGAAAAAGAAGAACTGGCACAAAAGATTAGAGGAGCTATTTTGAAAATGCAAATAAACCAAGGGAGATGGCTAGCATATAAATTAAAGAAAGAAAAAGAATCAAAAAGAATACCACAATGGATGAAAATGGCACGTTATGAAGAGAAGAAAAAAATAGTACAGAAATTTTATGAGAAACTATATGATCAAGAGGCAATATTAGAAAACAAAGCACAGCAATATCTACAAGAAGCAGAATTACTGAAAATACCTGATGAAGTAAAGACCATGTTAGATGAGAAAAGAACAACGATGGAACTGACAGAAGCAATAAACAGACAAAATATTGGAAAAGCTCCAGTCTGGATGGGCTACCAGCTGAATTTTATAAGACAATTCAGGAAATAATTTCTACTACAATGTTGGAAGTATTGAACGAGGTTTTGACAAAAAATAAAGTACCTGATTCATGGACAGAGGCATATGTTATACTTACGCCAAAAGAAGATACTGACCCACAACAAATAAAAAATTATATACCAATATCCCTGCTAAATGCTGATTATAACATATTTGCTTCAATAATGACAGAAAGACTAAAAAGATATTTCAACTATTTTATACACTCAGATCAAAATGGATTTGTGCCCAAGAGACAAATAAAAAATAACATGAGGATAATATTGAATACTGTGGAATATTATGAAACCCACTCAGAGAAACAAATGGCATTAGTGTTTTTAGATGCACAGAAAGCATTTGACAATGTGAATTGGCAGTTTATGTTGATGCAATTGGAGGAGATGGGTTTTGGAGATAGGTATATGAATGCATTAAAAGCAATATACAATAAGCAAACAGCAAGAGTAATGATAAATGGAGAATTGACAGAAAACTTCAACATTCTAAAAGGAACTAGACAAGGCTGTCTGTTACCCCCATTATTATTTGTATTGACGTTGGAAGTTTTGAATAGAAATATTAGAAAAAATGGAGAAATAAAGGGAATGAAAATGAAAAATGAAGTGTATAAACTACAAGCTTTCGCAGATGATTTGGTTTTTATATTGGAAGAACCATTGGAAACAGGCTCAAAGTTGATTAGAGAAATAGAGGAGTTTGGCAAAGTAGCAGGACTGAAGAAAAAAACAAAAATTTTGGTGAAAAATATGACAGAAAAACAAAAGAAAAGATTAATGGACAAATTAAATATCCAAATTACAAAAAAGTGAAATATTTAGGGATACAAATGACAGCTAGATGTGGAACACTTAAAGAAAATAACTACGACAGATTACTACAACAGATTGTGATAGATCTAGAAAAACTGAAAAATCTACAACTATCTCTAATAGGCAGAATAGCAACAATTAAAATGAACATACTGCCAAAAATGTACTTATTTCTAACGATTCCAATAAGACTGAAAAAAATATATTTTGAAGACTTAAATAAAATGATGATGAAATTTATTTGGCAAGGGGAAAAGGCAAGAATTAAGATAAAATTATTACAGGATGCAAGATTGGGAGGGGTTTTTGGATTACCCAATTGGAAATTATACTATCAGACAACAATATTGATGTGGATGAAGGAATGGATTGTATTGAAAAATGCCAGATTATTAACATTAGAAGGGCATGATTTACAATTGGGTTGGCATGCATTCTTATGGTATAAAGAAAGTAAGGCACATGGATATTTTAGGAGACATTATATAAGAGATGCTTTATTAACAGTATGGGAAAAAATAAGAGACTATCATTATATGAAAATACCAGTCTGGTTATCAACATTAGAAGCTTTTACATATCCACAGCTATTTAAAAAGGAACATATAATTAGATATGAAGAAATTCTAAATGAAAAGGGTGAACTCAAAACAAAGCAAGAATTAGACTTACAAGGGATAAATATAAATTGGTATTCGTATTTGCAAATACATACAAGGTATGAAAAAGACATTAAGATTACTGGGTTTTATAAGGAATTGACTGAATTGGATAAAATCCTAAGAGAAGAATTGATTAAAAAACTATATGGTTATTTATGAGGAGTGAAATCAGAGGACGAACAAGTAAAAGAATGATTGCGTGGGGGAAAAATTTGGATATGGAATAGATCTTGATAAATGGCAAATATTATGGTCTAGAAATTATAAATTAACTATGTCAACGGCCTATAAAGAGAATTTGTATTAAGTTGTTTTACAGGTGGCATCTATCCCCAATGAGAATTGCTAAGATGTTTAAAGACAAGTCAGCAAAGTGCTGGAAATGTCAGAAGTCACCAGGATCATATTACCACATGTGGTGGACATGCACAGAGGCTAAAAAGGTATTGGACTAGAATACACATGTGGCTGGAGAAGATGATAAAATAACCTATAGACTTAAAACCAGAGACATTTTTATTGGGAATTTTGCCTGAGGGTTATAACAAAGAGTTAACGTATTTGATTATCAATATATTAACAGCAGCTAGGATTGTATTTCCACAAAATTGGAGAAATGAAAAAAATTCCGACAGTGGAGGAAATAATTAAGAAAACACTGGAATGTGCAGAAATGAGTAGATTGACAATGGCAATTAGAGAACAAGAAGAAAAAGACTATTATAAAATTTGGAATTTATTTTATAAATGGCTGGATAGAAGAGTAAAGAATTGAATTATATAAGTAGAGTATAATATATTGTTATTGATAAATGGATGAGTTAGAGTAAGAAAATGAATTTGAAATATATTATTGAAAGTCAATAATTATAAAGCTAAGGATAATAGAGTAAGTGATATATGCGATATAAAATACTGATTAGAATGATTATAAACATATACAAGTTAAATATATATGATAACATTATTTTATGAACAAAGAAATATGTACCCAACTGACACACTGTGGAACAGAAAGAAGGTTTTATGTTTGTTTTTTGTTGTTATAAAAATAATTTTTTTTTAAAAAACCCAATTACTTCTGAACTTGAGGATGTATAAACTATGAAGTAATAGTGACTGGCTGGACAGGGTGACTATATTCCCATAGCATGCTAAGTCATACTTTGCTTAATAGTTTATGTCACACATAATTGCTTTACTGAACTTAGTAAACCAACGTAGAGTTTATAAAGCACACTGTATGAGATCACATAAACCCAATTAATAGATTGGAAGAAATTATTCTTAATTAAGGTTTCCTGGACTGTGAACATTCTTCCTTTTAGATCATCTAGATTCTATATGCTAAATGTAGTACACAACAGGTTCCTTCCCTGGTGAGTAGAAAGGTGCAGAAAGACTGTGTTTAGGTGCTACATATGTGCTACATATACACAACCTGTTTGATTACAAACTACTTTTTATGGAACAATGACAACTGTTATTGAATATGTCCTATTTTTTCTGTGATCTTTTTTGTAGCTTTTTGATATGATCTGATAATTAAATAATAAAATGTATTATATTGTATTGTAGTACACAACAGAAATAGGACCTTGTAAGTCATCTAGTCCAACCCCTTGCTCATGCAGAAGGCCCTATGCCATTTCTGATAAGTGGCTGTCTAAGCTCTTCTTAAAAGTCTTCATCACATCACATGTTCATGTGACATGCCAGTAGAGTCAAGATAGGCATTTTCTGAATTTTTGTCATGCTGTGTCCAAAAAGTTTGCCATCACTGGCCTGGTAATAGTCAATGGAGTGCACAAAATGATGTTCAAGTATATATAAAGTGAATCTCCTCCCTCCAAAATATAAAAATGTCAGAAAAATATAACATGCCAAACCCCTTGTCAGCTGAAGCAGAATGTACTGCATTCTTTAGAATAAGCAACACATATGTTCTTTATGCTTTTTCTTGATTCATGTTCTTTCCTGATCATGAGGAAGCACCAACCCCTCTTTTTTGGTTTAATCAAAGATCTGGGTTATTTTAAAAGACTACTAGATGAATATTTAAAACAATTCTAGTGGTCTTCCAAAATCATGTAGATAAGGACCCTGAAGATTCAAGTGTCTGCAGCTCCAAACAGCCAGTAGGAGCTGGGGCAACCCAATCTCCAACTCAACATTGCCATTGGGACACTTCAGGTTGTATGGCTTGTATGGGGTGAAGGGGGGAAACTAGTTTTAAAACTAGTAATGATATATGGGAATGATCTTGGATGAAGGTGGACAAGCCACAATCTAGACCAGTGGTTGCCAACTGGTGGGCCACAGCCCACTGGTAGTCTGTGAGAAAATTTTGGTGGTCCGCAGAGAAATGTCACCCCCAGAGCACCCCCAAAGCAATTAATCCAGGCTGCGCAGGAACACAAGGCTGCAAAGACTTCCGGTTTTTCCTTATCGGAGTTGGTGCAAATTCGTGATCGTGCGTGGTTTTGCCAGAACTCACTTGCTGGAGTGTCCTGATCGGGACCGGAGCCACCCTGGTGGGGTGGTGAAGAAGGGGGAAATCACCTGGAGGGTTGAGGGGAGCCGCAACTCCCCTCCCTAACAGGAAAATCCCTCCCAAAGGCAAGCTGCAGCGGTGGTCCCAAAATGGCCACCACAAAGACAAAGAACACTCTGGGAAACTAAGTTTTGTGCTGGAGAGAGAAGTAGCGAGCAGAGTGTGAACCAGGCAAAGGACATCGTTTTTGAGGTACCCTGGTATCAAAGGGCTATTTTGGAGGAAAGTGTGTGGAAGCGGCGGCCAGAGAAAGTGAGAAAGAAAGTGGTGTTTAAATTTGGATTTGATTATTCTATTGGACTAATTTGGAGGAGAAATTTAAAGGAAATACATTAACACAACGAAGTATTAAAAATTAAACTGGACATATATAGAACTGTGGGCACTCAAAGGGCATAACTAAATGCTGGAATTGAGTGTCTTGAAAAGAATAGCTAATGATTGAAATTAGCAAACTTAATAAAAATATTATATTCAATAAAGAAAGTTAAAAAGAAAAAGACTCAAGAGCACCACCTGATGGTTCAGGAAAACTTTAGTCCATTTTAAAATGAGCGTCTGATCTTTTTGAGAGTTTGGATCTTGGAACCTGAACGAAAATAAAAGGAACTTTATTATTGTCATAGAACCACCTGGTAATTTGGGAAACAGTTGGGAGGCCAATTAGAAAATTTGGAATAAAGACTCAAGAGTATGAATTGTTGAAAATAAACTCAAAAGATATTGGCTAAAATAAGATACTGGACTCTGGGATTGAATATATCTATCAAAGAAAAGGATTTCAACTATTAAGGAAAAGGGGAAAAAAAGGAGAAGACATAATGGAGGAGCTACTTGTTGATATAAGACTGGACTCACAAGACATAAGATTGGATATGCAAGATAAAGGGATATGATAAAAATCAAACTTGAAATGTGTAATTATGTATTACAGAAATTAGAAACAGTGACTCAGCATACACAAGAACACAATAAACCAGAGGGGGGGAAGTTCTATAAAGAAGAAGCCAACTTAGAAGAACAAAACGAACAACAATTACTTAAGCAGGGGGGAAAAGGAATCAGAATTAAAAATTTGTGGTCTGATCAGATGATAAAAGGGAGAATGGTTCAAAAAATGGTTAAAGAGAGAAGGGAAAAGCAGAAAAAGGAAGTGCAAAGGGAGAAAAAGAGGGAGACAGAAAAGTTTAATAACTGGAATGAGAAAAGGAGGGGAATAAGAATGGGGAAAAAGGGAATTAAAGAAAGGACCAGAAAATAAAGAGGAACAGGGAACAAATAAGGATGAAAAGAACATACATTGTTCAAATAGTGAGAGATAATGGGTGAAAAAAAAGGGATAAGGAAGGGGGTTCCGCAAGGTAATAGGTTGGGATATATAAGAATATATTGAAAATAGTATTTTGTAATGTATAGATGATTCATAGAGAAAATATAATGCAAAATCTGAGAAAAATATATATATTTGTGTTTTATACTAGATAGGGAGATTGACATTAAGGAAGAATGAAGGTGGTTAGCTCGAATTATTAACTAGAGGGGACAACTATATTTACAGATAAGGATTGATAAATGACAAATGTGACAGAAAAAATAATATGAGAAATGATAATAGAAAGGAAATGAGAATTTTAGATAACATTGTAAAATAAAATATGAGAATATACTAAGAAAAATGGAAGGAGATATATTAGGATTTGGAATTGAATAAATGAATATAGAATTGTGAGAATTTTAGATAATATTCTAAAATAAGATATGAGAACATGAATTGGGATTGGATAAGCTTAATATTTAATAATGACAAGGATGGTGCATTATGAAATTAAACAAATAAAATGAATAGGTAATTATGGTTATGTTTGTATTGAGATGTGAAACCTGGAACCACACTGCTTGCCAAATGAGAATTTTTCATTAAAAAATAAAATGAAAACAAGGAGAAAATTGAATAATGGAATTATTAGGTATGTTTAATTGATATGGTGGTAGGCATTTGGAGAGAGTAAGGTTGAAAATAAATATTGAAGTATGAATTAATATGAATATAATGCAATGAGAGATGTATGATATATTGATGCCACACTGTTAATGTATTGTTGTTATATGTAGATTGAAATAAAAAATTTTGGGGGAAAAAAGGAACACAAGGCTGTGCCGCCCACATGGACCACGGGAACAAAAGGCTTGCATCGGAATAACACGAGGTAGTGAGGGGAGGGGGGAAAGGGTGGAGGGCGGGAACTTCTTCTGCTTTTGGCTGCACGCAAGGAAAGCAGCAAAAATCTTTCTCTCCTCCAAACTCCGCCAGAAATGAGTCTTTGGGACCCTGCAAGACAACCTGCTCCAAGAGACTGCACCGGCAAAGACTCATTTCTGGCGGAGTTTGTGGGGGGAGAAAGAAATACTTCTGCTGCTGCTTCTGCTTTCCTTGCATGAAGCCAAAAGTCTCTCTCTCCCCCTGAAAACAGCACTGGAAAAGGTATCCTGCGATCCCAAATAAAGAACGATCGATTGGTAGGAAAATGGGGTGGGGAATTTTCCTGCAGACTTTTTTTGAGATTTTCCCAGGGTCTCTACAGAGACCTTGGGAAAATCCCCAAAAAAGTCTGCAGGAAAATCCCCCACCCCGTTTTCCTACCGATTACAGAATACTGTCTCTCTCTCTCTCTTCCTCCGAGAATGGAGCTGAAAAACAGGTTAGGAATGAGGCTGCTTTGGAGGTGGTGGGGTGTGTGAGGGACATGTGTGTGTGTGTGTGTGTGTGAGAGAGAGAGAGTCACCATCAGCCCTCCGAGGTTAGATTGGATCTCTCCCCGACAATGGAGCTGAAAAGCAGGTTAGGAATGTGGCTGCCTTGGAGGGGGTAGGGATGTGTGAGGGACCTATATGTGTGTGTGTGAGAGAGAGAGAGCATCACCACCAGCCCTCCAAGGTTAGATCAGATCTCTCTCTCTCTTTCTCTCCACTGTCAGTCAAAATTCAAATTAGTGGTCCACAGGATTTAAAATTATGAGTTTGGTGGTCCCTCAGGCCCAAAAGGTTGGCGACCCCTGATCTAGACTAAAGTCAGAAAGGAGCAGCTGTGTCTTGAGAAGGAATGGGGATGAAGCAAACTCCTCAAAAGGAACCTCCCTAATTCCTTGCACTGCAAAAAAGATGTTGGAGAGATATACTTTCAGAGTTGCAACATTCAATAAATAAATAAATATAACCGTGAAATAAAGACAGAGCTAATACTTCTGAGTGTGCTTCTTGTCTGGAATAATTGGCAAGATTGAAAAAATTGGAACAGCTAAAGCTGAATGTAAGATGACTCTATGATGACCTGTGGCTGAGGCATACATTGTGAAGATATATTCTGTAAAATAGTAAACAAAACAAGATGTGAAACTAAGTTGTGGATCTCAAATCTATTGTGTTCAGTTGCAAAAGTAATGCTACAAATTTATTTTGTGTTTATTCATCCAGAAGTGATCAAGCTGGATGGCAAATTGACCTTGATTGATCTTGAAAAATTAAGAAGGATCAAATAATGATATGATACAATACCATATAATAAATATGGTATATGACATGATGCATTAAGACCACTGGATATGATGTGATAGATGCATTGATATGCTAGAAGATCACTGAAAAATCTTAGGGTTATAGGATAAGACTGGGAAAAAGAAAAGATGGCAGAGACAAACCAATATCAAATACTTGCTAAGAAACCTTTGTGTGCGTGTACATGAAGTCTCCAGGATATGAGACTTCACCTTTAACCTCACCAATATCAGTGGAGCTTATTTCTAAGGAATGTGCATAAAGCCTGCATAATTTAAGATAATTATCTCTCCTAGAGTAAGATATCACTGAACCCTTTACGACTGAAATAGTTATGGCTGTTCCTAACCTATCATGCAATTGCATTGTTTTATAGTTAGAAAAAAGAGAGAGGTGGCAGTAGATATGCCGAAATGTTTTAAGAGAAAGATCTGGCAATATTATTTCAAGAGAATATATAATTGAGCGATTATCTCAAAGTTAAACAGCTTTAGATAAGTGTGTTCTCTCTCTCTCTCTCTCTCTCTCTCTCTCTCTCTCTTTGTGAATGAGTGAGTGAGTGAGTGAGTGAGTGACAGAGACATACAGAAAGACACAGGGACAAAGAGAAATTTCTGCTAGCTCTTAATGGGCTTTTGCTGATTAGGATTGAATAATGAACCCTTACTATTTAGATAAATAATATTAGATATTTATATTTATCTAAGTAAATAGATAAAACATGAGATATAGAATTTTGCTCTTTTTTTTGCCATGGTCCCCAAGCAAATCACACAGTCATTAAGCAGATCCATTAACTTTGCTTATTGGAAACCCTCTGGGAAGACCACAAAAAGTGATCACATGATCTGGGAACAGACACTGAAACTATTATATATACATGCCAATTACAAAGCAAATTTTGATCATTGATCATTTTTCCTGATAGTAAACTGAAATCCATCTTCCTGAAATTTTAAACTAGTATTTTATAGCCTATGATAAACAGAATTTGATCCTCTTGTGTTAACTTTTCAGATTTTTGAAAAACACTACCATATCCTATTAGTATTCCTGTGGCTGAATGTTCTGTTTGTGGAGTGTCTTTTGGGGGGGGTCAAAAAATTCAACATGAATGAGACTGTGATCAAAGCCCCACCCTTTTCTACACGTGTATACATATGATAAGCATATTAAAAAGGAAAAAGGCTTCAGTTGTGCCCACTATAATTTTATTCAGCCAGTGGGGAATGATCCTGTCCAGTTCCTTCAATTTATAAGGTTTAGTTTCTTATGCTATAATCTTTCTCTGTATCTTTTTGAAAGTTGTTCTAGGTTTTCTGACTTCCTCCTAAAATACAGTACCTATAACTAGATAGAATATTTGAGCTAGCGTCTGATCAGAGCAGAATAAAGTAGAAAACCCTACAATATGTAATACTATGCCATCTTAATAAGATTTGTTCCCAGATAAAATATAATTATATAAAAACAATTTTATTAGAGTAACAACTGTCCATGAAATTTCATTTATAGGTTACAGAGAATACAAGGCTGCTTGATCCAACAAATTGTTTTACATATAAAAGTTCATAAACATTCCCATAAGCAATCACATATAGCAGTTCTCTTAGAGAACATTGTTTCTTAATTACTAAAAGATTTCTGAGAAGCCAATATAACATAATACCAAAAATTAATGTACAACTATTTTTTATTGTTTCTCTTCAGTATAGCCCTATTTATTTATTTTTGTGCTGGTATTTCAATATATTTGGTATTTGGCTTCTGGAGAGAAATGATATTCCTTCATAATATTTAAAAAATAAACATAGACAAATGAGCCTCACATGCAGGTGGATGACCACAATTGAGACCATAATTTTAATTGTTAAGCAAAGTGGTCACTATGTGAAACCACAACTGTACTTACTTACTTCAGCTTTTCTTTTCTTTACAGATCTGCAGAAGTTCTAAATGCAAGGATTGATCATAAAGTTATTTTTTCATCAGCACTATAGGTATGAAAAACGCTAAGCAAGACAGTCACAGAGCAAGGTCTATCTATATTTTTCTCCATGTAATTACATGTAAGATTGAGACTCCAATCTTTGTATTTAATTACATATTATTTTATATTGTGCCTTTTCATATTGGTTGCATTTTTGTTTTGTTTCTCGCTCTCTCTCCATTCCTTTTTTCATCAGCAGCAAGAATGGAAAACTTCATATGAACACACAATTTTGTCATGATTAATTAAGCTCAAATATTACAGCTTTGAGAAGAGTTAACTTCTAATATATGTAAGTCTGAAGGCTTGGTCATCATGCTCTACCATTCAGGGCCGAAAACCTTGGCCAGAAAAATCTTGGAAAATAGCAGTTGAGGGATGATATGAACATCTTGTTCCCCAGAACTACTGCTCCTAGTTCTCACACAAACTGAATCAAAATAGCAAGTTTATGGGCCTTAATTTCCCATCCTGTTGAGAAATTGCCTCCAATAGTTTTTAGGGAATCTGTTATTCGTTTGAGATCTGATTCTGGGCTACAAAATCATCAACAAACTGGGCACCTTCCTAACTAGACATTGTACAAAATAGTACAAATCCAGGTCACATTTTCCATGGTGGGAAGGAAAATGTCAGCTCATAATTACTTAGGAGGAGGAGAACATACACCTTCATTTTCCATATCTAGAGATCTTTTGGAAGCTACTGACTGTTATGTTTGCATGAAGAGTCAGACGCGAAGAGCTTCAGTGAAGAGCTTATTCAGTGACTACAGCTCGAATGGACCCGAGTTGGCTGGGCTACGGCTGCCTCTTATAGCCTGCCGCCGTAGTTGCCAGCCAATGGGAGTGCAGGGTTTCTTCCCGCACTATTTAAACCAATACCATTTGACATTTTACAAGAACAGTTCAAATAAACCAATAACATTCAAACCTACATACATAACACTGACTATTGCTCAGGTTTTGTTTTCAGTTGTTCCTTTTTATGATCTCTTCCAGGAACTTCCAATTCTTTTCCAGGCCCCTCTGGTTTCTCTAACCAGCTACATTTCAACATATGCTCCAGGACAAACAAAATACCCACACAGTATCTTCAAAGGCAGTGCTAACTTATTGTTTTATTAGAGTACAGATACTCCTAAAATTACATCTAAATAGGCATATACTGTACATGTTTATGTTTACATTTCTTTGGATTCAGAAGACCAAAATTGGCTATAATGGTGAATGACTGATTGCCAATTGAACTACAAACCAAAATACAAACACATGCCTGTATGCACTTGCACACAGGTTTCATGAGTTTATAGATTATATAGGTAGTCTTCGATTTATGAGCCCAAAATTTCTGTTGCTAAGCGAGACACTTGTTGAGTGCATTTTGCCCCATTTTATGACTTTCCTTGCCACTGTGATTAAGTGAATCACTGCAGTTGTTAAGCTAATAACATAATTGCTAAGTCAATCTAGCTTTCCTATTGATTTTGTTTGTCAGAAGTTTGCCACATGATTACATGATTCTTGAACACTGTAATATGAACCAGTTGCTGCACATATGAATTTGATCACATCACAATGGAAGTGCTACAAGAGTAAGTGTAAAAAATTGTCATGTCACTTTTTTCAATACCACTGTATCTGAATGGTTACTAAATGAACAGTTATAAGTGGAGGATTATCTGTAGATGAAGAAGCTGGTGTTAGGAACAAAATAGAATATTTCTTTTTCCAGCGAACAGTTTTAACCAGATCTTATTATCTAGGGTTTCTTGAGGTATGAACATATAAAGAAGTTAAGCAAGACAGAGTGGGAGGATATTGAGTAGAGAATCTGAATAGAATAGATTCTGGGAGAACTATTGAGATGGTCTTATTTTATCCCCACCCACTTACCATCTGCTTCCTCATTCATTGCCAGTGTTTCCTGGGACTTCATTAACAGTTCGGGTGGTTTCCTATACATCTGACAATTTGCATAACCCATATTTTCTTTCTGTACTTGCTCAACAAATACTTTGTCTCCATGGTCTCTGATGACATCTATCATGTCTTATGAGGTTTTTCTGTCACCTAGTCATTTTAGAGTTCTGCTCAGCTTTATCTGAACATTCTGTGCTATTCCTTTTTATTTCATCTTTGTCTTTGAGATCTTCAGCTCTCAGCTATAAATACTTGTGATTAGTTAACCCAAATCTTAAAGCCAGTTTGGTATAGTGGTTAAAGAACTGAACTAGAAACTAGGAAACTAGTGGTTCTAGTCCCTTAGACACAAAGTCAGACCTTGGCCCAGTCACTTTCTCTTGACCGTAAGATGGAAGCAATGACAAACCACTTCTGAAATCTTGCCTGGAAAACTGAACAGATTTGTCCAGGCAGTCACCAGGAGTCAATATTGATTCAAAGGCACTATATCCACGATGGTGAATCTATGGCACAGGTGCCACAGGTAGCACGCAGAGCCATTTGTGCGGGCATGCAAGCCCTAGGCAAACTTACCTCACTATGCATGCATGTACCTCACAGCTGATTTTCGGCCCATTTGAGGCCTTTTTCGGCCTCCCAGAGGCTTGAGGAAAGCCTCTGCAGCCTTTGCAGAGCGAAAAATAAGCCTGCTTTGTCACTTCCTGTATTTCTGGAAATACCAGAAGTGATGAAACAGGCCCATTTTTTGGCCTGCAAAGGCTACAGAGGCTTCCCCCAAGCCTCTGGGAGGCTAAAAAAAAGGCCTCAACAGGCCAAAAATCAGCTGGGAAGTGGAGTGCAGGTAAGGAGGCATGGGGAGGAAATTGCACATGCATGCACAGGGGGCACACGCGCATTGCCTTCTGGATGCTGGCACATGAGCGTGTGCACAATTTTTGGCACATGAGCCCCAAAAGGTTAGCCACCACTGCACTATATGTATGTATGTAACCCAAAGTAATTCTTGAATGAAACATCAGGCCAAAGATTATAAGACATAGCAAAGAATTAGGAATATTCTCTTGCCAGTTAATAAATGAATTTAGTTTCATTTATCAATTTATGAATTAAAATTATGTAATCATATAATAAATAAAACAGCTCTATTGATTTTGACAAATGCCTGGGAACCCTAGTCATTATTTGTCAATTGCAAGTCTGATCATATAACTAAGAAGAAAAGAATTGCAACCAGTCTTGAACAATTATTATTTGGGGGTTTGTTCTATTAATCTATTTTTATGATCCTGAAAACTGAAGTTACATTGTCCTTCTGCTGGTTTACAATAGGATATTCAATCTCATTAATTTTGATTGGGAATATGGGCAATCTTTGTTTTCCTTTCCTTAGGAAAAATCTGTTGGGAAACCTAGGGACATCCAAAAAGTTAAGATGGAAGCTCCATGTTATCAAAGCCCAACCTTTTTTTATGTGAATCACTGAAATAACTCAGACTAAAAATATAGAAACATTAGGCTCACGAGAGCCAACTAAGCCTTGTACAACAAAGCATTTCATGTCAAATCATCATCACAATTTTCCTTCTCAAGGCAGTAATGCCATGCTCTTCAACGAGGCTCTTTGTATGACCCAGTATCTTTCAGTAAGCTGTTTCAATTTTCTGCATAGTGAAGTTGCTGGACACCACACAAGAGTGACACATGAAGCAACACCACACTTCATTTCCTTTTATTGTGAGAAAGAAAGCAGCATTGCTTCATGAAGTATCTTTTGTACAAAGCTTTTGGACCCTTGCATAAGCCATATTCCCTTTTCTCCCTAATATCATTTTCTCCCAGGAGAGGCATGCTAGTTCTTGCAGAATCTCTGATATAGAGATTTTGAACTTAGGCTACCGACCAAAAGTTGCCCACTGCTGTTTGAGCTTCCACTGTGTTTCCTGACTAAAGCAGTTGTTCACATTCTGAGGCTCAAAATAGGAAAAACTTCAATAAGTGTCGCAGTTGCCTGATCACTTCTAATGTTATGTGAATCTAGTCATTGAGATATAACTTAATTTTGGGTATGAAATCACAAACTGAACTGCCTTATAAGCTACAGTGGCTATGACAGAATTAAACCATATTATCTCTTAGAATCTTATGTGAATTAAAAGACTGTGTAAACTGTAATCTGAATATTTGTTTTGATATAGCACATTATGAGAACAGTGTCATGGTAACCATTTCTGAAAGTTTAGCATATAAAGAATCATTGTGGCTGATTCATCAAATCACAAATTAGCAGAATATGATTCCAAATCATTTCCTCAAACACAAATCGGAGAGATTCCCAGTGTTGAAAAGGAAAAGAAGAAATATCTCTTCTTTCATAACAGAGAAATCCCAAAGTGAATATACTAACTTTGTAACCATGTTACAGAAAAGGGAACTGACTTGTGGTCATTTGATCAACCCACAGTATCTGAGATATAAATGGATATATAGTACAGGTATATTTTTATGCAGTATCTTCAAACAAATTTCAAAGAATGTACATTCTTGGGGGAAATCCACATTTAAAACAGCCATGTTTCCTCTGAGCTACTTTTGCACTTTCTCAGTTTCTGTATCTTCTCAATTTGGTTTCCTTCCTGAAAGTGCTTTTAAAATGTAGCCTTCCTTGTTTATAAAACTGACATATTTATGGATACTATTCCCATTAGTTCCAAAGTTAGGACATGATTAAGTACCTTGAAGTATTTCTACCAGTTACCATCACAACCACAAAAAGCTGTCACTTATATAGGGTAATTCCATATTGAAGTTTTTTTTGTCTTACAAATCAAAGATGCAGTGAACTTATTTCATCGTTTAATTTTTTTTAAATATTGGCTTAATTCATACATTACACTAAGCAATAATATTGATTGTACAGTAGTTTAACTTGCTGCACTAATCAAGTCACTGTATGCTGTAAACTGTGGTAAAATAAAGCATAGTTTAGTAATACTACCACCAACTGTGTTTGCCTGATGTGCTGCATTATAAATCTCACTGTACTGCACAAAATTGTCCATAACATGGATATCATGAAGTACATAAAGTATAGCATACAGATTAAAATCATAAAAGATGATAGTATTTTAATGGTTGACCCACTCTTTTTTAATAAAAAATTCAATGTTTACATAAATATTTATAATATTTACATACAAGCCATGCCCAGCCAGTCACATGACCACCAAGCCACATTCACAAATTAGGCCACGCCCAAGAACCAGTTGTTAAGAAATTTGAATCCCACCCCTGCCTCTGTGTGTTTGTGTGTGTGTTAGGGGAGGGAGGAGGGAGGGAGGGAGAAAGAGAAAAAGGGTTAGATTAGATCTCTCTCTCTCCCCCCCCTCTCTCTCCCACCAACGTCAGCAAGTCACCATCAGTCAAAATTCATATTAGTGGTCCCTGGGATTTAAAATTATGAGTTTGGTGGTCCCTGAGGTCCAAAAGGTTGGCGACCCCTACTCTAGATCATGCTGAAAAAGTATTGCTGCGAAAGTATGAAGAAAAACAATAAATATGTTCTACAGAGTAAAGACATTGGTATATGTACTGGATACCCATAAAAGCCTGATAAGGGGTCTGGATTAAACATTTTCTAAAACAAATAGTCACTATGAATACTTTCAGGGAACATATGAGCACTGTGAAGTGCTAAAACAATTATGCAACATTTTAACTAATTTGAATTCCCAACTTCATAATAAATACTTTTATTAGTAACACAGTGATCCTCAATATGTAATTTTATAATTACTATGTTACAGAGATTTGTATCGTGCCTTGGCAAAGAGATGATAAATTGATATTAGCAGAAGTTATGTTCCTTTATAGAACAGATGATACTTTTTTGATATCAAAGTTAAGAAAACAGTGGGAAGTTCCAATTCCCATAGTAGTACTACTAAAACTTTGGGTCAGGGGTCATAGAGTAAGGTGCACAGTGTAAGGATCCATTCCTAATGGTAGAATGGGAAAAAAACAAACTAATACTTAGCCCACTTTATTTTGGATCTTCTGAATGATGAAATACAGTTCTTAGATCACTATTGTGATCTAATTAAGAGATCTCTTAACAGCAAAAATGGGATTTTTTTCCACTTGTTATCATGTCAGCTACTCTTAACATTATATAACAATACAGAAGTTTAGGAGCCACTGAGCCAGTTGTACATTTGCCAGACAGAAGAATCAACAATAAATTGCTTTTTATAACTTTAGTAACAAATAATAAGATGTGAATGAAAGTAAACTGAATACATAACAAAACAAAAAGTGATCCATGTAACAGAAATGTAGAAAGATTGGTTATGTCACAATTTTGCACAGAGATTCCCTGCATAGACTGGTGATATCACAGGAGCCCAGTTATCTCTGAAATTGTTTTGAAAGCAGTTACTAAGTAATCATCCCAATAACATATAGTGCAAATACATTCCACCCTGTCAGTACCACAGTCTGTCTTCTTTGGTGCTATAAAAAACTATACTGTAGCGTAAATGAAATTGAATATAACTCTGATCAAAAAGAAAAGCATGAACTAATTAGCTATGAAGTATACGATATCCAATATAGTCAACAGAACACCCCAAATTATGCCCTTTTTACCAATCAACTTTTAAATAATTCAAGAATTGATCGAAAATATTCAAATATTAAATTTAGTACCAGGTCAATATATCATTCTAGGCATTGTTTGGTTTTAAACATGGTTTCTTAATTAAGTTACAATGGCAGTGTTCATACACTAAGTCATGGTTTCCTTAACCTGAATATAATGGCTGACTGGGATGACAACCCATTAAGCTTTAAACCACAGTTTTCAAAATATACTGGCTAGATTTGTGCAGCTTTCTTCATACAAGTTTTTATCCCAGCAATAAATAAAGAGAAGGTACCTACCCTATTCTTCTAATCTCTTGTGACTTACAAGTTTCATAAAATGAAAATTGGGAATATAACTCAAGAATAAAATATTAGCTTTTCAGCCCACCACCATGACCTGACTGAAACTTAGCTTTCCTGCTAAGTGATTTTAAACCTGAATGAACGTTGTGATTTCATAAAATTATGTGATAGGGAAAGCATAGCCTAGAGTGAACAGAGCCACCTTTTCCCCTTACTCTTTTTCTGCCAGCCTTCTTTTTTTAACATCTGCTTCTCCCTCCCTCCCTCTTACTTCATGCCTAATGGGCTGCCAGCACAAGAGACAGATTGTTTTGATCCAAGTCATAATGGTTACTAGAATGATTTTGCAATTTGATCAAGGGCCACATGGCCCAGATTTCCCATCTATTTGGGCCAAGAAAACATCAGGAGATTCCTATCACAGACCTCTCAATTCATGTCTAATTCAACATTTTTGTTATTTAATGCCATAAAGACTAAGCCAATTGCAGTTTGGTCAATTAATCATAGTTAAGCAAATATTTAGTGTAGTAAGAGAGCCTAGCTTTTGCAACATTTAAAAAATATTAAGTTGCCTAACTTGGGACATAATTTTGGCTCATTACACTCTGGATGCAAGAAATTGTAACATTAATTGAATATTTCAAACACAGCTTGCTTACTTCCTATTACCTATTGCCAGAAAACCGAAGACACTGAAGCCTGTTCTTATTAGAACAGAAGTAGCCATCTTTTTTGCTCATCCTCCTTTAACAATTTACTCCATTTGAAGTGGAAAGAAAACGCTGAAATATACACAAATTTAGCCTAGTCTAATAAGTTGAACCATACCAATATCAATGACAATACCTCTCATTTGGGTTTGTGTCTTAGTGCATTGAGTTATTTCAGCCAGTATGATCTATGGTTGAATGTGTTTTTTGAATATTGACAACTCACAATGGTTCACTTAAAACTGGGTTAGTGAGTTGTGTGAACATAGCTAGGTCTCCAAATGAGCATGTCAAGTAAATATAGTCAAATAATGCTACATAGAAGTTCTAGCTTCATTCCAGCTCTACCAATCAAAATTTTCCTGTCTGATGGCAGACGACTGCCTTCTGCATTCAAGGAAGCATTTGCTTGTTCTTCCAATTTACAATATTTAGTTTGTTTAATGGCAATGGAACCAGAAATGCTATCACTGTGATGCAGTCATATAACTGTGTTATATAACAGCAATGTGGTAGCCACTGAGATTCCCTGGATGACACTAGAAGCTAGCAGCACACTGCAGCCTAGTGGAGGGGGCCTCTTTTGCTACCCCATGATCACATCCTGTATCTATTGGGTTGGAAAGTCCCTGATTTTCCAGGTATATAGGTGATCTCATTTACTAACATCACCACTAATCGTAAGGATTGGTTGAGGGGTTATATCAATGTGGTTGAGGGGCTTCACCCATGTGGGATCTATTCTCCAATCCAAATGCTGTATCTATGCTACTCTTCCTTGCTTGTAAAAATGGTATAAAAAGAATAAACACTGCCCATGCAGTCAGACTTCTTTGGACACTGAAATGACTGGTTATTGAATCCCCACAAGTGGCGCCCGAACAAGGACATCAACCCTGCAGGGCGGGGCCATCAACCCTCTGGGGTAGGCAACAGCCAACATGCTTACCATCGTCTGAAATAGACCCCAAGGTGCACCTTCATCCTATGGGACCCCGGGTCCTTCGGGACCCATCAATGGTAAGTATGGGTTGCAATCTATCTCAGCAATAGCATAATCATGTACAGGAACTAAGATTCCTGTACACTAATCAGGTGTTACAGCACCTGAGAGGAACATAAGGAAGCTGGTTGGGAGATAGGGAAATGGTATCCTGAACTTAATAGAATAGAAGGTTAAGGATACCCAAGGCTGAAGTCCAAATATTACATCGATGGTATCAATGCTGTCATGCAGTGGAAACATCTGGCTCTGATGTCTCAGCAAAATAATAATTGACTATAAGCCCCCTCCTGATTATGATCAGGTAAAATTGTCACTCAAAATCTTCTCTAATTGGACTTTCAGCTCCTTCTGAGCAGGCTAAATTTTTTGATTCTCCAAAGCCATTGTACACCCCATAAGGAAAATATTAAAGGAACAATTAGAAAAAGGGGGAGATTCAAGCTAGAAACCCAAGATAGAGGCACATAAATTTATTTGTTTAAATTTTTATGTTTAATCTTTTTTGATAATTTAGTGTTTAAAGAGATAGAACAATGGATGTAACTAGAATACAGGCAACTGCTCTCTTCTGATGCACTGGATGGCAGAATTGAAAGTGGAAGGCATGCCCTATTGAGTTCAATGGTCCACAATTAGCTTTGCTGTTCAGAAGCATGGAATGAGACACAGATCTGTTAGGAAGCCCCTCCATACAGTACAATGGGGCTGTTCAAAGAAAATATGGTTAATTTAGATTGTTATGTGTTAGGAAGAACTAAGATAAGAAAATGTTTACTATTCTTTTCATGATGTGATTTTCATTAAATCTTAGATGTGTATGTATAATAATGTATAATAATTGCATGCAGAATAGAGCTTAGCTGTGTATGTATAATAATGTAAAATAAGTGTATGCAGAATTGAATAGGATTGAATTGAAGAAAATATCCTTTACCTGTGTATAGCCCTAATTGGAATTGCTAAAGTTCAAAATAAATTTATTGTAACATGTTTGGCAACCAGAGAATTAAATTGGCTTTTTGGATTGGACTTAAGAGTTGTGGGAGGCAGATAGGCAGTGGTTCGGGCCCACAATCACCTTTGTGATTGGAACCGCTCCTTGAGTTCTCCCAATGTTCTGAGAACAAGCTACAGGTTTTTTTTTTAAATGTGGAAATTTAAAGGGACAAACCCTCCCTATGTCTGAAAATGTGTGTGAGAATGTGTCTGTATGTAATCATTTCCAGCCCTGGAGGATGAGATCCTCTGCAATGGAGCTTATTGGCTCTCAGAATTGTAAATATGCAAGCCGTATGATTACAGTGTAAATGTGTATGTTCATAGTAAAAAAGGTGGTATAAATGTTTGTGTGTTGACCCCTATCCCAGATTGAAAGGAGAGTAAGAGTGTGAGAAAAGTCTGGACCTGAGAAAGATAGGATTATTTGTGTGTGTATTTGTGTGTACTTTACTGATGATGAAAATTATTTGTGTGTGATTTATTGGTGAAAAGAATGTTGAGTGGAAAAAATGGATGAGATTTATTTTAAACATTTCCCCCCCTTCTTGTCCTCACTGGTTGTTGTAGGGGTGGAGGCAGGAGGGGCGGGAGAATGAGGCTTTTGATCACTTTAACGTTTTTTTTTCTCTGCTTTGAGTTTTTGCCTTGAAAAAGGCGAGGTTAGAAAATAACTTTTTTATAGGTTACATAGCTTCATCTCCTGATTTTTTAGAGATTTTCACACAAAGGAGCCTCAGATAGATAGACTGAGATTGGCAAATTACCTGGAACATTATCTGTAAAGGTGGCTCAGTTCCCAGGTGGGCAATTTGCCCGGATCTTTGAAGATGACTCAGTTCCCAGCTTCAGCAAAGGGAATCAAATTTAAAACTAGCTGCACTTTGTACATGCTCTTAATCCATATTCTGATTAAAGCAGAGAATTGACACTAAAAATTGACTCCATCTGGAGGGTTTACAACAAGAATGTGAAGAATGCATGGCTATTGCCAGCACAACAGGTAAAATCATGAAAGGTCTACAATGGGCTTTGCAAATAACTTTTCCTTCTAATTTTTTTATAAGTACAGTAAGGTATAAATGGTGGAGTTACGTAAAGTCTGATTTTCAATTTTATTTTCAAAATACATTATCTCTTCAATGTATTTTAATTGACTATGTAAGCTGTATTGTTTGCCTAAAGAAATTTGGCTTGCTTACTGAATGACTTCTTCCTTTCCAAGGATCCTCATGATGATACCTGGAAAGTGCCCTGCTCTTTTAACTTTCAAAACTTTTTCTCAACAGCCTTTTGATTTTATCTCTGACTCTCATTATGTGTGTCAAATTATTTTTAATCTTCCAGCTGCTTATATTACACCCAGGATTGACCCTAATCATGATCTTATTTTTCATTTTGCAACAGCTACTACAAGACCAAAGATATTTCTTACATAGGTAGTCACTTGACCCTTTCTGGGCCTCTTTCTTAAGGCTATAGCTTTCTTGATTTTTTTTCAATCACTCTTTTTTTGCTCAAAATGCTAGAGGCTTGGCACAAGCTTGCCATATTCGTTACTCAAGTCAAGCAGATTGTTTTATCATCAACTTTGGCAAATGGATGTTACCTACTAGGCAAGCCCTCTTTTTTACAACTTGATATTTGGCTTTTTTGCACTTTTGTACAACCTGGAATATAGCCATAATGGACCATGCTCATCGGTCATTTAAGGCCTGTCTCCCCAAATAAATAAAAAAGGAGGGAACAGGTCTCTAAAAAGTTTTTTAAAAAACAGGTCTCTAAAAAGTTTTTTAAAAACAGTATAATTTACCTTAAATCAATTGAACTCAATTGAATGTAATTGCTATTTACTTTAAATTAATTGAATGTTTTAGTTAACTACTTGGGGGCGAGGAGGCAGGGCTGTGTTGTTGTGTTTGCTTCTACAGGACTTTTGTGGATTCCAGCTCATTGTGTCCGCCCAGGCTCGTTGTGTCCAACCAGCCAAGGATGTCGTGACATCACACCAGTCCCCAGATCTGGTCCCAGTCCCAGGAATTGGACTTTACAGATGGCACAGCGTCCAATCCGGGTTCATTTGCTTATGCTTGGCTAACATCACACAGAATGATGTCTTTTGCTTATCTGAAACTTATGATATGGAACATTTGCTTTCTACATGTTTAGTTCCTGTCTGCACTCCTTCTGCAGTAATTCAAAACTTCACTGGCTTAAGTGGATTTTTATTACATGGGAACTTTAACTATAAGACTATATCTAATTGGTGATTTGCTGCTTATTATCCACACCTTGATGCAAGTGCTTTACTCTTTTTTTTCTGCTTGTAAAAATGGTATAAAAAGAATAACACTGCCCAGGCAGTCAGACATCTTTAGACACTGAAATGACTGGTTATTGAATCCCCACACTTGTCCAAAGAATTTTTCTGTTGCCAATGCTAACATGTTCAACCTGTCTGATCTTTGCATCCTGTTTGTAGCTTCGCTCAGAGATCATGTTTGGAGAATGCAAGTTATGATAATCTAAATTTGGTAGCAGTGTTTGTGGTACTGTAAAATCTTACTGTCATTACTAAGACACTCTGAAGGCAATAGGGCACACTCCCTAATTTAGGCAATATATTTAGAAGATGGTAATAGTGTATTTATTAATTTATTATACCTTAAATAGTGCATGGTATATATTATTTTATAACTTTTGTGTAATTTTCATTGCTATTTAATTTTTCTTAGTTTTTTTTACTATAGTCAAATCATTTTAAAGCAAGGAATATATTATAAATAAAATCGTTTTCTATTTGCTTTTAAAACTCCTTGCATCAACTACAGCATATGCAGAGTAATACAGACAAAGTTTTATGCAGTAGGTTTTACTCTGAATCAACACTTGTTCCCTTATTGTTCATGGATCATCTACATCAGGCTATCAAACTTGCGGTCCATGGGCTGTATGCGCCACACACTGGCCATGCCCACGCCCAGTTTAGTGAAGGAAGAAAAGTCACAATATGTCACATGCCGCCATGATGCCGTGAGTTTGACACCCCTGATCTACATCGCAATATCATGAAATTATTGCTTTGTTTGATTGCCCTCAGATTATCCTACCTATTTCTAGACCACAGATAAACTGATTTATCAAAAATAATAATATAAGCTGGTTACAGTGGAACCTCTGGTGATGACCGTAATCCATTCTGAGAATTTGGTTGTCACCCGATTTGCTCATCACCAGAAGCGCATGTGCATAAAAACAAAAATGGTGCATCACGGAAGGGGAAATCCTCACCCTTTGGTTGCCAACCGAGCACCCGTTTGCGACCAGAGGCAAGAACTTTTGTTCGTCATCTGATTTGGTTGCAAATGGAAGCGTTCGTGACTAAAGGTTCCACTGTACTTATTATTGTACAACAATAGTTTGGATTTCCCAGACATCGCCATTGGAACTGGATGTTTGAGAATATGTAATCCTCAATTTATAACCATAATTGGGACCAAAATTTCTGTTGTTAAGTGTAATAGTAATGTGGAAGAACCACTATTTTGAGAAGTTACCATTTTGATCTAGAAGTTTAGAAGTTTAAAGTTCATTCTAAGCTAGCCTGCTTATTTTTCACTCTTACTTGTTGAATAAAGGGGGAAAATTTTTCATAAAAATTTAAAGCAGGGGTGTCAAACTCGCAATGTCACGTCGTTGTCACATAATGTATTGGGACTTTTTTCCCTTCATTAAACTGGGCATGGGTGTGGCCAGTGCGTGATACATCCAGGCCACGGGCCACGAGTTTGACAGCCGTATTTTAAATTTTTGTCCTTTGTAAAAATCTCAGATTAGCAATTCCCATCCCAGTCATGTGCAATTTTCTGAACATACCATAACCCATGAAATCATTGTGCCAGGTTTTAATAAAAACTATTTTATAGGAGGCTTCTGCATGGTGTCTAGTACCAGGTACTATGAATACTGGCTACCCATGGTGTACCTCTGTTGTTGTTATTAAAGAACTCCTGGAAGCTTGTAAAAGAGTTGGGCATTATCTTGCTTGTTACGTATGCTTGTTATGTTATGCTTTCAACTCTGTTTGCTTGAGCTAATAATAAAGCTTAAAATCCTTTTATTTATGGGAGTGTTCAATTGGTTCATCCAAAAGAAGCAATTGCCTAAGCAACTGATCATTGCCCAGACAGTTGGCAAAATATAACTGGGATGAAGTTGGAATCCAGTGACAATGCTGTGCTTCTGGGAAAGAATATCTGTTAGGCATGATGCTAATAGCCCTAATTATATCCTTGATTGGCTAAAAACAAGTGTTTGGGGAGAGCAGCAAATATTCAATCAGGTAACCCCACTTGTGTCATGCCAGCAAGGGTTTGGTAAAATTGAGAGATTCAATTCCCAATGCAGTGCTTAAATGCATGCAGTTACTGTCGGAATGGGACAACTCGGCACATCTCACTTGCTGCAGCCAACTCTTTGCTGCCAATTCACTATGGCCAACTCACCACAGGACAATTTAACAATTCAATTTAATTATTTAAAATAATTTTAAAATATTTTAATTTTTGTGATTCACATTTCATTTTGTCCCTTCTTTTGCATCCTTTCTTTAATTATTCTATTCCACCATTTCTTCAATATTAGTGTAACTCTTGTCCCATAGTGAGTTGCCCCATAGCGAACTGGCCATGATGAGTGAGCTGCGATGAATTGTCATACACTAGTTACTGTAACTGGGGCAGAAGCCAATGGGTGGACTAGGTTGGTCTCTCACTGAACTCCATAATATCTGGGAACAATTAGAAGCTACTCATAAAAAGGTGCAGCAGCAAGTTGAAGAAATGATTGTTTATAAAGATTAGTAATCCCTCTTCATAGTGCTTTACAGCCCTCTCTAAGCAATTTACAGAGTCAGCATATTGCCTCCAACAATCTGGAATCCTCATTTTACTGACCTTGGAAGATTAGAAGGCTGAGTCAACCTAGATCTAGACAGGATCAAATTGTTGGCAGTCAGCAGAGTTAGCTTGTAATACTACATACTGTACCACCACAGCTCTATAAATGTTGGCAGAAAACTTTTCAGACATCAGATTCTAACACTATGGTGGGCAAAATACAGAACAAGAACCAGGTTTTAAAATATTTTTGATAAATCAGGAATGTTTTTCCAGTCTACAGCTGGATTTCTGTACCGGAACCTAGTTTGTTTCACAGTACATCAACTACTGTGGGCTAGGTTCATGCAGTAACTAGATGGATGCTTTGGATTTCTCTAATGGTCCCAATCCTTCTCTCCATTCTTACGCTGGAGTGCAGAAATTCTTTTGCCCTGAGGAGCACACTGGGCCTTTAAGTGGCATATCAGTGAAAGACCAAAAGTACTTGGAGTCAGGGTAAAATGTTCAAGAACATTTGTTGTTCCCTTCAGGGCACATAATGTTAACAATTATACTTATATAGATGGGTTCCAGTAAGTCAGCACTTTTGTATTACTCTTCATTAAATCTGCATTTTTATTTGACAGGAAACCAAAGCTGCAAATGTAATTTAATCGTCGCTGTCACTCCCAGATTCACTCAACTGTAAGTCATTTCCTGTTGTTAAAAAAAGAGAATTATTTTAATTTCCAATTAAATTCTACATTGATGAATTATGAAATGTTGGCTATCAGAGACATGAAGAGCAAAAATAGGCAGCAATTTTATAAGACCATTAAAGAGTTTACTCCAAGTGGATTAGTTTTTGGTATTCTATTATTTCTCTGTTCCTAGTGTTCTTTGGCATGATTCATGAGAAGCCCAAATGCTGCAATGATTCCTGTGCAAATCATAAACTCATAGCTTTCTTTAATAGAGTTTAGGGTTTTTTATTTGTTCCACCAGACTTAATCCAGTAATGGGACTTTGAACAAACATGAACTGAAGAAACTGTATCCACTGCTAGTATCAGTTTCTTTAGACTAAAACTGAATCAGTCAGACCAAGAACAACTGCCCTAAGCTATGAGGCCATGCTGAATAATGCAAATCAGTACTATCTATAAAAAGATTGTGACATAAAGATTAACTGTTAAGTGTATGAATGAAGTATGTCTTGGAAAAGAAAAACTGATGTTCCCAACTCTAAACATTTAGCTTAGGGTTGAACTGTGTGTGTTCTCTGATTTTGACTGTTACTTGGTGTTCTCTGATTTTGACTGTTTGCTTGCAGCTGTAACAGCCACTCTGATGGACAGACAAGAAGACTAGCAGAGTGCATGTATGAACCCTAACGGGTAGTCAGAAGACACTCATTAATCTCATAACATGTGGACAGACTCAATCATAGCTTCAAGTGAGAAACTGAGAGCATCCTAGGCCAAGCTAAATCCAGTATCTCTAGGGAATTCCTGGAAGCTTAGCTTTCAGGCAAATCAGCCATTAAAGATATATACAGAGAATCACATTTACAAATCATTCAGGAGATAGTAAAAACCCTAAGGAAGAAACAAAAAGACCAGGACGCATCCTTTCCAGCAGTCAATACCCAGAAAAGCAGAAATTAATACCAGACAAACAAGCAGAAAGCAATATACTACCCAAGGAACCCATGATCTTATGACAAAGAGCCTCGATGGTGCAGTGGTTAAAATCAGGGGTGAGATGCTGGGGGTTCGCAGGGGTTCAGGAGAGCCCTTAGCTAAGATTCTGTACAGTTCGGAGAACTCCCAAATCCCACTCTTGGCTGGCCCCACCCCGCCCAGGAGTCCCCACACGGGCTGTTTTGGATGCAGGTGAGTGCAGGGTGAAAAAAGGGCCTCCTGGAAACTCAGGAAGGCCAAAAATGGGCCCGTTTCCAGCTTCCAGAGAGACTTCGGAGCCCGGGGAGAGCAAAAGCACCCCCCCGCCATGGTGCAGGAGGCCAACTAGGCCATGGCCACGTCCACCCAGCAACCGGACAAAGAACCCTTTGCTAAAATTTTTGAAACCCACTCCTGGTTAAAATGAAGTATTGTAGGAAAACTCTGCCCACATCTTGGGGTTTGAGCCTTCCATTCTTCGAAGGTTGGTAAAATGAGGACCCAGATTGTTTGGGGCAATATTCAAATAACACTTCTATATTGTAAACTAACTAGAGAGTGCTGTAAAGCACTACTGGGTGTTGTATAAGTTTAAATGCTATTGCTATTAGCCAAGTAATGAAACATCTGCAAGCAAACGATCAATTTAGAGACTAGCAAGGACTCAACAGAAAAAAAGGGTGTTTGTGAGTAATGTGCACAAATGTCATTATCTGCAGTCTCATATCCACAAATAATTATAGAAACTAAGCCTACAAACATTTTTGTATCTGCAAAAAAGCAGACAGGCTTTTTTGGATGCATAAATATATTTTTGAAAGGATTATATCATCTAAGCAAGATGTCTATACTTGTTCTTATCACTTAGTTGCAACTAGATTGTAAGAATTTAAGTAGCTTCGTGACTTTTATCACCTTTCAGATTGCTTTTCTGGCTGATGACGGGAGTTACCTGTATTATACCATATGGCTTCCCCACTACCTGCAGTTGTTTCAGGATGTCTATGGAACAACCTCTTGAATGTGCCACTGGATGCTCATATTCTGCACATATAATTTATGAATTACTGATTTCCATAAGTTGTGTGTGGGCAGCATTAATATCTAGCAGCATGACAGAAATTAATGCAAGTAAGTTGTAGACAGTATCACCATTTTATGGGGCTTCTGAATGCCAGTGATGCTTACAGATTATTCCCACGGTAGGTCTCTTGAAAGAGGCTAGTTGCCAAAAGGGTGCCACATGGATCCATCCTGATTGAGCTGATCCAATGGGATGCATTTCAATTGGGCATGAAAGATGAGCGAGTAGAGATAATTACACAGACAACTCCTATGGGAGGTCAGCCACAAATTCTTGTACATTACTCCCCAATTCCCACAGATAAAAAATCTTGTTATTTCAGTATTGTTATCCTTCAGGAATGAGGACAACTTGTACATAGAGCAGCCTTCCTGAGTAGAATGCCCTCATTACATCTTGGTTTAATTTCCAGGTTGCACTTATGTTGTATGACTTATATCGTATAATACTTAGTGAAAATAAACTTACTGAGAGTATTCATGAGTTGATTGTTGCCTTGTGCCCTGCCAGTACCATTGACAATCACATTTTTATTGTTACACTGCTGAGAAGGAGAAGGATGTGCAGTTTCACCCCCATCAGTGCTGGAAGTTTCATCACAGCTCCCAGAGGAACTCTCAGATTCAGATGAACTGCTCCCACTACTGCTACTCATCTGCTCAATAATTTCAACCTCAGCTCTTAGTTCTAGAATAAAAATAGGAGGGTCATTTTTAAAGTTTATTTATTCATTAAAATATAGCCTGGGTTTTCTTAAGCAGTTCAAGATCATATAGATAGCACTTGTCCCTGCAATTCTAATTCTCTGTATGGTTGATTTTGCCCTAGGACTGAGATTCTAATTTTAACTTAACTATAATGCCCCATTGGACCGCAATTATTTAGCCCACCTCAATAGTCCATGGTTTTAAAAGATGTAACAGTCTTAATTAAATTAGATTTGGTTTCAATTAATATAATTGTGAGGCGGCTGGGTGGTGAAGGTTATAAGCTGTGCTGCCATTGGAAAAATATACTGAATAAAACTTATGGGGATGGGGGAGTAATAGATTTTCTTTCCATCTCAGACAGTAGGTAAGCTATAAGTGTTCTACCTCTTTTAATATCATCCAATTGAGGCTCTGGTGAAGGATTGTCTTTAATTGGTGAAGTTTTAGGTCCAGCTGCAGGCTTTGTAGGAGCTCTGAACTGGGTGGAAGATTGTGCAGCTCGAGCAGATTGCTGTTCTATTCGTGCTTGGATTTTACTGCTGCCTTCAGCTCTGAAAGGAAATGTTTAAAACAGGTAACATGTATAATATGTAATTGCTTTCCATAACATCATAACCTTAATGTATTTTGAGTCATGTTATTTAATTATCTTAAGAAAAAGAAGCCTTTACTACTGGTCTCATATTGGAAATAATTCCAATGTAATCTTGGATCCTCCCTTTCAGACAAAGAACCTTTATATCTAATATAATTGGGTCCATTCTGCAAATGTTATTCCCTCACATTGCTTCTCCTTTGTAGCTATACAGAGGAATTTTTCCAATTCTAATCCTTCTTGGTAACTGAGGGAATTAAGGAATTAAGATTGGTACAGTCTTTTGAGAGAGATGGGCATCTTAGAAATATGAAATATAAACAAACAACATCTAATTTCTACTCTCTCATTTTCTTACTAAATCTTAAATCAGAATTGTGTATAAATAATACTAATGTACCGCTTATGGAACTGCTAAATTCCTGTTCTTTAAATTGGAGAAGGAAAATTAAATTTTCCCAAGAATGTTTAAAAATTGAAACATCATCAAGGTCAGGGGTGTCAAACTCACAGCCCGTAGGCCAGATGCTTCACGTGCTGCCACCCCCCCCAGTTTTTAGGGGGAAAGAGTCCGATACATCATGTGATGCCACCATGATGATGTGAGTTTGACACCCCTGACCTAGGTCATTTCTTTAGTAACTTTATTAATGACTGATAAGTTCAGTGATGATTAAAGTTTTAATATGGAGAGAAAGCATATTGGATATACTTGAAATAGCCATTTCACTTAAGAGTGGAAGTTAAAGACTATGTATTAGATTAGGTTTCTTCTCATCATTTTGATATTTAATGTTTATTATTTTATATAGTCAAGATAAAAGCAGGAGATAAAAGAACAGTTTACTTCAGAAGGAATTATACTTTGTGCTGATCCATATTGGCCCCATATGTTTGTGCCTGTGTTACCTTGTCTTTTTGACTTGAATGCTGGTGCTTAGCTTTTCAAGCACATATTCTCCAGTATCATGGTTAATAATAAGTACACAGTCTTTTTGGTAAGGCCTTTTGTTTCCTTTGAATACAGTCATTGGAGGTGTAGAACCCTGATGTTCAAGAAAAGTAAATAATATACTTACATCTAAACAACTATGCGCAGGTCAAGAAAATCAAATATAATAATTAGCATAATCAATGTCTAAAATCTAACTCAGAAGATTATGCTTTAATTGGTATTTTCTTAATATTTTGTTCTATGATGGTCATTACTATATTTTTGATGCAAGAAAGAAATCATATTTACTTTAGCAAAATTACTATATATGCAGTACAGAACATGCTATTTACAAAAAGGATTTATTCATTTGCTAATTTAAAAAACCCCCAATTGTCTGTATACTGAGTTCGCTACAAGGAAGAAACATCTGAAATTAGAATAAACCAGTAGAGAAGTATTTGTTGATTTTGCTACAATAGACTAATATGGCTAACTTGGTGACTATAAACACTTCATATTAAATATTCTTCTCAATGCAGATAGGCAATGCAACAAAATCTTTTATTTATAGTTCAGAATATACTTTACAAAACAAACAGAAAGTTTAGTTATGCTTCAATATCTCAAACAAATATATCATCAATATTATTTATATCCAATATCAGAAATAGATTTACAGAACTTAACATAGTTCTAGAGAATGCAGAAATATTATTTTATGAATTCTTCAATACTCATTAGAATTCATATATAGCCAAAAAAATATTATGCAATGAAAACAACGATCTCACTTTAGGGGGATAATCAATCCCCTTAATCATTCCCAACAAGAACAGTTCCGGTTTCCACTCCAGCCCACACTCTATAATTTTTTCTATCCAGGCTTTTATTTTTAACCAATACTTCTTTGTCTCAGGGCAAGTCCACCATAAATGAAAATAGGTACCAAATTTCCCTTTACTTTTCCAACAGCTTGGATTTGCTGTCAGAAATATTTTAGCCAATCTGGAGGGTGCTAAATGCCATCTATACATCATTTTATATAGATTTTCCTGATTTGGTTAATATAAGATTTTTTGCCAGATTTCTTCCCAGTCGTCCAGACCTATGTTATAACCAAAAAAAATTTCCCCAGCTAACATAGGTCCTTTCACAATTTCCTCAGCCAATTTGTGTTCTAAGAAATAGTTATATAACTATTGGTGGTGCAGGCTGTTAATAGCCTAGCACTTAGTTCCAGCTGCCTGTAACTATCGCAGGCTCGAATCCCACCAGGCTCAAGGTTGACTCAGCCTTCCATCCTCTTGGGGTAGGTAAACTGAGGACCCAAGATTGTTGGGGGCAATAAGCTGACTTTGTAAAAATGGCGTTTAGTAATAAGCAGGCATATACAATGGAAGGAAGGCTATTGCTGAGCGCATTGGGTTGTATCCCAAAAATTGTAAGCCACCCTGAGTCTCTGGAGAAGGGCGGGATATAAATATGAATAAAATAAATAAATTTAGAAATCAAACTTTTCTCAGGCCTCAAAAGTATTTTATCTAAATGCGTATCTTTTACCTCAACTCCATATTCCTTCATATCTTTATTGTATCTCAATTTTATTTGGAAATAAGACCAATTATCGATAATTATTCCTTGTGTTTCTAGTTCCTGTATCGTTTTAATTTTTCTCTTGTTATCTAATATTTGGTGGTATTTAAGCTTTTTACTAATGTCCATAGTATTTGGGTGGAACATCGCCTCTATCGTTGACAACCACCTCGGAATTTTAATATAGTGGTTTCTTCTAATATTGGTCCAAATTTTAATTAAAGATTTTCGTAATACATGTCTAGTAAAATGTAAGTGGTTTTTATTATTCGGTTTCCACAAAAATGCATGCCATCCTATCTGTAAATCGTGGCCCTCCAGTGTTAAAATTCTTTTATTCCCCAAATTAATCCAATCTTTTATCCACACTAAAGCCGCTGCTTTATAATAGATCTCCCAGGCAGGGAGTCCAAAGCCACCTCTGCTTTTATTATCTTGTAAATAATTTTTTTTTATTCTCGTTTTTTTTCTTGCCCAAATAAATTTCATAACAGTTTTATCTAATTTTTTAAAAAACTTTTTATCCATTAATATCGAAATTGTTTGAAACAGATATAAAATTTTAGGTAAAACATTCATTTTAATTGTTGCTATCCAACCTAATAATGAAATTTGCATCTTATTCCAATTTTCCAAGTCCTTTTCAATCTGTTTCAATAATTTGACATAATTGTCCTCCCGCAGATTTAATGTTCTCGCTCTTAACCAGATACCTAAATATTTGATATTGTTTACAATTTGTAATCCCATCTTTTCTTCCAATTTTTTGTTTACTATTTGTTAAATTTTTAACTAGCATTTTGGTTTTTTCCTTATTAATTTTTAATCCTGCTCATTTGCCAAATTTATCTATTTCATTCAGTAAAACTGCTCCTGAGTCTATTGGATCTTCTATAACGAGCACCATGTCTGCGAAAGCCTGTAATTTATACTCTTGGTTTTTAATTTTAGTTCCTTTAATTTCTTTATTCAAATTCTCTCCAATAGAGTTTCTAAAATTGTTATAAAAAGCAGAGGTGACAAAGGGCATCCCTGTCTGACGTCCTTCCTTATCTCAAATGATTTAGCGACCTCTCCATTTATTAATACATTAGCCTTTTGTGTGGCATAAATTGCATTTAACATTTTTGCGAAATTACCACCAAATTCCATCAAATTTAATTAATAATTGGACTTGTATGCCGCCCCCTCTCCGAAACGACTCGGAGCGGCTCACAACTAAAAATACAAAAAATAAATACTTTAAAAACAAATTAAACCCAACAAGCCCAAATAAAATCAATTTAACCCCCCCCTCCGAGGTCAGTCCAGCCCGGCCTGTTCAAACAGCCAAGTTTTCAGATCGTGGTGGAAAGAGCGGAGATCTGAGCCAAACGGAGCCCCAAATTAATCTGCTTCTTCATAAAGTCCCAATTTAAACTGCCAAAGCCCTTTTGTGCATCCAGGAAAACCAAGGCTACTTGATTTTCTGGATGCTTTTCATAATATTCTAATATGTCTATTATCATTCTTGTATTATACCTAATCTGCCTCGTGGGAAGAAATCCATTTTGATCAGAGTGAATTTTATTACTGAGAACTTTCTTTAATCTTTCCACCATTATGGCCATAAAAATTTTATAATCTGAATTTAAGAGAGATATTGGCCTGTAATTCTTTGTTTGATTGGCATCTGCACCCTCTTTCGGTATCTATGTTATGTAAGCTTCCTTCCTTGAGAACTCCGAGGCATTAGCTTGATAGTAGTTCACACTCAGGACGCTGTGATCTTGGAAAACTAGTACCAGCTGGGAGGAAACAAAGCCCATCCATTGCCCACTCCCTAAATCTCATGTATTACAGCAAAAGTGAAAGCATGCAAATAATTCAGTTCTAAAAACTTGCTCCCTCCTCCTTCAGAATGGCAGCATCCCTAAGAGGACTTGACAAAAGTACTATAAATCCTATATAAAGATGCATTATATTGATGATTTGGTTCATTAATGCAGCAGCATCTTTCTTCAAATCAGAAGTGCTTATTTCAATGATACTGTAAAAAGTTGTATTTGTAGTCAGGCCAACATATTTCTTTGCAATTATTCTCAAAGTATGCATAGTACATTCGACAGACAGTTGTTAAAAATGATGTTCTCTTAAACAAGTGTTAGTTCCCACAAATTGTTTTTATGAAGTATATCATGCTCCCCTTGGCTACATATGAAAAGTTCAGAGCAAAGCTTGTAAGAAGCTTGACATAGAAGGCAAATCACTAATGTAAGATATGATAAACTTACAGGAATATGTGGTAATGTAATTGTGACTTCATCTCCTTTACCAACTTGAAGTTCCCCTTCACAAGATGTATCTATAGATGCTGGTTTAAAATCATCTAGAGGATACAATAATTGATATTAAACATACATCAGATTATAAAGGATGTTTTATGAGTATTTATTTATAAACAATCTTATTACTACTTGAATTTTATTTTATTCTTTTCATTGACATTCAAAAATATTTTGGAGCCATCTTAAGAGTGAATGTGAAGAATATGAATTAAATTGAATTATCACCTTATAATGTTCTTCTGCTAATATTCATTCTTTGTTAGCCAATACTCTAACACAGCATACTTCATTTTTTATCTGCTATATCTATGATCTGCTATAAAAATTAAAAATTAAAAGCCTTAATTTTTAAAAAAATTCTTGACCCATTTTTTTAAAGTTCATCTATAAGGCCAGTTTTTGTTTTAAATGGCAACTCTGTAAGTGGCCAACTCTATCAACTTTTTTCTGGAAATAATTGTTCTTTCCTGGTGCTCTGAATAGATATTAATCAATATCCTGTGCTATTAAATGTAATTATAAGTTTTAACTTGCCTTTTTCTTTGAGACCTCAAGACAGCACGCATACAGCTATTATTTCAAATCAAGTCATTGGACAGGACATAACATTATGCAATATGTACATTATAAAATAAATACATTATAAAATAAAATTTGGTTTTAATAAAATAATTAGAGTGGGGAGTGTTTATTAAACATAAACATTTTGCCTGTTATGCAAAATATATCATCTGGGCTATTGTTTGAAGACCCTTTCAAATACATCTTTTGTGCCAATCCTGGACTATGGATCTAAGAATTCAGCCTAGTGTGGGGCTGAGGTAAAAACTTTCTATTTTTATTTTCTTGCAATACTGGAGTTTGTGGGCAGCTTTTTTTTAATTGCCTTTGCTTTTACTTGACCACACTTTCTGGGTGCAAGCAACCCAGTGTATACTAAAGAAGGAACAGAAGCAAATGAAAGACCCTCTGGAATTAAGATTACTACCATGCAGGGCTTTTAAGCATGATTTTGCAAGTGCTTCCTTCCTGGTCAGTTTCAAAATTTACATAAAACAAGCCTTCATGAAATGTTTAGCTCACTCATTTTCTGGCCTCACGCATGGCCCCTACCCATCACTGCCTGGATGCTCTACTGCAATCTACAACCATGTTTAAAGATTCTATAAAGATAACTAGCAGTGCCTTTTAACACAAATAGAAGAATTTGAGCCTTAACAGCAGGGTGTCTTTATATGATAAGAACATTTTCAGCAGGAATGGCAAGCATATACCTAATATGTAATTAAACCACAGATGGTGGTGAGAGAGGATTAGCAATATTTTCTCTCCTTTCTGCATAGAATGTTTTTTAAAATGATTCTTGTCAGTTTGGTTTTGGCAATTCAGAAGGTGGTATATAGGAGGAGCTACACTTTTTGAACCTCTGGAGGGAGAACTGATTGGTTCATGGTATTCCTTGCTAGTTTTCCTTTCTTTTTAATTGAGCAGCTTTTTCACTCATAACCTTCAACTGACTATTGAGGAACTAGAAACTGAAAGTGAAAATTGTATAAACTTCTTTTATGCCTGGAAACTGAAACCTCAGCAACTAAATGTCCAAAGGTGAAGCTCTTTACAGAAGGGATAGGTAAAGATAAAGTAGGACTAGATTTGCTGAAAATGCCTAATGTTAATCCATAACTAACAATCATAGTCCACTGATTTAATCTAATTGCTTGATCTAAACACTAAACTGTCAACTATCCATTCACATAGCATATTAAACCTGAGTAAATAAAAGCAACTGCTACAGTCACATCATATATTTGTCCAGAATGTTTTGAAAGGGTTATTTTTTAAAAATATACTACTTTACACTCTGTGCACAATTATTAGGCAAGTTGTATTTGAGAGGATTAATTTCTTCATTGAACAACTACAATGCTCTTGGTCAATCCAAAATGTTAATAAACCTCAAACCTGAACATTTAAGAAAGTAAAAGGGAGTTTTGGCTTTCTTAGGAGTGTATCTATGTGTGCACAATTATTGGGCAACTATTAGTGTGCAGAATTATTACGCAACTAAACGAAAATTTGCGGATCTCATTCATTCATTTGCATGTTAAAGTGAGAATAATAAACACTCAAAATGTACAAATAAACATTTCTGACATTTCACACACACAAAAAATCAGTGATCAATATAGCCACCCTTCTTTTCAGGAACAACCATAAGTCTTCCATTCATGGAGTCTATCAATTTCTTAATTTGTTGAGGATCAACTTTTTGTGCAGCAGCAACCAGTCTCCTAGACACAGTTCAGAGAAGTGTACTTTTTCCCTTCAATGTAAATCTCCCATTTAAGAAGGGCCACAAGTTCTCTGTAGCAGTGGTCACCAACCGGTGGGCTGAGAAAATTTTGGTGGCTCACAGAGAAATGTCTCCCCCCAAGCAATTAATCCAGCTGCGCAGGAACACAAGGCTGTACCGCCCACGTAGCCCACCAACCTGCTGGCCCCCACCCTTCGGCTGAGCGCAAACCTGCAAAAAGCAGCGCAGCTCTCGCCGGCCAGGACTAGGTAATGGTGCTGTTGCAGCAAGAGGGGGCTGGCAGCACAGGCAGGCTGAAGCAGTGATGGAGATAGCTGGAAGGCGCAGGAGCGCCATGCTACTTGCATTTGCGCAGCACTCTCTGCACTTTCCAGCTCGCCTCTCCTGGCTTGGGCTCTTCTTTGATGGCCGTGGGCTGTAGAGATGGCCCAGGGCAGGAAAAGTACCAGCTGGTGGTGGTAGGAGGGGGCGGAGTGGGCAAGTCTGCGCTCAACATCCAGTTCAGAGGCCCAGAATGCGGCATCAGTGTCAGTTGGCACTCTGCTCTGCTGCCCCCACGCCCACCCATCGCTGCCCAGGGAAGGCACAGGAAAAGAAAGCGAGCAGAAACATAGCTCTCACTGGGGCGAAAGAACTGAAATTGAGGAAGGCACAGGCAAAAGATGCAAGCTGCCACATTTGAAAAGCGCTGCTTTCTGTTGCCTGTGCCTTCCCCGATCTCTGCTATTTCGCCCCAGCAAGACCTATGTTTCTGCTCACTTTCTTTTCCTGTGTCTTCCCCGGGCAGCGATGTCTGGGGCCATGGAGGGGGCTGCAGAGACGCCAGGGCTGCTCACCCCCCTCAGCAAGCCAGGCCTGCAATTGTGGGTGAGTGCCAGAGAAAGGCGTGTTGGAAATGCCAACACATGTTTCCAGCGCACTCTCCTCTGTCCCAAAGTAGGATTGAGTGGGGGGGAGGGAGCAGGGGAAAGGGTAGGAGGGAAGGAGAATCATGCCTGGCTTTCTTTTGGCATGGGGCATGGGAGGAGGAGCCCAGACCAAAAGAGCGCCAAGGAAGACAAGCTCCTAATAACCAGCCTATTTGTGCAGGCAAGAGCTCAAGCTTTTCTGGGCTCGACACCCCCCCCCTTTGGCCTTCACACAGGGAGGGACCCTTCTCTGCTTGGAAGCAGCAGGAGAAACTTGGAACTTAGCCTAAGGGAGTCCTCTTGTATGGAGGCTGAGGGGGGGGTGTTGCCTGGTTATTAGGAGCCTGTCTTCCTCGATGCTTCCAGCCTGGCCCTCCTTTCCTCCCTCAACTCTAGACAGCCACACCTGGCAAAGGAAGGAGAGGTTTCCTCTGACTTGGGGGAGATATGAAATGACAGGAGACCAGATTGGGGAGAGCGGCTCTGCTTTTCTTCCGTTTGAGGGGGAGCCAGTTCCTCCCCATCCAGATCTTCCCAGCCTCCAGGCACTATGTGGCTTCTTTTGAATCCCACCAGTATTAAATCCTCCCTCTTTCCCCCCAAAGGATGAGAGAAGCCCCTTCTTTCCTTCGCTCTGCCCCACAGTTACGATTAAGCATTTACGATTTTGTTATAATTAAATAAGCATTTTTATATTTAAAAAAATCATATATATATATATATATATTCAATTTTATATTCAAATTAATTTTTAATATTAAATTTATATTTAATGTTAAATTTATATTTAATATAAAAATAAAAAGTTTATATTAAATATATCTTTTAAAAAAAAATCATATTAGTGGTCCTCGAGATTTAAAAGTATGAGCTTGGTGGTCCCTAAGGTCCAAAAGGTTGGCAACCCCTGCTCCATAGGGTTTAGGTCAGATGAGGAAGGGGGCCATATTATTCTTTCATCTTTAAAGCCTTTACTGGCTAGCCACACAGTGGAGTACTTTGATGCATGCGATGGAGCATTGTTCTGCACAAGAATCATGGTCTTTTTGAAAGATGCAGACTTTTTCCCATACCATTGCTTTAAGAAAGTGTCTTCTAAAAACCGGCAGCAGGTTTGGGAGTTGATTCTGAGTCCATCTTCAACCCAGAAAAGTCCAACTAGCTCATCTTTAATAATACCAGCCCATAGTACCCCACCTCCACCTTGCTGATGTCTGAGTCTAAGTGGAGCTCTGTGCCCATTACTGATCTAGCTATGGGCCCATCGATCTGGTCTGTCAAGAATCACTCTCATCTCATCAGTCCATAAAACCTTTGAAAAATCTGTCTTCAAATATTTCTTGTCCCACTCTTGCCATTTCAACTTATGTATCTTGTTCAGTGGTGGTCAGGTTTCAGCCTTCCTTATCTTGGTTATATCTCTGAGCACTGAAAACCTTGTACTTTTGGGCACTCCGGGTAGATTGCATCTGGAGAATAATGGATTCCTGGTAGCTTCAAGTTTGATTCTTCTCAAAACTTTGGCAGTTAACATGTCTTTTTTTCTCAACACGTTTCTTGCGACCATGTTGACTGTTTGCAACAACACGTTTGATGGTTCTGTGATCACGCCCCAATATCTTAGCAATTTCAAGAGTGCTGCATCTCTCTGAAAGACTTTTTACAATTTTTGACTTTTTAGAGTCAAGTTAAATCTCTTTATTGGCCTATTTTGCCTGAGGAAAAGAAGCTGCCTAATAATTATGCACATCTTGATACAGGGTGTTGATCTCCTCAGGTCACACCATCCCTCATTACATAAAACCACATCACCTGATATGCTTATATCCATTAAGCCAGGGCTGTCAAACTCCCGGCCTGTGGGCCAGATGCATCCCATGCTGGCCATAGTCAAAACTAGTTTAGCGAAGGGGGAAAAATTCTGATACATCATGCATACCTCCTTGACAATGTGAGTTTGACACTCCTGCACTGAACATTCACGTTTATACAGCTTGGAAGGGGAAATATGCATGAAAATAATGATATGGTGAAAATAATCCCTTGCCTAATAACTGTACACAATGTAAACCAACCATATTGTGGTTTAAAACAATGGCCTTATTCCCACAAGAATACAGTTGGCTTAATCCTCACAACACAGGGATCCACAAACTAATTGTATTCAGCCTTTTTGTGGATATTAGTTATTAAAATCTCTAGATCATCATCCCACTCCAGGTGAGATCTGCACCCATCCCTTTGGCCTGTGCAAAACCAGGCTCTGCCAACTGATCTGGGCTCCAATGGAAATGTGTCATTCTGGAGGTGATTAATGGACTTAGGTAAGACCCCCATCTCCTCCCTGTGTATATCTGCTATATTCCTTCCCATCTTCGTTAATTTAGATCACTTTTAGTGTTAATATTTATTGTTTTACTTATTGTAAGCTGCCTAGACTCGCCCTAGGAGAGATGGGCAGCATATAAATCTAATAAACAAGCAAACAAACTATTCTCTAAATACTAAAGCCAACCACATATCAGAAAGCAAGTTCAATTGGGCTTACTCCCACAGAAGTGTAGGTATGCCTACCCCAACATAGTGCGCTCCAAAGTACTGAACCCCAGCACGCAGCTACCGCTTGTCTGAGGATGATGGAGGTTGTAATCCAAACCTTAGGAGTGGACCAGGCTGGGGAAGACTGCTCTACCCACTTACCTGGGAGTAAGTCACACTGAACTCAGTGAAGCCTGTTTTCGGTTAGGCAGGCATAGGTTAGCGTGGTTAGGGCCCTCGTTTGAAACGAGTCAGGCCAGCTTAATTAAGCCGATGCTTTCGGGTCGCCGGCCTGGCCCACAAGCGCCGCTTCTGCCGGGGCACTCACAGCGAATGGTGTGAAATGAGGCTTTCGGGTGCCGTTCGAAACTTTCGCCCAGCTGCAGAGGATGCTCCTCCTTGTCCAGCAGCGGGTTCGCCACGCCATTCATGGTTACTGCGGCGCCAGCCGAGAACAAGAACCCCCGCAGCCGCCCAGCCCCGCCTAGCCGCCTTCTCTTCCGGGCTCGGAGCAACGTGCAACTGGGAAAACACTCCCCGTGCGGGGAAACCGATCGAGAGGGACCACGGGGCTTGGCGGTACTGTACGGTGTCGTAGTTTTTGGGCAGGGGGGATCCGGGAATTTTTTAGAGGGAAGAAGGGTAGGTGGTGGGACCAGGAAGGTCTTAGCGGCCCCAAATAAGGAAGACAGATATGAGGGACGTCGTAGCACTAGGGACAAGACTGACGCATTTGGCCTCATATGCAAAGGTTCTTGAATTGATAGCAGCTCTCAGTACCGTGAGATTTAATCCAGATCCATAATTGGCCTTTCTGCATGATACGTTCTTCCTCGGAGCTGAACGAGAATCGATCACCTGGGGACACTTTCTGTTGTGTTCGCTTGGAAAACAGGAATGTAAAAAGGTGTATAGAGGTCCTATCAGATCAATAGCTTTTCTATTTAATTGATTTTAAGCACAAAAAAAACAAACAGGTGAAGCTCCTACCAGGAAAATTCATCTCTTGGTAATTTCAGGTTAGGCTTTGAATACTTGATTTGGCTACAGACTGCTATTGCCTTTTTTCAAATTGTTGGTACAGGTAGTCCTTGACTTACAACAGTTCATTTAGCGACCATTTGAAGTTAAAATGGCTCTGAAAAAAGTGACTTATGACCTTTTTACACACTTACGACCATTGCAGCATCCCCATGGTCATGTGAGCAAAATTCAGATACTTGGCTACTGACTCATATTTATGATGGCTGCTGTGTCCCAGAATCATGTAATTACCTTTTGAGACCTTCTGACAAGCAAAGTCAATGGGGAAGCCAGATTCACTTAACAACCATGTTACTAACTTAAGAACTGGAGTAACTTACTTAACAACTGAGGCAAAAAAAGTAATAATCATTTAACAAATGCCTCATTTAGCAACAAATTTTTGGCTCAACTTTGATCATAAGTTGAGGACTACCTCTAGTTTAGACTGGTAGTCGCTTTATTCAGAACTAAACAGAGGTCCTTTTCAAGGACTGCCTCTGCTTCTGAACTCAGAATACTGTAATTCAACCAGGGTTTACACATCAAACTAAACTGAAACTCGAATTACATCTGGGCTTAAAGTGCCATAAGAATCAAATTAATTTTTTCTAGTCCTTCTTGGTAGTCTGTTCAGTATTAAAGAACTGTAACTGGTTACATTATTTCTCTTTGTGACCTGTCAATTCATGCAGAGCATGCTCTTTATATATTAATTAAAGTATGCTTTTAGAGCAGGGGTGTCAAACTCATGTCGTCATTCCAGCATCATGTGATGTATCAGAACTTTTTCCCCTTCACTAAATCGGGTAGGGGCAGGGCCATCATGTGACGTATCCAGCCAATGGACTGTGAGTTTGACACTCCTGTTTTAGAAGTTTTAGAAGATGAAAGTAAGGGAAATGATGGTATTGTCAATGTTTTTATCATTTGGTATCCAGAGAAAATTGCAAAATAGTAACTTTTCTTTATTGTGTTTTTACATCTAGTTCTTGTATGATACGTGATATGGGCAATTATATAATTAAGGATTAATCCAACTTTGAATCTGCTATGTCCAGTAATTAAGATGATTAAATCTGAAATTCTAAAAAGTCACTCATCTATTCCTCATACTGATGAGGTAATAATTGGTTGTGAAGATGGGTCTTTCCAAAAAAATGGGCAGAAGACAAGAATTCTAGGTCCTGAACAATTAGCCCAAAATCAGGTCTTAATATCTGACTTCAAGAAGCAGAAACTTGAGAAAGATGCACAAAAGAACTGGGACCTATTCTACAAAAGGAACAGCACCAATTTTTTCAAGGACAGACACTGGACAACTAGAGAGTTTGAAGAATTAAAAGCCTGCCATAAAGTGAGTTTCACATTCTCTAGCACCAGAGGGCAATAAAGAATTACTATAGAAAAATCTCTGAATTGGAAGCCTCTAACTCACGGGTGTCAAATTTGCCATGTCATGTTGTCGACATGTGAAATTTCACAATGTATTTTTCCCTTCGAGGAGCCGGGGTGGGCATGGCCTGCAAGTGATGCATCCGGCCCGCAGGCCGCCAGTTTGACACCCCTAACTGATCTTATGCATCCTATAAAACATGCATGCTAGGCTGGTGCAATATATTTGTTTTGCACATTCCATGATAAAATTAGAGATGGAAATTTTAATATTAGTGTCAGTCAGTTCTTGGTACCAATTTGATTGAAGATGATTCCTTTTTCTAGAGGTAAATCTGGTTCCAAATCCCAAAAGACAGGGTGTTGTTGTGCTGTTTGAAACAAGTATTCATTCAGTGAACAAATGGAGTTCCTGGATTATATTCTTAACATTTTGTCACTATCAAAAACAGTAAGGATTAGCTAAATTGTAAATGTTGGTCTCTATTCAGAATGACACATCAAAAGGATTAGATGGATTCTGGGCAATTTTGTCCAGTTTCTTGATAAAGTAACTTCCATAACTTCATAACTCATTTTCATATAAAATACAAAAGTATCATGAATTCTGTTTTATATTTTTAATTTCAAGAAACTATCTTTGATCTTATGCTTCTAATTCACTAAGATTCAGTTTGTTGTATGTATCAAGATGCAAGACTTGAATAAATTGTATGACTTGAATCACAATACATGTTAGTTTTAGTTGCTTTTAAATGAAGTGTTTCTTGCTTTTCAATAAAACCTCTATTTAATGGGAGTATAATAAAATCACCTTTTATTTTTGGGCATTAATTTGGGAATGCATCTTTGTGATGATTGGATAATCTGTTGTGTGGGATCCAGTGAACAGAGGTTCACTGTAATAAATTTGATTCTAATGTTATAGGTCCAAAAATTATTTCACTTTGTTTGAAAGGATCAGACAATTACAATTATTACTTTCTCATGTCTTCAGTTTGAAGATCAAAAATTGACAATCCTGGAAGCAGGTTGTGGTGTTGGGAACTGTTTATTTCCACTTCTAGAAGATTTGAATATGTTTGCTTATGCTTGTGACTTCTCTCCCCGAGCAGTGGAATATGTAAAGGTTAGTAAAATATTTGTCATTTTTTTCTTCCGTTAAGTGAATACATGCATTTTGAAAGATAAATGTCTTTAAAAATAAATGAAGAGAAAGCAAAAATGGCATCAAGACTTGGTAACATTATATTGGTCTAGATTTGCTAAAATTAATTAGAATTAGATAATCATTATTAGCTGAAGTCCTATTTTTAATGTCTATGCATAGCAATGTCAGTCTGTATTTAGTTTTTTTTCCCAAAAAGTGTTTTATTTTTGTCTTTTACAAACATCTCTTTTAGTGAACAGTGTGATTCCAGGTTTTTATATTTCCATACAAACGTGACCATAATTAAATATCTATCTCACATATTCAGTTTCTTATCATATCATTACATTTTCCATTTTCTATAAATTTTCAAAAATATTCTTATCTTTTTCACATTTATTTTATCTATTTTTAATTCATATCTTAACTTATTCGGTTTTTCTTTAATTATACTCTTCTCTTCTTTATATAGTATCTTAAAATTCTTTATTTCTTAATCTATATTCATTGTATTTTTATACTTTTATCTGTCATATTTGCAATTTCATCACATTCTTATTTCATTATTGAATAAATTCCATTTTAGTGTTAATAATTCCAAACATTTCCCCCATTTGAGTGTACCACCTTTTTGTCTTGTACATCATTCAATTTACTCCCCTTTAACTCATATTAAAAATTACCATAATATAATCATTTTTAGTTATCACCTAAATACTACATATCACAAATACATTTTAGGTTAGATTCCACATGGTATTCTTTTCTTTATTCTAAAACATTTATTTTTTCTAATACATTAATCTTTTCAGCTAAATAAAGTAACATATTTATCTTTTTAGTACAATTCTCATAGTTCATTTTAACTATATTTTTAATTTCATGTAATTAATTGACACTCTTATAATAATTCTATCTTTACATGTATCCCAGTTAATTTAACAATAATTCTTAGAAAATAATCAAATAGAAAAAAATAAAAAAATAAAAACATCAGTTCCAATCATTCCATTTTTTACAATCTATATTCTTATATCTCTTTATATATTACCTTGTAGAATCCCCTTTTTTATTCTCAATTTACCCATTATCTCTAGGTCTTCTAGCCATATAGCTTCTTTTTATTTTTTATTTTTGGCTTTCTATAACCCCTTCTTTTCTGGTCCTTTCCCTTATTCCTCTTTTCCTTTATTTTTTTATTTTTCCCCTCCATTTCTGACTATTTTTTATCCCCCTCCCTCTTTTGAACTTTCTCCTGTAATTCCCCTTTCTGCTCTTTCCTTTTTCTTTGTTTGACTTTCCTAACAATTACCTCTTTAATTGTCCCCTCAGACCTCCAGGTTTTAATTTCCATGTTTTTTTCCTCCTGTTTCAATGTTTGTTGTGTCATTTGTTCATTGAGGTTGGCCTCTTCTTTAATCAACTCCTCCCCTTCTGGTTCTCCTTGTCTGTCTTTGTTCTCCAACAACACCATTTCTAGCATTTGCAAAGCAATACTGCACAATTCCACTTTTTTCCATATCATTTCCCTTATACTTCTTAAAACTGATTTTATTTCCAGACAGTATTCTGCCATTCTTGTGCACCTCTTTTAATTTTTCTTTTACCTCTTTCTTCAGTATTTAAATCCAGTCCAGTTATCTAGTAGTTAATTTAATCCAGCTTCTAACCATCCACTTCTGTTAAATCCTATTTTGAGTTTCCAGGGTCAAAATAGTCAAATGTTCATATATTTTTATTGTTAAGTTCCTTCCGTTGAGTTTTAAATTTTCCTCAAGGTCACCTAGTATTCCCAGAATTCAGGCTTCTTCCTTCTTCCTTCATAGTATAGTACAGGGGTGGCGAACACGCGGCTCTCGCGCATGCGCTCGCCAAAATGAATGACTCTTTGCCTCTTATATTATTATTATATTATTATTATATTATATTATTTTGTATACTGTGGCTCTTTGCCAAGTTTGGATTTTGTTATGCTGCTTCTGAGGAGGGATCTCTGAGGAGAGATTTCGGCGTAGTCCGCCCCGGCTGCGTCATCCGTCTCCCATCCCTCGGAAACAACTGCACGGGCCAGCGAGCGTGGTGTGGCTCTCTGACTCTCACAGTTTAAAATTGTGGCTCTTTGTGTCAAACTTGTTCGCCACCCCTGGTATAGTAATTTCACTTTTCAGGGTTTCTGTCTTATTGTTTCAAAGATCATCTTACTTTGTGTCAAGTTCCAGTCTTTATAGAACCAAGCACTTTTTAAAAAGTCATTGAAAATTTTCCTTTACCATTAGGTGGCGCTCTCTGTTATGTCCAAGTTCCTTTCTTTCCTTTTAGGGCTTTTAAATTTGAAAAATCCAGTAAATCCAATTATTGTATATTTTTTCTTTTTGGCACATTCAAGTTCAGCTTTTAAGTATGCCTATTTAGTGCCAATTGTATAATTTAGTATAATCCAATTTACACAGATGTTTTCCTCTTTCAATTTAATTCTTTTACTGTTCAAAGCACTTTCACTTATCTCTTAATTTTTTTCCCACTCCCTCTGGTTGCCACTTTTCCAATCTTTTTTAAAAGTCTCTTTAAAGTTTTAAATCTGGGGTACCTTGTATTCAGATATTGCACTTAATTTGCTTGGTCTCCACACTGTCCGCTTCTTCACCACTCCTGCACAATCTTTGTCCTGGGTAGCTCTCTTTCTTCAGGGTGGCCATATTTAACCACCATTGCAGCCTGTCTCTCAAGGCTTCGAAAAAACCTTTTGCCAGGGAGTACAGAAATCTTCCAAAACATCCCTGCTAATTAGAGGTGATAGACCATGTCTTTCTTTGCTGTCAATGCTGATAAAAAATAGACCCGGAAAATAATCTAAGAAACACTTTTATTTATAAAATAAGAAAACCTAATGAAGCTCCATATTGGCAGCTTCCTTAACACCAAGGCATATAGAAAAAGAACAAAGGAAAAGTAACAATGGAAGTTACAGGAAGTGAAGTATAAACTTTTACACATGCGCAGTAAATCAAAACATCACAAGACTTTCTTATCTCATTACTATGGCTAGCAGACACCTGCTTGCTATAATATGAGCTTAGGAGCTGAAACAAACAAACCAAAAAAACGCAGTGACACTGTCTTCATGGGGAATTCACCTAGTCAAGGAGGGGAGATGCGGCTCCCCTCGACCTGACAGGTGGTCTCCCCCTTCTTCCCCACCCCTTAAAGGTGGTTCTAGCCCCATTTGGAGCCCTCTAACAGGTACAACATGGATCGAAGCCACGGATGATCGTGGTCCTCAAAGGAAATGCAACCGGAAGTGAGTCTCTATTTAGGAACTAATACTTTTTCATTTGAACTACCTATTTATCAATTTCTTTAATTTGATATGATAGTTCATTAAATTGTCTTAGCCTGGAATTTGAGTTTTGTGCTCAGTAATTAAATATTACTCAGAAGATTGTGGAACAGAGCATCTAAATTATTTATTTCAAAATTTTGTAAGGCCACTTATGATGCTGAATCACTATAGTAAAAACAATTACATAATACAATAAAAGTTCCACACCAAAAGGTGGAAAAAATACACACCCATGTTTCCCCAAAAATAAGACCCTGTCTTATATTATTTTTGCCACCAAAAAAAGCACTAGGTCTTATTTTAGGGGGGGGGATGTCTTCCACTGACACACCTCATTTGCACACGTTGCCCCTGGCCTCCTTTTCACTGTCAGAGGCTTTCAGGAACTACTTCTGTGGCCAGCAAGGCTTTCCCGAAGGCCTCTGCAACCGATAACAAACCTCCAGATTGATCCAGAACTCTCTTATCAGCTGCAGAGGCCTTTAGGAAAGCCTGCTGGCTACAGAAGAAATGGGTCAGCAAGGCAGTTGTTGGGGTGTGCAAGGCCTGGCTGCAACTGTCTGAAGGTAAGTAGTAGGACAGGCCCACCCACCCCCCATACCCACCCTAATTTAATTTTTACCCACGCATCCTGGAGTGGGTGGGGTCATAATTAGGGCCTATATTGGGCACACTTGTAAAAATCAGCCCAGGACTTACTTTTGGGGTAGGTCGTATTTTCGGGAAAACTATGTACAATTTTATGTATAGTAAGTCTGAAAAATTTCTTCTGCGGGTACATAAACAAAATAATCTCAGCAATTTTAAGAAGTGTGGATTTGAAATTGAAAAAGTTACCTAAAAATACTAGCTTGGGAAAGGTTGTGGTTCATATTTATTATCTGCTTTTCTGCTTGGTTGTCTTCAGTTCAATACTGAGTGAGATTATAATGAATAGCTTCAAATTATCCACTATCTAAACCAGTACTTTCCAAACTTGGCAACTTTAAGTATGAAGATTTCAGCTCCCAGAATTCTCTAGCTAGCGAAGCTATTCTGTACAGGTAGTCCTTGAGTTACGAATGTTGTGGAGCCTGCCCATTCCATTCGTAACCCGAGGATTCATGAGAGTGAATCTTGTTCCTTGAACAGGATCACTCCCTCCTTTTGCCCATGCATTCGCTGATCAGATGTGAGGCTTGTTTAAGTGCACAGGTATTTCAGGGTGGGAAAGGCCATGTGGGGTCTAATAGAACAGGCCACCTGCCCAAGGATACCCAAGGCCTCCCTGACCTCTGAAATACCTCATGCTCCCCACAATTGCTTCCACTCCCAACCTGCCATACAGGCTCACTTACCTTGTGAAGGTCTAGCTAGCAATCTCCTCTCAGCTGCATGTGCCCCTCTGCAGTTCTGTTCAGGCCTTCTCAGGCCTTGCCTGGCAGGCTGCTGGCTGAAATGGAGTTTCTGAAGGGCAAATCTGCCCCTCCAACCCTCCGTTTAGCCCTCCACAGGCCTCGTGTGGCATGTTGCAGGCTGAAATAGAGCTTTCAGGGGGACATCTGGCCCTCCAATGCTCTGTTTGGGTCTCCGCAGGCCTCCCTCAGTCCATTGCAGGGAGAAATGGAGCTTCCAAGGGGCGGATCTACCCTCGGAAGCTCCATCTTGGCATGCAACGGGCCAGATGAGGGCTCAGAAGGGATGAATCCACTCCTCAGAAGCTCCATTTTGTCTGGCAATGTTCAGGACGAATGTTGCGGAACCTCTGGCTGGAGGCTGGATAGGAGACTGCTTGCTAGATCTTCACAAGGTAAGTGACCTAGTGCGACAGGTTGGGTGGGTGGGAGGGAAAGCAATTGTGGGGAGCATGAGGCCCAAATGGAGCTTGTGAGGAGCAGATACACCCCTCAGAAGCTTCATTTTGGCTACAACTTGCCAGGCAGAGCTTCTAAGAGGCAGATCTGTTCCTCACAAGCTCCATTTTGGCCTGCAACTTGCCAGGTGAGGGGTCCAATAGCCTGAAAGGACCGTCCACCCCTTGGAAGCTCCATTTTGCCCAGCAAGGACAAATGTTGCAGGGCCTCTGCAGTTGTTTGTAAGGGTGAACAACTGCCTTGGTGCTGCAAAATTTGTAGTTTTGGGACTTGTTTGCAAGCGTTAGGGGACACATCGCGTAACTTTGAACATTCACAAAGGGGATTACCCATATTATTCTGCATTTTATTCTTCTGTAAGATTTACTGTAATAGCTTCAGGTTTCAAAATATAAACTTAAATAAGGTTGTACTATATGTTTGTATGTTCATTTGACAGCAAAATCCTCTATATGATGCCAAAAGATGCAAAGTATTCCTGTGTGACCTGACCAAAGATGATCTTGTGGAAAATGTACCATTAGAGTCAGTGGATGTGGTTATGTTAATATTTGTACTGTCTGCCATTCATCCTGAAAAGATGCATTTTGTTTTGAACAATATTTATAAGGCAAGTCTGCATGGCTCTAATATGTTTTTTGCCGTAAGCATGTATTTCTGCTTTGAAAAGTTGTAATATAGAACCTGCACGATAATTGTCTTAAATGCAAACTAAGGTTATTCTCAGGTTCAAGGAAATGATGGTAATTGATTCAAACTGCAAAATGTGTTTTATGACAACTGAAATTCATTTTTCTACTGTAATTATAATTAATATGAAATGATATTTGAATAAAAGTCAATCATTTTAAACCCTTTTATAATGAAATGAAATTGTGTGAAGTCTGTTTAACAGGACCAAGCCAAAGTGGCACAAAATGTTCTGCTTTTATCATTACATGATTTTGGGTATTAATTAAGTCCAGCTTAATATGTTTCATATTTTTCTCAGGTATTAAAACCAGGTAAATATGTCCTATTCAGAGATTATGGCCTTCATGATCATGCAATGCTGAGGTTTAAATCTGCTTGCAAGCTGGGAGAAAACTTCTACGTACGACAAGATGGAACCAGGTCATACTTTTTTTCTGATGGTGAGATCTTAATTAAGATATTATATAATATATATATCAGTATAGGAAACACCCAACAAATACTGAAAAACAGGAAAAATTTACAAAACAAAAATCTGTCAAAACAAAAATACAATTTATTTTTATAGTAATTTATAAATAAACCCAGGATATTTGTATTGAAAGGTTTTCTACAGTACAAACGTACTGATGAAGAAAATCATTTGTTCAACAATAAAGGAAAGTAGATATGTTTAAACATCAAAAAAAGCTGCAAACAGCAGCCTCAACATCGGAAAAAGTTATTTAACGAGTGTTAACATTCATTTTGGTATGTATATAATCCTTTTCTAATAATGTAAGTTTGTGTAAGTCCAAATTTAATAATAATCACTACAAAGTATAAACCTAAAGAAACTAGGTCCTCCAACGTTCCTTTTATACCCAATTTCAGCAATTTAGGATTTAAGGATTTCTTTCGTAAGATAATACTTTCTCGTATTCTTGAAAGTAATGAGAATCTGACTAAATCAGCATTTCTCAATCTTTGTAACTTTCAGATATGCTGATTTCAACTTTCAGATGAATAGGATCTGAAGTCCACATATCTGAAAGCTGCTGAGATTGAGAAACACTGGACTAAATTATACGAAAAAGTTTAGTCCAGCTTCTTTTTGCTCGCCATGGGTGGGCAGCTGCATAGGGAAGCCCCACGTAGGACACCCTACTCCTACTTCTTTTCAAAGAAATAAAAATGTTATTGACTTTGACTGTCAAATGGTGATACAAGATAAAGAACGTGAAGGCAGTCTCATATAATAATAATTTGTAGATACCCAGAGTCACCTTGTAAGGGAAATGAGCAGCACAGAAATTTAACAAATAAATAAAATATAACCCATCCAGATATATTTCCATTTTATAACCAGCTGCAAAAGGATATGACAATTACCCAATTTCAGTAAGAGCTTCTATTGAGATATCTTTGAAGCTGAGCTCTGCTCCCTCAAATAATCTCCAGGTTTTCTCAAAAAATACTTTATTAAAAAACTATATTGACAGTTAATGATACTTAGATTATTATTAGATTATTATTAGATTATTATTTAAAAGATATATCTTAAGTACCTCATAAAGAAGCAATCCATATTTAGCAGCTTTCTTGGGCAAATGGAAGGAAAATATGACTTTGGATATTGCATCATTTTCTGCATTGATGCCTATCTCTTTTTTAAACCATCAACAAAACCATTTTTCATTTTTTGTTTTGAGAATAACTTGCCTATTTAGTATTTGTATAATTTCATCTTTGTACTTTAATACAAGTTTCTTAAAAATTTCTTCCTTCTAGAGTTTTTGGCAGAACTTTTCCTGTCTGTGGGATATGAGGAAATAATCAATGAATATGTGTTTCGAGAAACTCTGAACAAAAAAGAAAATGTATGTGTGCCAAGAGTTTTTCTCCAAAGCAAATTTCGAAAGCCTCTGAAATAAGTTTTTGGTGAAAAGTTGTTGGACAGTTGAAGTTCAAGACTACTTTCTTATGTTTAAACCAAGTTTTATATCAGGCCTGTGCGCCAAAATAAGCCTAGCACTTATTAGTCCTCTTTTATTGATACAAACCTGAAGACAGTGGAAGATTCTGCTTCTATTTTAAGTATAATTCAATAATTTTGGGATTAAACTACCAGCTTTCAGATTTATAATTCAAGATCACAAAGCTTTTCTTGGCAATACTTTTGAATGCTTATTGTCAAGCAGATTCCAGAAGTGTGGCTAGCCTCATATATTTTTCAGACTATAAGACACATTTTTTCCCACCCAAAAGTGGTGGAAACATTTGTGCGCCTTATAGAAGCCCCCCCACCCACTGGCCCCCACCTGCCTCCCAGCAATTTGCCTCCTTGCAGCAAACAGCCTGGTCAGCTTCAGCACAGCCTGATGTAGCACGAGCAGCTGATTGGCAGTTGGATCAACCGCCCAGAATACCACTGAGTTCCAGGCTGCAGGGATCGTCGCCGCCCATTGCTGCTGCCATCTATTGCCACCTCCATGCACCCCATTTTTGCCTCTGCACATTCCATTTTCAGTTTCTGCGTGCCCTGAAATGCGCTGAAAATGGGACGCGTAGAGGGCAAAAATGGGGCATGTGGAGGCGGAAACAGGTGGCAGCAGTGATGGGTGGCGCCAGCACCGATGGGCGGTGGTGATCCCCACAGCCTGGAACAGCAGATTGGTGGTATTCAGGGAAGCAGATCTAACCGCCAATCAGCTGCTTGTGCTAAATCAGGCTATGCTGAAGCTGACCAGGCTGTTTGCTGTTTGCTGCAAGGAGGCAAATTGCTGGGAGGCAGAGGCCAGCAGGTGGGGGCCAGCGGGTGGGCAGGTTTTTTTCCTTTGTTTTTCTCCCCAAATGCTAAGTGTGTCTTATTGTCCGGAGCATCTTATAATCTGAAAAATATGGTATACACAGTGCCTGAGTTCACATGACAGTTTTGTTGATACAACACAGTGAGCCAGTACTAGCTTACTACATCTACTTAGTCTAACTTGATGTGCATACCTAGCCAGTATGGTTGGTTACTTTACAGTTCAGTGTGACTTTTAAACCCAAAGTTTTTGTTTTGTCAACCCATTGTAGCCATAGTTGTAGAAATAGTATGTCACTAAGCCTGTAGTTTGTGGATTATGAACCCCTCTTGTGGGTTATGAATCTTAAATTGTGATTTCATATTTTGTACAATCCCAGCTAATGGTGGTTCTTTTAATTCATTGTTAATTGTAGTTCATCCTTACGAAAGCCAGCTAGGTGACCTGATCTTTGGCCAGTCATTCTATCTCAGCCCAACCCACTTCTAAGAGTTATTGTTGAGGGAAAAATAGGAGGAAGATGTAATGAATATGTTCGTATCTTGAGTTATTTGTAAAAATAATAAAGGCAGGAAATAGAAGATAGATAGATAGATAGATAGATAGATAGATAGATAGATAGATAGATAGATGGTCTGAACTCAGCTAATGTTAGATAGGCATATTGAATGCCAAAACTAGGATACCCTTGAAAGATAGGTGTTCATACACATATATCTTGCTCATACACTTTGAACAAAATATTTTTGTATATGTGGTCTTGAAGTTCTTACCTTGTGATGGTATTGAACGAGAGGATTTACAATGTGTTCTGAGAATTCTAATGATTGAAGTGTTTCTGTTTTCACATGATTCTGATCCTAGTTTTTTGGTGCCTGTCCCAAAAGTTAGGGTCAGAATCACATGAGTGCAGCTACATGATTGCAATTTCCAATCAAGCAAACTCAACAATGAGGAAACCGGGAGGAAGTCAGAAGTTCCAGTGATATGAGGTTCTCACTTAATAACCCTTGTAGTCCTCACTTAAAAATGATAGCTATATAAATGATAGCTTATTTTTATAAAATAAGTGCAATGATAAGAGAGGGGTTTAGAAATTGAACAGCAGTAATACTATGTATGTTTAAACAATATGAAATAATTAAAGATTATAATTTGATATAAATGTGAATTACTATTAGAAATATGTAAGCTGGATGAATGTGATAACTATGATTTGTACTGAAATGTATGGCACCCAGGTGTCACACATTGATATGTATATATAATATAAAATAAAAAAACTTGATATAAAAAATGATAGCTCTATAAAAGAATTGCTGTGTGGGGATTCAATAACCAGTCATTTCAGTGTCCAAAGATGTCTGACTGCCTGGGCAGTGTTTATTCTTTTTATACCGTTTTTACAAGCAAGGAAGAGTAGCATAGATACAGCATTTGGATTGGAGAATAGATCCCACATGGGTGAAACCCCTCAACCACATTGGTATAACCCCTCAACCAATCCTTAAGATTACTGGTGATGTTAGTAAATGAGATCACCTATATACCTGGAAAATCAGGGACTTTCCAACCCAATAGATACAGGATGAGATCATGGGGTAGCAAAAGAGGCCCCCTCCACTAGGCTGCAGTGTGCTGCTAGCTTCTAGTGTCATCCAGGGAATCTCAGTGGCTACCACATTTCACTCTTTTTTATTTTAATTAATTAAAGAAGAATCGTAAAAGAAGTTAGGAGAGGATTCATAACAATCATTAGAAGAGCATGCTTGCAGTTGTTTATATAGGGCATATACTTGACCCTTAGGCAAGGTAAGAGAGGGTTTGGGATGAAAAGCTGTGATACATATGTTGCAAAGAGAAGGGAGACATTGAACAAAGCAGTACCCACTAATTAAATCACAACTAATGACTACATAGCATAGAATTTTTCCCATTTAGCCTGTGGGCAACCAAGCCCAAAAGCTTTCCCACCAAGATCCTAATTTATCCATTTTCAAATCCAAGGCCAAATTGTTGAAAATATTAAGCTGGTGCTGGATGGTTCATGACCCATCAAACAAATTAAAACAATATAGATTTTGTAGAATAGCCTTCTTCAACTCTTGCATCTTATGGTTGATTGTTGAGATAACTGAAGAAGTAACATGAATTGTTTTTGCTAAATTACATAATTGTTTTTGCTAAATTTCATGCAACAGAGTTAATGTTAAAGTGAGTGTGAGCAGCAATTGCTGGCATGCGCACTATAGACAAAGCTAGCACTACGTATTCTGCTTTATTAAGTAAGGTTGCTTCAGAGTCAACAGGTGTTATCTAGCATGACCCCTTGTCGAGAACGATTCAAGTGATGAAGTTACTGTTTAGAAAGTAAAACACAGTCAGCCGGCCAAGGCAGCATTGCGTTTCACTAATATTAGCAGGAATATAATTAAAAGTTTCTTGACCACATGTAAAAACTATCCTTGTGGTAGCCAAACATGGGAAAAGTGAAAGAAGTCTCTTCCAAAGCTGTGCAGTTCAAAGTAGGTGAGCTAATACGATAACAGTGAGTTTTTTTACTTGAAGATATATAATTAACTACTTTTGTACAAGTTATATTTACAGGGACTGCTACCATTGGGGTGTGTAAAGCAATTGCATCAAGGTGTGGATAATAAGCAGCAAATCTCCAATTAGATATAGTCTTATAGTTAAAGTTCCCATGTAATAAAAATCCGCTTAAGCCAGTGAAGTTTTGAATTACTACAGAAGGAGTGCAGAGAAAGCAAATGTTCCATATCATAAGTTTCAGCAAAAGATATCATTCTGTGTGATGTTAGCCAAGCATAAGCAAATGAACCCGGATTGGGCGCTGGGCCATCTGTAAAGTCAAATTCCTGGGACTGGGACCAGATCTGGGGACTGGTGTTGGTGCCACGACATCCTTGGCTGGGTGGACACAACGAGCCTGGGCGGACACAATGAGCTGGAATCCACAAAGGTCCTGTAGAAGCAAACATAACAGCACAGCCTCGCCCCCTTACCCCCAAATAGTTAACTAAAATATTCAATTAATTTAAGGTAAATTATACTGTTTTTAAAACTTTTTTAGAGACCCTTCTCGAGTCCCTTTCCCTCCTTTTTTATTTATTTGTGGAGACAGGCCTTAAATGGCCGATGAGCATGTTCCATTATGGCTATATTCCAGGTTGTACAAAAGTGCAAAAAAGCCAAATATCAAGTTGTAAAAAAGAGGGCTTGCCTAGTAGGTAACATCCATTTGCCAAAGTTGATGATAAAACAATCTACTTGACTTGGGTAATTGGAATAGGGCAAGCTTGTGCCAGGCCTCTAGCATTTTGAGCAAAAAAGGAGTGATTGAAAAAAAAAATCAGGAAAGCTATAGCCTTAAGAAAGAGGCTCAGAAAGGGTCAAGTGACTACCTATGTAAGAAATATCTTTGGTCTTGTAGTAGCTGTTGCAAAATTAAAAATAAGATCATAAGATTAGGGTCAATCCTGGGTGTAATATAAGCACCTGGAAGATTAAAAATAATTTGACACACATAATGAGAATCAGAGATAAAATCAAAAGGCTGTTGAGAAAAAGTTTTGAAAGTTAAAATAGCAGGACACTTTCCATGGAGCATTATGAGGATCCTTGGAAAGGAAGAAGTCATTAAGTAAGCAAGCCAAGGACCGTTAGACAAACAATACAGCTTACATAGTAATGCAAAGGACACTGAAGGGATAAGTTATTCTGAAAATAAAATTGAAAATCAGACTTTACATAACTCCACCATTTATACCTTACTGTACTTATCAAAAATTAGAAGAAAAAATTATTTGCAAAGCCCACTGTAAACCTTTCATGATTTTACCTGTTGTGCTGGCAATAGCCATGCATTCTTTTTTTTATAAAAAAGTTTATTTATTTTGGAAACAAACATACAAACAGGACATACAAAACATAAAAACCATCTTCCATATATACATACAGTGTGTCAGTTGGTTACAAATCCTTTGTGTCATCCTTTCATATTCATCACTCACAATTTATCAAAAAGAAAATTTCTCATATTATCAATAAAACATGTATTTATCAATTATTACTTGTGTACAATTAAACTATTTCATCATATATACAGATATATTTTTAATCTAAAATTTATGTTATACTTTCATCCAATGGTTATATATATCAACATTATATTTTATATCAGCCTATCATATTTCTATTACAAAATTATATAGTCTATTGCATTACCAAGTCTTTTTATCCAACCATTGATAAAACAAATCCCATATCTTGTAAAATTGTTTATCTTCTTGTTCTCTAATTTCAAATGTCAATTTACTCATTTCAGCACAGTCCATAATTTTCCTAATCACTTCCTCCTGCATAGGTATTTTATCATTCTTCCTTTTTTGGCAAATACAATTCTAGCTGCTGTTAAAACATTTACAATCAAATATTTCAACTCTTTATTGTAGATATCTGGTATAATTGCCAATAAAAATATTTCTGGTTTCAAGTCTGTGTGTTGTTGTATCATTTTTTCCAACCATATGTGGATTTTAGTCCAATATCTTTTTGCATCCGAACAAGTCCACCACATATGGTAATATGATCCAGGTATCTGATGACATTTCCAACATTTATCCGATTTATTCTTAAACATTCTTGCAATTCTCGTCGGGGTAAGTGCCACCTGTAAACATCTTATACAAATTTTCTTTATAAGCAGTTGACATTGTCATTTTATAATTCTGGGACCATAATTTTTCCCATTTCTCTAGATCAATCCCATATCCAAAATTTTTCCCCCAAGCAATCATTGTTTCTTTAACTTGTTCCTTTCCATTTTAATTTCTAAAAAATATCCATAAAGTTTTTTAATCACCTTTTCATCAGTACCCATCAATATTTTGTCTAGCCCAATCTGCTTGTTATAAATACCTTCTTTAATATCCTTATCAAATCTAGATTGTACTTGCAAATATGAAAACCAATTCATTTTTATACCTTGTTCTTCCAACGCTTGAATAGATTTAAGTTCACCCCTTTCATTCAACATCTCACCATATCTGTTTGTTCCTTTTTATATATTACTGGATATGAAAAGGCTTCAATAGTAGATATTGGAATTTTCAAGTAATGTTGTTTTTTAATCTTCTCCCAGTTTAAAAACAAAGCTTCTCGAATATAATGTCTTCTAAAATACCCTTGTGTTTTAGTTCCCTTATACCAAAGGAATGCATGCCACCCCAATAACAGGTCATGTCCTTCTAGAGTCAATAATCTAGTATTCCTTAGTGTTATCCAATCTTTTACCCACATCAAATTTGCCGCCTGATAGTATAGTTCCCAATTGGGCAAAGCAAACCTCCTCTTAATCTTGCATCCTGCAATAACTTAAGTTTTATTCTTGCTTTTTGCCTTGCCATATATATTTCAACATCATTCGATTTAGGTCTTCGAAAACTCTCTCCCTAATCTGATTGGAATTGTCTGGAATAAGTATAGAATTCTAGGCAATACATTCATCTTGATTGTTGATATTCTCCCAATCAACGATAGTTGTAAGTTTTTCCATTTTCCAAGTCTGTCGCTATCTGCTGTTTAAGTTTAATGTAATTATCCTCCTTCAGTGTACTACATCTTGCTGTAATATATATCCCTAGATACTTAACCTTACTTGTGACCTGTATTTCTAAAGCTTCTTCCAGTTCTTTCTTCCGTCCTCGCTAACATATTCTTTGTTAATATCTTTGTTTTGTCTTTATTAATTTTCAATCCTGCTACTTCTCCATACTCTTCTATTCTTTCAATTAGCTTAAGCTTGATTCCAGTGGGTCCTCTAATATAAATACCAGGTCATCTGCAAAGGCTTGTAACTTATATTCTTCTCTTTAATTTTCATTCCTTTTATTTGTTTATCTTCTCTAATACACCTGTTTAACACTTCTAAGGTTAACACAAACAGCAGGGGCCCAGTGGGCAGCCTTGTCTAGTCCCTTTTCTTATATTTATAGGCTCTGTCAATTCTCCATTTATCAAAACCCTTGTGGTTTGTTCAGAATATATATTCTCAATAGCACATATAAAATTTTTGCCAAAGCCCATTTGTGTCAATTGTAGTAACATGAAGCCAACTCACTTTATCAAAGGCTTTTGAGCATCCAGAAACATCAAGGCCATTTGCTTTTCAGGATGTGCCTCATAGTACTCCAGAGTGTCCAGGATTATTCTCATATTATGTTTGATTTGTCTTTTTTGGCAGAAACCCATTTTGGTCAACATGTATAAAGTTGTTTAAGTATCTTTTCAGTCTTTCTGCCAAAATTGAAGCAAAAATTTTATAGTCTGAATTTAATAGGGAAATAGGCCTATAATTTTTAACTTCTTGTAAGTCTGTGTCTTCCTTCGGTATAAGTGTAATATAAGCTTCTGACCAAGTCTTTGGTATTCTCTTCTCTTGCATGACTTCATTCATAACTTCTAATAATTGGGGTTTAACACCTCCTGAAAAGTCTTATAAAATTCCACTGGTAAACCATCCGGGCCTGGTGCTTTCCTTGTATTTTGTTTCTTTAAGGCTTCTGTTAACTCCATCATTGTTATATTCTCTTCTAACATTATTTCGATATCTTTAGGTATCTGTGGTAACTTTGCCTTTTGTATATATTGTTTAATTTTTTCTTCTTGAATACTCTCTGATAGTACAATTTTCCATAATAGTCTTGTATAATTCTTTTTTCCCTTCATTTCCGTAACAAGGATGTCCTTCTTCATCTATTAAATGGCTAATTTTCCTGATTCTCTTTCCTTTCTTATTTATAGGCTAACCATCTTCCTGGTTTGTTTTGCGTCCTCAAAATAATTCTGTTTAGCATTTTTAATCTTTTGGCTAGCTCTTCTTTTTCCATTAATTCATTTTATGTTTGGTTATATCCATTTTGATTTTAACATCTTTTTGTGGAAATTTCTGTAGTTCTTTTTCCAGTTTTTTATATTCTTCTAATGTTTTAAAAGTCTTTTTGTTTGTTATTTCTTTTCCCTTGTATAATCAATTATCAAGCCTCTTGTATAGGCCTTCATCATGTCCCAGAGATTCTGTAACGATATATCCTCTTTCTTATTTTCTTTAAAAAAGAATACCAGTTCTCTCTCCATTTTCTGTTTAAAATCTTCCTCCTTTAATATCTTATTGTTTATGTCCATCTAGATCTCATCTTTTGTCCTTTCCAAATAATAATCATTGGATTATGATCGGCCCAAATACTTGCTTCTATTTCAATTTTTGTATATTAAAAATAGATCAGCTGATGTCCATATCATATCTATTCTTGACCATGATTCATGCCTGTTTGAGTAAAATGTATATTGTTTATTTCCTATATTTCTCTCTCTCCATGCATCTTTTTAAATTTATTTCTTCTATCATTTGAAAAAGGGTTTGGTAGTTTTCTTTCTAGCTTTCTTTGTGGCTTTTTGTGATTTATAATCCAGCTGCTCATTAATTATTCCATTAAATCTCCCATCATGCATAAATTAACGTGTCCAGTTCAATTATTTTTTATGGAGTTTATTATAAAATTCCTCTTGGTGGTCATTTGGAGCATATACTGCTATTAAAGTAGTTTTATTATTATTGTCCATTATTTCTACCATTAAGATTCTTCCATCATCATCTGTATAAATTAATTCAGCCCGAATTGTTTCTTTAATATATAGAACCACACCTCTTTTTTACATTGTGCCAATGAAGTAAACAATTTTCTAATTTTTGTTCAGTATCGTGTTCATAAGAGTTTTTAATATAAAATTCTTTTGTAGGCAAATTATATCAAATTTAATTTCTCCACTTAGAAATACTTCTTTTAATGATTGAATTGAGTCCATTATATTCATCGTAATCCAGTTTTTTCCTCCATTTTAGATTTTGTAAGAGGGATTTATTGCTCTGGTGGATCTTATTTTTTCGCTTCTCAAGGCTACTTACTGCGCCTCTTCTTTTTCCTCTTTTCTTTTTCAATTACTGCTATCAACCCCTTTTGAGGTTCAATCAGGGCTTCTTTTCTTGTATCTTCCTCCTTTCCTCTAATATATTCATAATAAAATGATTCCGCCTTTTCAACCGTCAATTCTATGTCTTTGTTCCTCGCATGTAAACAGAAGGCCTTCTGGTATCAGCCATCTATAATTTATTCCTTTTCTAAGCAGTTCTTTGGTTAGAAAGAGGTACTTCTCCTCGCCTCCTTACTCTTCTTGGTACCTGTTTCAGCACCACAATTTTTTGTCTTTATACTTTTAATGTCTTTTCTCTTGTCATTTGCAAAATTTGTGTTTTAATAATTTTCTTAGTAAATCCAATATGGACTTCTCTTGGTAGCTTATTCCTCATTGCATATCTTGTATGTACACGAAACACTTCATCCATTCCATCCATCATTTTCTTTCGTTATTTCTAGTGCTTCGCCAATACTTCTATCATTTTTCCAAAGAGGTTTTCACCCTTTTCTTCCTCTACATTTTGAAATCTCAAGTAAAATTCTGATCTATCCATCTCTCCTGTCAATGATTCAATCCTGTCTTTTTCAACTTCACTCAATCTGATATTGATATTTCCAATTTCCTTATCTCTTTGTTCGTCCTGCTCTTCAATTTTCTTAATCTTTTCATCATATTTGGTCATCATCTCTTGGATATTTTCCACTTTCTCATCTGTCTTTCCAATTTTCTGTTGAATATTTTCAACTTTCATCCGTCTTATCTATTTTCTGCTGAATCTTCTCCACCTTTTGATTTGTCTGTTCAATTTTTGGGAGATATTCTCATTACTCTTTTCAATATTTTCTACTTTTCTCTGTAGAATTTAAATTCCTTGCAAAATCTTCTGTAATGTATCCTCCTTCTCTTTTTCCTTTTCCTGTTGCAACATTGCCTGTATTGATCGCTGACCTCCAGATGGTGAAGAAGCAGGAGTTGTTGATTGAGAGCTTGGAGCTATTGCTCTACTCATTTTATAGTTATTTCCTAGTAGGGCCCCAAAAAGCAGAGCCCTCCAAAAATAATAAAAATAAGTAGACAAAAAGGGGAAAAAAGTAAAAATTAAAAATATTAAGGAATATAAAAAATTAAAGAAACAAAAAATTCTTCAGGTTCTTGTACACCTTAATCCAGTTGGTTCCACTTGTATACAAAAATAGAAAAAAAGTAAAGAAGAAAAGGAAGGTCTCAAAAGCAACAACAGGTGGTTACCAGTTCAAAAATAAAAAGGAAAAAAGGGGAAGAGACTTCAGGTATTTATATAGCCTAATCCAATGGCGAATCAACAAGATGAAAAAGAAAAAAGCAAAAAGGGGAGCAAATCATAGGCAGAGAAAAGGGAAAAAGAAAAATTCCTGGCTAAAATTGAAAAGGGATAATCCAAACAATAAAAATTCAATCAATGGGGTGGTGGAAAGATAGAGCAGCCACAAATCCAGCCAAAGAGAAAAAAAAACTGCCACCAGATGTCCAAGGCTTTTTAGAATATCAAGTCAAATTTCCAGTAGAATATATTTTCAAGGTCACTTTAGTCTTCTTTCTTTCAGTTCCAACTCTGGGTTCTGCTATCAATAGTTCACAGATGGGCACCTGTGTATACAATCCGTCGTGCTCACCCCACTATCTCTTTCAAGAAGGAACTCTATGTCCTTGAATGCAGCTCACATAGATAAACAAACGAAGAAGAAAGGAATACAGTATATCCAAGCCTCTAAATGGCAGTGCTTTCACTTTCCTCCTCCCCTCAAGAGCAAGAAAAAGGAAAAAAAAAGAAAAAGCACATTGGTATTGCTCTCTTTTCTAAAAAGTTCTTAAAATCATAAACAGCGTTTAATCCAAAAAAATATTGGTGGAAAAAAAAGGAAAAAGACCATCAGAACAAAAGATTATTTTACATAGAGGAAAAGCCAGTCCCTTTTAAAATCAAATAGTTCCAGAAGAGATAAAAAGGAAGAAAAAAGCCATCAATCTTAAGAAAAGCTTAATCTCGCTTATAAACTGTTCTCTTTACTTTTTAAGTCCACTTTCCAGTTATTGGGGTGTTCTCTTCAGAAATAAGTAAATAAAAAAGAACCTCTCACCAAACCGACACACCTTCATCCGATCTTGCCTTTCTTTCGGAGCTGTACCAGCTTCAGCAGCTTGATGGCTGCCTCTTTTCGCCGGCAAAAGAGCTTCTCCTGGATCAACCAGGGACTTTGCAATGTCCCTGGGATCGACAGGACGTGCTCTTTCCCTTCACCGTCCCTTTGGGACGGTTTAGGTCCAAATGGACTGTCCAGCTGAGAAGATATCTACAGCGACCCAGGAGCTTCCGATGCGCGTAGTATCACTGGGACACAAGCCCCGCCCTCCATCTAATAGCCATGAATTCTTCACAGTCTTGTTGTAAACCCTCCAGATGGAGTCAAATTTTAGTGTCAATTTTCTGCTTTAATCAGAATATGGATTAAGAGCATGTACAAAGTGCAGCTAGTTTTAAATTTTGATTCCCTTTGCTGAAACTGGGAACTGAGTCATGTTCAAAGATCCGGGCAAATTGCCCACCTGGGAACTGAGCCACCTTTACAGATAATGTTCCAGGTAATTTGCCAATCTCAGCCTATCTATCTGAGGCTCCTTTGTGTGAAAATCTCTAAAAAAATCAGGAGATGAAGCTATGTAACCTATAAAAAAGTTATTTTCTAACCTCGCATTTTTCAAGGCAAAAACTCAAAGCAGAGAAAAAACATGTTAAAGTGATCAAAAGCCTCATTCTCCCCCCCTCCAGCCTCCACCCCTACAACAACCAGTGAGGACAAGAAGGGGGGGAAATGTTTAAAATAAATATCATCCATTTTTTCCACTCAACATTCTTTTCACCAATAAATCACACACAAATAATTTTCATCATCAGTAAAGTACACACAAATACACACACAAATAATCCTATCTTTCTCAGGTCCAGACCTTTCTCACACTCTTTCTTACTCTCCTTTCAATCTGGGATAGGGGTCAACACACAAACATTTATACCACCTTTTTTACTATGAACATACTCACACATTTACACTGTAATCATACGGCTTGCATATTTACAATTCTGAGAGCCAATAAGCTCCATTGCAGAGGATCTCATCCTCCAGGGCTGGAAATGATTACATACAGACACATTCTCACACACAACATTTTCAGACATAGGGAGGGTTTGTCCCTTTAAATTTCCACATTTAAAAAAAAAACCTGAAGCTTGTTCTCAGAGCATTGGGAGAACTCAAGGAGCGGTTCCAATCACAAAGGTGATTGTGGGCCCGAACCACTGCCTATCTGCCTCCCACAACTCTTAAGTCCAATCCAAAAAGCCAATTTAATTCTCTGGTTGCCAAACATGTTACAATAAATTTATTTTGAACTTCAGCAATTCCAATTAGGGCTATACACAGGTAAAGGATATTTTCTTCAATTCAATCCTATTCAATTCTGCATACACTTATTTACATTATTATACATACACAGCTAAGCTCTATTCTGCATGCAATTATTATACATTATGATACATACACATCTAAGAAGTTTTAATGAAAATCACATCATGAAAAGAATAGTAAACATTTTCTTCTTATCTTAGTTCTTCCTAACATATAACAGTCTAAATTAACCATATTTCCTTTGAACTGTACTGTTCATTGTACTGTATGGAGGGGCTTCCTAACAGATCTGTGTCTCATTCCATGCTTCTGAACAGCAGAGCTAATTGTGGACTATTGAACTCAATAGGGCATGCCTTCCACTTTCAATTCTGCTATCCAGTGCATCAGATGAGAGCAGTTGCCTGTATTCTAGTTACATCCATTGTTCTATCTCTTTAAACACTAAATAATCAAAAAAGTTTAAACATAAAAATTTGAACAATTAAATTTATGTGTCTCTGTCTTGGGTTTCTAGCTTGAATCTCCCCCTTTTTCTAATTGTTCCTTCAATATTTTCCTTATGGGGTGTACAATGGCTTTGGAGAATCAAAAAATTTAGCATGCTCAGAAGGAGCTGAAAGTCCAATTAGAGAAGATTTTTGAGTGACAATTTTTACCCGATCATAATCAGGAGTGGGGCTTATAATCAATTATTATTTTGCTGAGACATCAGAGCCAGATGTTTCCACTGCTTGATGGCATTGAAACCATCTATGTAATATTTGAACAGGAGCCCTGGGTTCAAGATGTAAGGTATGCCCTATCTTTACCCAATCCTGCAACCTGAGCGTCCAGCTCAGGGTACCAGGACAATGATTTCCTATCTCCTCAATCAGCTTATTTATGTGAGCCTCAGATACTTTTGCACCTGATTTATGTAACAGGAATTTAAGTTCCTGAACATGTTTCTGCTAATGCTGAGACAGATTGCAACCCATACTTACCACTGAAGGGGTCCCTCGGGACGACGGTGCACCGTGGGGTCTATTTCAGATGGCAGTAAATACGTTGGCTGTTGCCTACCCCGGAGGGTTGTTGTCCCTGTTCGGGCACCATTTGTGGGGATTCAATAACCAGTCATTTCAGTGTCCAAAGATTTCTGACTGCCTGGGCAGTGTTTATTCTTTTTATACCATTTTTACAAGCAGAAAAGAGCAGCATAGATACAGAATTGGGATTGGAGAATAGATCCACATGGGTGAAACCCTTCAATCACATTGGCATAACCCCTCAACCAATCCTTAAGTTTGGTGATGTTAGTAAATGAGATCACCTGTATACCTGGAAAATCAGAGACGTTCCATCCCAACAGATAAGAGGATGAATAGAAGATGAGCTCATGGGATAGCAAAAGAGGCCCCCTCCACCAGGCTGCAGTGTGCTGCCAGCTTCTAGTGTCATCCAGGAAAACTCAGTGGCTACCACAGACAAGGGAAAAAAACTCTGAGCTATAGCTACATGAACTCACAGCTTATAAATTGCCTATCCCTGAAAAAAATATGGCAATGAAAATAAGGAAAATGTTTTTTAAAACTTATAGTTCAACATCTGGTTTATTCAAGAAAGACATTAGCAAAAAAAACCTGAGACCAAAATATCGGAGTGACAGGTAAAAATATTTGGTTCCTGACATATCCAAAAAGTTTAGGCCTGCATAAATGTGTGTATCTCTAGATTTCAATTTATAAGCCACAATAAATATAGTCCCAGACTGGAGGATAAAGCCACAGTGGCATTTTTTAAAATAGTAGTCTTTTTCTGACTTATATTCATTTGGTGAAATGGAAATATATCGAATAAGTAAGTGAAAGTTCAACAGATAGACATGGAAAAAATAGTCCATAAATTGATTATGTCAGGTCTATGACCTGTAACATAGTACTATGTAGAGCACTGTAAACTCCACTAAAATTAACAGGACATGCTTCCCCCGCCCCATGCGTATGCAAACTCGTGACAGTTCTACATTAGGCCTACTTCATTTAATTATATACTGTTGGAAGAAATATCCTTCTGGATTCAGTTCCAAGTGGGGAAAAAGACAGTGGAAACATGGAGGCTGTTTGGAAGGTTTAATGGTGGACAGGATCACATGGCCTAGAGCTCCAGAGTGAAAAGGAAGGATGATCACATGCTTCAAGGTGAAGGAAGAGATAAAAAAAGGACTGATATGCTGAAAGTGCCTGGGTTTTATAACCTTTGTTGGGATTTGAATTTGAGCTTGTATTCTAATTGGTTGTCAGACTCCCATGGGGCCATGCAGGGGCAACTCTGTAGGCTGTTCTGAGTTCCAGGCTTGATTGAGCCTTGCTGGTGATGCACTGAAAGGGCTTTGGGCAATTGCTATAGTTTTACCTGGAGATCTTTGTTATGTAAAGTATTCTGGCCCAGGCCTTAATGGCCCACCCATTAACAAAGGTGGGGGTGAGCTTCTACTTCTGAGGTGAGTTTCTGCTTCTGAGTTTCTACTCTTTTTAGAGGAAATATTCTGCCTTTTTAATATTTCCCAGGATATTTCATTTTTCTAGGAGAGGGGTGGGTGCTAACTTCCTACAATACATTGAAGAGGCTGTAAAACATCTGCAACCCAGCAGCCCCCAACTTTTGGGCACCAGGAATCGGTTCCATGAAGAGAGATTTTTTCAGTAGACCAGAAGGGGTGTGGCTTTGCGAGCTGCCTGGATCCTGCAGATGCGGTTTCGCTTATTTGCATGGCCCAGTTTCTGGTATGCTGTGGCCTGGTACTGGTTCACGGACTGGGAGTTGGGGATCCCTTCTCTAACCAACAACCCTGGGATCTTCCAATTGCTAGGCTACATTATCTTCTTTCTTCTGTCCACCAAGTTGCCTCTTTGCTGAGTTTTCCTGCTTAGGCATAGTAAATGTAAATGTAAACTAGAAAAGACTCAGGCTTGTAATTTTTGATACGAAATGATTCATAGATGGCCAAACATCTGCTTTTTTCCATGAGCAAATCTATTTGGAATATAATTCACCATTAAATATTTGAGGCCAAATCTTTTAAATTTAGGATATAACTTATCTGGGGCTAGAGCCTTAGGACAATTTATCCAGTTTTGACCAACAGATGGTGTGTAAACATGATTCATGGTATAGGGTGATTCATAATTCAAGGTAATAGCGGATTATTCAGTAAACCATGTTCAACAAACCATGATTTAGTGATATGCATTTACCTGAAAGGGAGTTTAAATTAAATAGATTACCATTTGTTGCCTTGAGGAAAGATAAATAAAAATATTTTTTGTTACTGTAGGAAGTTAGCACCCACCCCACCCCTAGAAAATTGAAATATCCTAGAAAATATTAAAAAGGCAGAATATTTCCTCTAAAAAGAGTAGAAACTCAGAAACAGAAACTCACCTCAGAAACAGAAGCTCACCCTCACCTTTGTTAATGGGTGGGCCATTAAGGCCTGGGCCAGAATATTTTACATAACAAAGATCTCCAGGTAAAGCTATAGCAATTGCCCAAAGCCCTTTTCATTACATCATCATCCAGCAAGGCTCAACCAAGGCTGGAACTGAGGACATCCTACATAGTTGCCCCTGCATGGCCCCATAGCAGTCTGACAACCAATCACAATACAAGCTCAAATTCAAATCTCAACAGAGGGTATAAAACCAGACACTCTCAGCATCTCAGCCCTTCCTTCTCTTTTCCTTCACCTTGAAGCATATGATCATCCTTCTTTGGAGCTCCAAGCCATGTGGTCCTGTTCACCATTAAACCATCTTTCCTAACAGCCTCCATGTTTCCAGTGTCTTTTTCCCCACTTGGAACTGAATCCAGAAGGATAATTCTTCCAACATTACTATTATTAGAAAATCCCTAACCTGCCTAGAATTCAAATGTTGACCGGCAAGAACTGAGTTGCTCTGGCTAGAAAATGAGGCTTGAAAAGAATTTATTTATAATATAACTAAAAATATAAATATAAAAATATAAATAAGAATATATTTATAATATATATTATATATATATAATATATTATAAATATAGATATATAAAATATATAAAATAAAGTCCCAGTTTAATTTAGAAAGTGTCCTCTGCCTGAGCAGCAGTCCAGTCCAAGTCTGTTTAAATATAATAAAGGATAACAAGAGCAGACAGAGGCCTTTAACAGTTAAGCACCATGACACATGACTGAGCCCAGGACACCCAGACAAACTTTCTCATCAGCATACGTTTATATGTAATTAATATGATATTCTTTTTTCTAAATTTTTAGCTACAGAAATCATTTGCCAGAAACAAATATATACAATTTGTTTGCTGTTCATTTTATTTTGATAATGTATATCTGCTTTCTTTGACTCAAAATCATATAAAAATTTGTCTAGCTTATATGTAAGTTACAGCAACTATGGTCAGATAGTCAACAAACCTGGTTTATGGAAACTTCTAGGTTCGTCTTGTCACCTGATGATATTTTTGGCTTGCTGAAAGAGGCCACTATAGGTCACTGCATTTATTTTATAAATCCTAATAGAGTACAGTAATTCATGGAACATTAGGTTTCAAGAGAAAATTCACAATATGAACTAGTACAGACTCTTAATAGTCTGCAAGCTCTATACTATAGAGGTAAAAGTTGCAATATAATGAAGAACATTCATTCACATTTTTTTTCTGATGATGGAGAAAAAAGGCATTTATTTATTTATTTATTTGGTCTTATATGCCGCACTATCTCCTGAAGGACTCAGGGCGGCTCACATAAAAACACCCAATACAAAAGTTAAAAGAATTAAAAACAAATTAAGCTAATAAGACCAAATAAATAATTAAAACCCAACCCACAAAATATTTAAAACAAAAGTCCCCCCTCTCAGTCCAGGCCGGTTTGTCTGAATAACCAAATCTTTAGGCCGCGCTGAAAGGAGCGGAGCTCAGGGGCTAATCATAGCTCCAGGGGAAGCTGGTTCCTAAAGTGGGCCCCCACAGAGAAGGCCCTCCCCCTAGGGACCGCCAGCCAACATTGTTTGGCCGACAGTACCCCAAGGAGGCCCTGTCTGTGAGCACGCACTGGGCGATTGGTGTTTGACCTGCTAGATTAGGAAGTAGATGAATTAGACCTTCCCACAAGGTCAATCTTTTCATTAATAAATTGGTTTGATACTGAGGCTAAAGAGATAATGAGTATAAAATTATCCTTTGCTGTAAAGGCTACTTCTTTGTCCCAATGAGAAAAAAATAGCACAAAGACAATGTGATGCTGTGGTGGTTTAGTAGCTATTAAACAGGAAAAACACCAAGAGGTATGATGAGGCAATCATTTCTTCCACCAAAACTCAACTACCCTCAAGCTTTAACTGCAGAAATGTATTACAATTGTTCTGTAATGGGCTTCAGTAGGCAAGGAGCAGACCAGCATAGATACAACAGCATTTATTGGCTCAAAACTGGAACTAAGGAACAGTAGGCAAATGCCTATAATTTATACTCTAGACCCACAGGGCCTTAACCAATCATAATTCTTGAAAAAGCCTGCCCAAATATGAATTTCTAAGTTTCCCTCCAAAACAGTTGGAGTTAACAGTTAGGGTCATCTAAAAGTTAGTTTTACTTTAGCATGGCTTAACACAACTACAGGTGAAACTCAAAAAATTAGAATATCGTGCAAAAGTTCATTTCTTTTAGTAATGCAACTTAAAAGGTGAAACTAATATATGAGATAGACTGCAAAGCAAGATAGTTCAAGCTGTGATTTGCCATAATTGTGATGATTATGGCTTACAGCTCATGAAAACCCCAAATCCACTATCTCAGAAAATTAGAATATTGTGAAAAGGTACAATATTCTAGGCTCAAAGTGTCCCACTCTAATCAGCTAATTAAGCCATAACACCTGCAAAGGGTTCCTGAGCCTTTAAATGGTCTCTCAGTTTGGTTCAGTAGGAATCACAATCATGGAAAGCTGCTGACCTGACAGTTGTGCAGAAAACCATCATTGACACCCTCCATAAGGAGGGAAAGCCTCAAAAGGTAATTGCAAAAGAAGTGGGATGTTCCCAAAGTGCTGTATCAAAGCACATTAATAGAAAGTTATGTGGAAGGGAAAAGTGTGGAAGAAAAAGGTGCACAAGCAGCCAGGATGACCGCAGCCTGAAGAGGATTGTCAGGAAAAGGCCATTCAAAAGTGTTGGGGACTTTCACAAGGAGTGGACTGAGGCTGGAGTCAGTGCATCAAGAGCCACCACACACAGACGGATCCTGGACACGGGCTTCAAATGTCATATTCCTCTTGTCAAGCTGCTCCTGAACAACAAACAACGTCAGAAGCATCTTACCTAGGCTAAAGAAAAACAGACCTGGTCTGTTGCTCAGTGGTCCAAAGTCCTCTTTCTGATGAGAGCAACTTTTGCATCTCATTTGGAAACCAAGGACCCAGAGTCTGGAGGAAGAATGGAGAGGCACACACTGCAAGATGCTTGGAGTCCAGTATGAAGTTTCCACAGTCTGTGTTGATTTGGGGAGCCATGTCATCTGCTGGTGTTGGTCCACTGTGCTTCATTAAGTCCAGGGTCAACGCAGCCGTCTACCAGGAGATTTTGGAGCACTTCATGCTTCCTTCCGCAGACGAGCTTTATGCTGACTTCATTTTCCAGCAGGACTTGGCACCTGCCCACACTGCCAAAAGCACCAAAACCTGGTTCAATGACCATGGGATTACTGTGCTTGATTGGCCAGCAAACTCGCCTGACCTGAACCCCATAGAGAATCTATGGGGCATTGCCAAGAGAAAGATGAGAGACATGAGACCAAACAGTTCAGAAGAGCTGAAGGCCACTATTGAAGCATCCTGGTCTTCCATAACACCTCAGCCTTCCATGCCACGCTGCATTGAGGCAGTAATTGCTGCAAAAAGGGCCCAAACCAAGTACTGAGTACATATGCATGCTTATACTTTTCAGAGGTCTGATATTGTTCTATGTACAATCCTTGTTTTATTGATTGCATGTAATATTCTAATTTTCTGAGATTGTAGATTTTGGGTTTTCATGAGCTGTAAGCCATAATCATCACAATTATGGCTTGAAATCATGGCTTGAACTATCTTGCTTTGCATGTAATGAGTCTATCTCATGTATTAGTTTCACCTTTTCAGTTGCATTACTGAAATAAATGAACTTTTGCACGATATTCTAATTTTTCGAGTTTCACCTGTATATATATTCGATACATAACACCAATAATTCCTGTTGTGTTGGAGCTAGAAATGAATTGGGTGTGTTGCTCACAAAATGGTGGCATGTGAATAGACAAATCCAGAATTGGTGTAGATTATCTCTGTTTCCAAGTATTTTTGGGAAGCAAGCAAATAGCATATCAGAAGGGCTGGAAGTGTACTAGTGCCTTATAATATATTTTCTATAATTATAGTTATAATTTATAAATATAATAGTGTATTGCTGAACAATGGGGAAGAGAATCATTAAATTAATAAAACTCAATGTAGGAGGCCAAATACATTAAATCACAGACAAGTTTCTGCCCATATTAAGATGGGAAAAATCCAAGAAAAACAATTCAAAAAGTCCCTTCAAGTATATTATGGTTCTGAATAGTCTAAAATTATTTCCGCCTAGTAAGTATCCGGTTATAGAGAGGACTGTCAATGTTTATTCATGGGTGATAAATGTAAGAAATGACATCAAACGTATTATAAAACAATAATAAACACCTACTGTACAAAGCATTATGATCATACTTTGATGGCTAAAAGGAACATAGTGTTATGTGCCTTCTGATCACACAAGATCCTGAGGGTGGGTGGGATGTGGGCAGATAAGAGTTTATAGGTTTTTCAATTACACATGTTGCCTAACAATTTAGTAGTCATTAAATGCTAGTCAAATAAAGAGACTTCTGTGTAAAAGACATAAGCCCATATTTTTCCAAGACTGGAATTTAAAAAAATTACACTATTGAAATGTAACTAAAGAGCACTTACACTTGTAGTTTTGAATTCATCAAAGGCAGATCTTAATATCTGAAAATGCAAGTCCCACTTTGGTTGGATTTGGTAAGATCCAGAATACTCAATCTGATTTTGCAAGGCTCTAATGCATTCGATTGCTTTGGAGTAGATGAGGCCCAACTTGGTTTTTGTTTTGGAGCAAAAATCGATGTAGAGAAAAAGAATTGTCATGCAAATATTGGCAAAGGCCTTTAGAGCTTAGTTATCCGGTTTTACGTATGCGTGCTGGCAGAATATTTAAATTATCTTGCGAGTTGGTAGGAGGGGCCTTGAAGCAAGTGGAGAGGTGGATGCAGCTCGCGAGCTTAACAGTCTCGGGTTTGAGAAGAAACGGGTGGGTCTTTTAAAATCCAAGTAAGATCCAGCAAAATCCAGCTTTTACCCACACCAGTTAATTGACCCTTACACAAAACTTAGCGCAGCTGCCCTGAGCCTATATTAGGCGGCCCCCGAGGAGGAAGACAGCAGCAGTAGCGAAGCCGCCGCCAAGCAGCCCTCTACAGTCAGTATGTAAACAATATATGGAAGTTATCAAGTAATGTTAAGGTAGTAAGCGGCAACAACCGCCCAGGGTGCAAAGGAGGCCCCTGGCCTGAAGCGCGCCCCAGTAACCCTTCCTTTTCCCTGCCCACAGAAGGGCCGACTGCCCGGTTTCCTAGCGGGCGAGGGGAGCAGAATCGGATACAGTCACACATCGTAGGAGGAGGCTGAAGGCAGTCGCTAGTACAGAAGAGGATGGATTTCCAGCAGCTGGCTGACGTTGCGGATAAATGGTGCTCCAACACCCCCTTCGAGCTTATTGCCACGGAGGAGACTGAGAGGAGGATGGATTTCTACGCAGACCCAGGCATTTCTTTTTACGTCTTGTGCCCGGAGAACGGATGCGAAGACAATTTTGTAAGTGGAGGAAGAGAAGGTGGGCGAGTGAATGGTGAGCGAGCGGGAACCATTCATTTTTGGCCGGGGCAAAAGGCTGGAGCGGGGAGGCTGCTAGCGGTTTTTTATTTCTTCAAAGTTGTATTCCTCTTTTCCCCGCTCGTTTGCGGAGATGGCGGAGAAGAGACGATTTTCCCTTCTTCCCCCACACAAAAACCAGGTGGAAGGAAAATGGAAGAACCTTCCATCGGTGAGAAGAGGGACCGCCATCCTGTTTATTTTGGATCGTTTTCGGGGAGTCTAGCAAGGTATTATTTCACTCTCCCCACCCCCACCCCCAGAACATAGTGGAAATGTCACCTGCGTTTTATTGATGTTTTATTCATGTTTTCATGAAGGTTAAATGGAGAAGTGAGCCTGTGGTGTGGTATACATAATGGCCTATTGTGGCAGCTTAACAATAACATTTACTGTGATTTCTCCCACTCTCTCATCCATTCAGCATGTGAAATATAACCTTTGCTTGTTGGCTAAGGACTGTTGCTTCTCTAGAAGATATTCTAAATTCTGGTTAGCATTTGTCTCCCCTCAGGGCTGTGCTTGCGCTCTGGAACTTTCAGAGAACCAGAAGAAGGTCTCTGGGGTTAAGTAAAGTATGTAACTGTACATAACTTGAGCTTTGGAAGTATAATCACATCTAGGTTACCTTGAGAACAGGAATTTCAGATACTGAGTTCACCACAGTTTGGCTAAGGAAGTAAAAGTTTATTTTGGTTTTCTAAACATTGGCTGCTTGAAAATATGTGGACTTCTACTCCCAGAGTTCCTCAGTATGATTGAATGAAGAATTATGGGAATTGAAGTCCACATATTGTCAAGTTGTCAAGATTGAGAAACACTGGTTTATTCTGTAATCACCCTGTTTCTACAACATTTTCAACCATGTGGCCTTGGTTTGTACAACAGGCTGGGCAAAACTGTTTGGTTAGCTGTTATTGGTTTAGTATGTCATGGAAGTATCAGTAGGCAATATGATTAGTTATCAAGAATATTGAATATTATCTGAAGAGCCAAGAGTTCTCCAGTGTTACTTGACGCGTGGGTTTCCCCATTTGCAGTTATCTATAGCAACCTCCGTTTTCTATTTTCATCTGATGCCTAGCACATAACTCTGGTAATTTAAAGCTATTCTTAAGTATCAGAATAAGAGTTTTCTCCCCCAACAGGTTTTGCAATGGATACTATTATGTACTGGGCTTCAATTGGCAAGAAGCAGATCAGCACAGCTACAACATTTATTGACTCAAAACTGGAACTGCGGAACAGCAGGCAAATGTCCGTAATTTATACCCTGGGCCCAAGGGCCTTAACCAATCATAATACTTAAAAAAGCCTGTCCAAATAGGAATGTTCTAAGTTTCCCTCCAAAACAGTTGGAGATAACAGCTAGGGTCATCTAAAGGTTAGTTTCACTTTAACAAGACTTAACACATATATATTCAATACATAACACACCTCCCCCCTAGGATGGTTCTTACCCTCAGCCTGTTCAATATTCATAGTCTTTGAGATAGACTGGGCCCATGGATCCTGGTGGACCGCCACAATGTTACTGGAGAGTCCTGTTTAAGTGGAGTATTGTCCGTCTCCAATTTGAAAGAGTCTTGATGGCCGTTTTGATGGCCCGTGAGTGGCGGCGGCTCTACTGCCCACTGTTTTTGTGGAGGTGGCCATAGGTAGTGTAGGCAAACTCGGAGGAAAATAGTTCCCTAGTAGATCTGATAACACCTCAGGATCCTCACCCGGAACTGGCTCGGTCTGCAGACGCCATAACTGATCAATGTGATTAGATTAAATTAGAATTAGATTAGAATTCTTTATTGGCCAAGTGTGATTGGACATACAAGGAATTTGTCTTGGTTCAAATGCTCTCAGTATACATAAAAGAAAAGATACATTTGTCAAGAGTCAAGAATCAAAGTACAACACATAATGATAGTCGTAGGGTACAATAAGCAATCAAATCTTACTAGGAAGCAGTCAATATAAATCGTAACGATACAAGCGACAAAGTTATAGCCATACAGTCACAAGTAAGAGGGGATGGGTGATAAGGAGTGATGAGAAGATTAACAGTAATAGTAATGCAGACTTTGTAAATAGTTGAACAGTTTGGGATTATTTGTTTAGCAGAGTGATGGCTTTCGGGGAAAAACTGTCCTTGTGTCTAGTTGTTCTGGTGTGCAGTGCTCTAGAGTGTCGTTTTGAGGAAAGGAGTTGAAACAGTTTATGTCTGGGATGTGAGAGGTCTGTAAATACTTTAACAGCCCTCTTTTTGACTTGTGCAGTATACAGATCCTTGACTGAAGGCAGTTTGATACCGTGTTTCCCCGAAAATAAGACACTGTCTTATATATTTTTTGGCTCCCAAAAACACACTAGGTCTTATTTTTGGGGTAGGTCTTATATATTTATGGTGCCAAATAGTGGGTGTGAGTGTGTAGGGGGGGTGCTTCATGGGTGCACGGTTGCTCCCTGAAAAGTCTTCCTGGAACTGGAGATTTGCACTAGGTCTTATTTTCGAGGTAGGTCTTATATTAGGGCAGGTTTAGAAAATAGTGCTAGGTCTTACTTTCAGGGTAGGTCTTATTTTCGGGGAAACAGGGTAGTAATTGTTTTTTCTGCAGTCCTAATTATCCTCTGAAGTCTGTGTCCTGTTGGGTTGTAGAACCAAACCAGACAGTTACAGAGGTGCAGATGATAGACTGTATCAGCAGCTCTACAAAGGAATTATTGAGTCTATCATCTGCACCTCTATAATTGTCTGGTTTGGTGGCATCTGATTGTACGATCATTCCCCAGAATAACCTCTTATGACAAGGGGCCTGTTACCTTAATTACCTTAGCTGCTACCCAAAGTGCCCCACTCCGATAGTTCCTGGTCCAGACCAATTCACCTGCTGTAAGTTCCTGGGGGGCGAGGTTTGGCTGAGCCGTTTTCCGCCGCTACTCTGGGTGAAATTAGTCAAGCTTCATGGTGAGCTGGTGGTCCCACTTCAGCTCCACTAGGCTGCGACCTGTTGGTGTACTGGGAATCGTGTGTCGACACAGGAGGAAGTTCGCCAGCGATGATTCCAGTCACCAGTTGTCATCCGCTTGAGCTCCTTTGTGGTCCTGACTATTCGTTCGGCCTGACCATTGGTCGTGGGATGGAATAGAGCAGATGTTATGTGCTGGATTATGTTAGCATTAAGAAACTCTTCTGCCTGAACTGTGCTGTGTTGTCGGACACAATTACATCCAACCGACCATGTGTGGCGAATAATAACCCTGGTCATTGTCACTGATGAGACCGGTGCCACTTCCAACCACTTGGAATAACTTTCCACTACTATCGGGAACACCTGTCCCTGGAAAGGGCCCACAAAGTCAATGTGCACGAGACCATGGGGTGTGTGTGGTCTCCCAGGCTGTGCATTGGTGCTTGTGGCATCTCCAGTCAGGTTTCTTGGCAGGCCTGGCAACTTGATTCTCAATGTCTTTGTCCAGGCTTGGCCTCCACCAGTAGCTCCTGGCTAGAGCCTTCATCCGAACAATTCTTGGGTGCCCCTTATGTAGGGAAGCTAGCATCTTGGAGTGAAGACTGGATGGAATGATGACACTGCTGTCCCACAGCACACATCCCTTGTGGGCAGGCATTTCATTTTTCTGAGAAGCGTAGTGCTAAAACTCAGGGCCTGACCGGGCCTCTGGCCATCCCCTTAACACCCACTTGAGATAGTGGCTAAGTGTTCTGTCCATGGTGATTTCAGCTGCAACATCCCCTACATGTAGGGGTGCTTCAGGCAGGTTCTGGATCGCCAGAATACAACAAGCTGGGGCTGGATCCAGCTCAGTCTGTGGTAGAGGGCAGTCAGCTGAGAGCATCAGCATGGCCATTTCCTTGCTCGGCTTGTGGACTAGCCGGTACAAATTTGCAGCCATGAAAATGAACCATCGTAGCATTCGTGACGACAGGATCTGCAGTATCTGTTTGTAAGCTATAAAGAGACCAAACAGAGGTTTGTAGTCTGTAAAGATGGTGAAGGTTCATCCATATAAGAAGTCATGGAACCTCTTAATACCAGCCACTGTGGCGAGGGCTTCCTTGTCTATCTGGGCATAGTTCCTTTCAGCCAATGATAACGTTCTAGAATAGTATGTGATGGGGGCCTCTGTACCATCTGGCATCCTGTGGCTTAGTACTGCCTCAATGCTGTATGGTGAAGTGTCACAGGCTAGTGTTACTGGTAGGGTTTCATTGAAATTTGCTAGGACTAAGTCCGAGGATAGCAACAATTTTACTGCTTTGAATGTTTTGTCTTGAGTGCTTGACCAGACCCAGGGTGCTTGCTTGTCCAGTAGGCAGTGTAGCGCTTCTGCCAGGGCAGCCTTATGCTATAAGGAGTTGTAAAAATTGAGCAAGCCCAGGAATGCTTGAAGTTCCCCCTTGGGTTTTGGTGCGAGGGCTTTGCTGAATTGCCTTTAGCTTTGCTTCAGATAGATGGATTCCGGCACTGTCAATGCAGGAACTCAGGAATTCTGTGGATTCTACGCCGATCTGGCACTTTTCCCTTTTGAGTTTAAGGCCTGCCTTGCTGAAACGTTGGAGTACTGCGCGGAGTTCTGCCAGAACTGCAGCTGATTCCCTCGCGATCAGGACATCATCGAGGTACAGGCAGATGCTGGGAATGTTCTTCAGTGTTCGTTCCATAATACTTTGGAACAATCATGATGCTATGCTTACCCCAAACTGCAAGCGGCACATCAGAATGTACCTCTGTATGTGACTATTGTTTATGCTTCTGTGGTAGTGTCATCTACTGGTATCTGCTGGTAGGCCTGGGCGAGGTCTAGCTTAGCGAAGATTTGGCCTCCCTGGAGAAAAGCTTACATTACCCTGTACATGTGGCTTACCACTGGTACAGGGCAAGCATGCTGCTGTAGTGTCTAGTTTATGGTGCACTTGTAGTCTGCACAGATTTGAACGTCCTGTTAGGCTTAACTGGAGTCACTATGGGAGTCTCCCACTGGCTATAGTCCACAGGTTGGAGCACTCCCTGCTGTACCAGCTTGTCTAGTTCCACATCAATTTGAGGCTTCAATGCAAAGGGAACCCTGTGCAGTTTTAATCGGATTGGAGTTACTGTCAGATCGAGGTTGAGTGAAATGGCTGCCCCTTTATATTGTCCCAGCTGTTTGCTGAATACATCAGCGTATTGTTGGCATACCACTTCTAGATCGGCTATTTGGGTTCGATGGATGCTCATTACCCTGATGCCCAGGGCCTCGAACCAGTCCAGTCCTATGAGGCTGGTGCACAGCCCCTTTACGACCACTATGCTGAGGGGACCCTTGAACTCCCTGAATTGTACTCCAATGGTAGTTTTGTCCCTTATAAGAACATGGCGATTTTGGAAGTCCGTTAGCACTAAACTCAATTATTTGAGCGAGACCCACCACTGGCTACGTTTGCAAATGTGGTTGAAAGTCGTGGAGGAGATAATGGACAGGGCAGATCCAGTATCTAACTCCATGGAGCATGGGACCCCTTGAAGTTTTAGTTGGAGTCTTTATCTTTGATGGGGCATTGGGCCCGTGTGTTAAATGCTACACTTTCCTGAGCAGTATTCAACTCTATTCTGTCCTGGAGGCATTTTCCCCTTGTGCTGCTGTGTCGCAGGTTTCGTTTCCCACTGACGACCTCTGCAGACTCTGGCAGTGTTCCCTTGCTTTCCACAGGCATGGCATACTGCTGTGTGGAATCTGCACTCTGTTCTTTCATGCTGTCCCCCGCAGCTTGAGCAGCCCTATGGGGGGGAGTTGCTTGCTCTGTGGAGTATGGCCATATGGGTGGCTCTCTCCACAAGCAGTTGATTTCATCGCTCTCACTGACCTCCCCTGAATCTTCTGCGGTCTCTTGGTGGATTGCTGGGGGGCTGGTGTGTGTTTTTGGTGGCCAGAGAGTCTTCACTGCCCCTCTGGCAGCCTCATCCACCATGACGTCCTTCAGTGTGTCTTGGAAAGTCAGTTTCTCCATGGCGAATAGGTGCTACTGTATTTTATTATTATGCAGGCTGCAAACAGGCCTGTCTCTGAGATGGTTTTCCAGATCAGGGAACTCGCATTGGTGCGACACTTAATGAAGGGCTGCCACAAACTCTGCTGCAGATTCCCCAGATCTCCGGGCGATGACCAAGAGTTTAGGCTCAAAATGTTCCCTTAATGTTTTTTTTGAGGTCTGCATAGGCCACTGTCTCTATGCTTGCTGGTGCTATAAAGTTTTCAGTGATATCAAACGTGGCCTGTGCACAGACACGTAGCAGGGTTGCCACCTTCAGGCCATCATCTGTGACCTGGTTAGCCCAAAGATAGTTGTCTACTCGGGAAATGTGAGCTCCACTGTTCTGGGTGAGTAATATCAAACTCATTGAATCTTCCTAGTTTAGCCATTTTGGAAAGGCCCTTGTGCTAGTTAATGCCTGTAGTGTTGCGGTTGGAGCTGGGCTGCACTTAGGAGTCCTGGGGACGGATCCCTTAGGTATGTCTGTGCCTCCAGTTTGTCTTACTGGCAGGCAGGGTGGGGAGCATGGTCCCACCAGGGCTCTTTATCTAGTCGAAGACCCAGTGATTTCAGCGTGCCTCCAGTGTGGTTTACTGATAGGTGGGGATGAAGACTAATCCTCCTGGGGTTCATTACCCAGCCTATCACCCAGTGATTTCAGTCTCTTAGCAGCAGCTCTATCCTCTGCAGCATCCCACCTTCATCGCCACTATTGTGTAGTGGGCTTCAGTAGGCAAGGAGCAGACCAGCATAGCTACAACAACATTTATTGACTCAAAACTGGAACTGAGGAACAGTAGGCAATTGCCTATAATGTAAGGGCCTTAACCAATCATAATACTTGAAAAAGCCTACCCAAGAATTCCAACACAGCCTCAATAGAAGTAGTCTTTGGGAATTGTTTGTGTGCCTGTGTTTACTGGATTTTATTTTTCAAGTACAGCTTTTTATAGAGAGTAACCCAAGTAAACTGCTGAGAAGCATGAGATTGTCCACCAAATTTCAATGAGGACGGTACCAAAAGTACTGGGTATACTTAGGGAGATCTTTGATTGCAATAGCTCTTACCTTGATTTGGAACCCTGGCTATTGGATTGGAAATTGGTCACCTGCAAGCAGCACCGCACTGCACTTCATCGTTGGAGCTTTTGCTCAACTACTCCTGGAGCTTACGCAAGAGGCATGACACCAATGGCATGATACCACCAGCAGTAACACATTAGTGGAGGGAATTCTGAAACCTTCTTCCTTGATAACCAAGAGGCCTTTCCCAAATCTGTCCTGGGATGTAGCGCAAACTTCTGCGTGATTAGTTGGACATTTGCTCATTGTGTTTAGCGGAGGCCCGCTTTAAAAAAAGGTCGAATAAGGAGCTGTGATACGGCAAGAGCTCCAAGTTATTGTCAGTTCAATGTCTGGATACCAGGGGATTCTTTCTCGTGATGTCTTCGTTATCCACCATCACAAAAAAGCCCTAGTTAATAAACTAAACAAGGAAACTACAGTAAAATAAAATTGATTGTGGCTGTACAGTAATATATTTAAAAACTCAGTATTCCCCTCTTTGTCTTAAGTGTCTGAGAAATTCATTCCTAAAAAACAATATACTGGTTAAAAGCTAAACGAAGGAGGTCATTTGCAAGATGTATGAAGCTCCTGCTTTAATAAATAGGGGATCATTGATAATAATTCTTCAGACTGGCAATCTTTTTTGTAAAAGAACATGGAAGTACAGAAGAACATATATTTTTCTGCATGTTGGTTTCATCTTAAGTGAGTATATGTATTGATTAAATTGCATCGATTGAAAATAGAAAAAGCCTACCCCAGTATGAATGTTCTAAGTTTCCTCCAAAACAGTTGGAGTTAACAGTTAGGGTCATCTTTCACTTTAGCAAGGGTTAACATGACTATATATATTCAATACATAACAGATACAATCTGATTTATTTTACTAACAATTGGCCAATGACTTCTACAGAATGTGATCAGCCTGGCACTTATTGATCACTTTCGATTAGCATGAATTCACATCCTCCACTTCAAATCCTGGGTATTGTTTTCAATGGTCTGCTTTTAATAGGGAGCAAGACTGGGCCTTTCAAATTCAGCTCACCCTGTTTGATCGAACTCAAACTGATCCTTGGGTAGAGAACTAGATCAGCCTGAAAAGGAGCTGATCAGTGATTATAGTGGGATTGTATAGTAGACCAAAGAAAAAGAAAATTTACTTTTCCTATGCTGTCCATGGTGCAATTCTCTCCATGCCAGCTTTCACACTACTTTTGAATGAGGTTTAATGGTGGTTTGGTCACTTTGAATGTAGTTGCCCCAAAATATTTGAGCAAGACCAGAGACATTTTGTCAGAAAGCTAAACCCCACAGTCTAGTCATCTATTAAAACTTACCTCCTATTCCAGTTCCAAACCGCATTAAGAAGAGGATGCTAGATCCTCCTCTCCACAAACACACACACAAATATCAGTTGGTGACTTTTGTTGGAGGGGGAGGAAAACAAATAATGTATATTTCCCTCCTCTAGATTTTTTCTGAAGGAACCACTGTGGAAGAATGCCTTTGATTTTGCTGCCTTTATTAATTTAAACAAATGGTTTTAGAATGAGACATACCTTCCTCAACCACGTCTGCCTGCCTGTAGAATATGACACAGACATGAATGAGATAGCTACTTTCTGCCAACAGTATGTCTTAGTTTGCCAAACCTTTTCTCTTATCTCTTATTTTAGAGATAAAAAGCAAATCTAGTTTGGTTAACTATAAGAGGAAAAGGCAATTTGTTTTATTTTATTCCATAGCTGCTAATCTACTCATTAACTCAAACTCTCCAGTCAAATTAGAAAGTTAAGATTCAAAACCCATACTCAGCTATCTCAGGATTATAAAATAGTGTGCGAGTTTTGATTTCTCAGAACTCTTGTTTAGGGAGAGGTAAAAAGAAAAGGGTTGCTATTCTGGTCATTAGTCCGTCTTTAATTTCAGCTGCATGTTCCATGCAATCTCATAAATCCTCTATATTGACAAAGGTGGTTTTTTTTAAAGTACAGCAAGGGAAGCTCCAGCACACTGCTGGATCCAGGCAAGAGTGAAGAAAACTCTCCCCCCAACCCAACCAAGGGTCAATTCAGTGACCAATCAGGATTACAGATGTGACCACATGACATGAACTACATCTCCCATGAGGCATTAACTACATTTCCCATGAAGCATTCCCTTAAGGCAGTGATGGTGAACCTTTTTGGGCTCCTGTGCCAAAAATTGTGCATGCACTTGCACACTTGCACTTGCATGCCAGCACCCAGAAGGCAATGCCCATCCCCCATGCATGCACGCGCAATCCTCACCCACCCCCACTACCCCCTTACCTGCACTGCACCTCACAGCTGATTTTCAGCCTGCCAAAGGCTTCTGCAGGCTTTGCAGGATGAAAACTAGCCCCGTTTCATCACTTCCGGTATTTTTGGAAAAACAGGAAGTGACAAAACGGGGCTAGTTTTTGGCCTGCAAAGCCTGCAGAAGCCTTCCTCAAGCCTTTGGGAGGCCGAAAAAGGCCTCAAACCAGCTGAAAATCAGCTGTGAGGTGCACGCATGCGCAGTGAGGTAAGTTTGCCTGCAGCTCATGTGCCGGCACAAATGGCTCTGCGTGCCACCTGTGGCATGCATGCCATAAGTTCACCATCACAGCCTTAAGGGGACAGCTCCCATTCCCAACTAACTACATAGTGTTTAACCAGCACAAAGCTGTCCACCAATTCAAACTGGTTAAGACAAGCGAGTCCCGGCAAGTCGGGATCCTTTTGTACTGCTCTAAGCTGTATAAGTATGTTAGAGAATTCCCGGAGCTGGATAGATTTGTTGAGACTGATTTTAGGGAAGCTGTAGAGGCGGGCCAAGAGCGAGGATTCCACCTCTGTGGGAGCGCCATACTCCTCGTTGAGTCTCTTCCACATTAACCGAAGGGCAGTGTCTGGGTCTCTCAAGTGGGATCCATAAATGTCCTTCACTGCTTCTGCAGATCGCAGCCCCAGCCATGCTATCTAATGTACAAGTACTTCATCAGGCTGCAGTCATGCGGCCTGAATGATAAACATGAAAATACTCTTCCATAGTAGATATCATTTGCCTGGCTTGTCAGAAAATTTGTATACACCACTAGCGGCCAAATCTAGCTTTCCTCTCCTCGGTGCCAACTCTCTCCAGAGTGCTGGATCATTGGCTGAGGTTGCATGGGGGTTGTAAATAAGGTGCATTGGTATGGTGAGGTCTCCCTTTGGATTCTCATAGACTTGGTCTGGGTTGTGTCTCTGCGGCGGCTCATAGTCATCTTCTTTGTACTTCCTGAGGAGGTTGTCCTGCCATGCTGTATGCAATAGTTGTGCTTCATGCTGCTGGACAGGCCAACCGCGTTCATCTTGGTGTATCTCTGAGCTCGAATTGTGTTGAGGTTGTGGCAGGAACTGCATTGCCTTTAGGTTGAGCTGGGGAGTTGCTGCTTGATGTATGTCCCCTTGCTGAGAAAACTTCATTGTTACCAGTGGGCTGATTTGCTTGCCCTGTAGGTCTTGAGACATTGGGGTAGGTTTTCCGTTTTTGGGGATGGAGTCTTGAGTTTTAGGTCTTACAATGTCAATTTTTTGACTGGTGTTTAGATCCTGTGGTTGAGATTCTCCCCCTTGATCCCCTGGTTTTGGGAGACTGCTAACTAACTGTGCCGGTTCCACCTGCTCGTGCTGTAGTGAGTACTGCTCATCCACATAGGCCTTGACACATTTATCTGGGCTCTCTCTTTCCAACTCTCCAAGGTTGAAGTTGAGGGAGGCGTCGTCAGCCACCTTCTGCAATGCTGTGTCCCGTGCTGTCTTTGCTGCCATCTCCCTTTGTCGTTTGAGCAACTCCAATTGGGCCTGAGCTTTGGCCATTTCTGCCTGTTGCCTGGCCATTTCTGCCTGTTGGCTGGCCATTTCTGCTGCTTGAGCTGCTACTGCCTCCTTCTGCCGTGTCACCTCCATTGTTGCATGTAGATCTGCCTTCACTACTGCAGCTTCGATTTAAGCTTCTACAGCTCGTTCGGCATAACTTGCTGCTTTTGAGGCCTTAGATGCATCACTGCGATGGGAGGATGCTCTCGAAAGATGGGAAGAGCTAGCGGCAGAGAATTGCCGTGAGACACTGGAACCTACTTGAGATCTAGTTGGCTTGGGATGGAGGGAGGAGGCTTTTTTAGAACAGTGGGAGGAAGCCATATGTGATTGAGGGGCTACGTCGGATGTGGTCCTCTCCCTTGACATTTCTTCCAGCTGTAGCGCGTCGTGGAGCTCTGCCTGGAGGGAGTCTTTGCCTCTCTGAACGTAGTCCTCGCGTTCCTTGTTTAACTCCTTGAAGCATTGTATGTGTCCTTGGAGCTTTGAGTCGCCCAGCCTCAACTGGATGGTTTTGAGGTTACTTTTGCTGTCTCTCCACCATGCGAGAAGCTCATCTCTTTCTCCAATGAGTGGATGCTCTCGAGAGACAACTTGCATTTGGGGGTGTCACAGATCTTCAGCAGCTCCGACCATGAGTCTGCATAGCGTCGACACTGCCTGTGCCAATCCTCCCTCAAGTGTAACTCCATGGCCTCGGTAGGCTTTCTTTGCTGTCTGAGGTTGTAGGCTTTCTGAGGTACCCTTTCCTCTTCAGAACTTTGGACATCCGGTTTGGGGTTTTGGGAATCAAGCTCCACATTTACATCAAAGGTGGGTGGTGAGTTTGAGTCTTCTGCACATCAGAGATATCTGTCACGGCTGAAGACGCTGCCATGTTTTAAATTGGCAAAGGGTGAATTTTGGAAAATTTAACGGTTTTCGGTGCAATTTCCCTTTTTCCACTAGGGTGCGCTGCAAGCGGGTAGCTGAATTTAGGCGACTCCGATGAAATTCACTACTTGACCATTGGGGTGCACTGCAAGCAGATAGCAGAATTTAGGAGACGCCGATGAAATTCACTGGTTGGCCACTAGGGTGTGTTGCAAGCTCTGGAAGATGCTGGTGCAATACACTGGTTGGCCACTAGGGTGCATTGCAAGTTCTGTAAGATGCTGGTGCAGTACAATGGTTGGCCGCTAGAGTGTGTTGCAAGCTCTGTAAGACGCTGGTGCAGTACACTGCTTGGCCACTAGAGTGCATTGCAAGCTCTGTAAGATGCTGGTGCAATACACTGGTTGGCTGCTAGAGTGCGTTGCAAGCTCTGTAAGATGCTGGTGCAGTATACTGGTTGGCCACTAGAGGGTGCATTGCAAGGGGTAGCTTGATTACAGGCTCGTGGCATTGAAGATTAGTCACCAAAGGATGCTGCAGATTTAACTACTGTTTTGGAGCAAACTCTGGTTAGGCTTGTTCCCTTTGTTGAGGAATGTAGGCTGGCGTCCTTAGACTTAAGATTGCCTCTAAATTCCAGTAAAGGGAATGCTTCTTCAGCTTTGCAAACAAAGTTAAACAACAGGCTGGGTTTGTTTACCTCCTTACAGATGTATATTCCCTCTTTAGGGGGGTTGGTTTTTACACGCAGAGTGACCAAAGGTATTTATGGCTCATTTCTATGGAGATGGCTCATCTCCATGGAGATCTCTTTCAATTGCTAATACATTCCCTCAGTTCCTTGTAAGGCCAACCTAAAGTATTTATGACTCGGTTGCCTGGAGACCACCATCATAAACTCGAGTAAAGATGGGCCCCTTTTATTGCCTATTTCCTCTGTGGCACGAATTCCTTCATCCAGATGAACAGAGAGGAATCAACTTTTTGTTTTAGTAACTCAAGAGCCAGGAGATAATACAGCTTCCTTACTCAAATCAGCCTCTTGTTTGCAAATACAGTCACAGAGGTAGCACACAAATGGATGCAGAGGGAGACAGAGATGATGCCACTTGTTTGTCTCTTGCAAATGGGGGGATTTCTGGCCCCTCCCAGTAATTTAAACGGGCTTTATAACTTTCTTGCTCAGAGAGAGAGAGAGGGAGGGAAGGAGGGAAGGGGAGAGAGAGAGAGAGAGGAGAGAGAGAGAGGATTCAGGGGTTAAATTCTTTGTTGCTTTCTGATTTGAAAGGATTTCACTCAGCTTCATACTTGGTTAAGAGGAAGTCAGAATCAAACTTCTTTTCACTAATTTAAGAAGAAATCAGACTCACTTTTTTCACTGTTCATAGGAAATCAGATTAAACATCTTTTCACTTTCTTGGGAAATCAGATTAAACATCTTTTCACTATGCTGTCTCTAATTTTCTGGCTGAATATAGAGACAGGTTGTTAAATACTACAAAGGCTTCCATACAAGGTTTTCTTTATCGGATTATATTAGGCATCCTCAAGGTATAACTCACAGTTATGTTGAGATTCATCTAATGTCCAATCTTTGCATGGTTGTCTTCATAGTGTGAAAAGATGGTTATCTTCATCCCATAACAATACAGCAAGGGAAGCTCCAGCACAATGCTGGGTCCAGGCTAGAGGGAACAAAGGCTCCCCCCAACCCAACTAGTGGTCAATTCAGTGATAAATCAGGATTACAGATGCGACCACATAACATGAACTACATCTCCCATGAGGCATCAACTACATTTCCCATGAAGTATTCCCTTAAGGGGACAGCTCCCAATTCCCAACTAAGTATATACTGTCTAACCAGCACAAAGTCATTATCTTTTTGTCCAAATGTACCTTAAATGATTATTGTGAGGATATATGACCTGTAACTTAATGACCTGTGATTACAATCTTACAGCAATTTTTATAGTCAAGGGGTGGTCACATTCAGCCCTTTGCCCTTCCCCTAATAATGCATGCATAACAGATAATATTGATTGGTTATTTGGATTTCAGCCTCCTATGTTGCGTCATCTGTGTTTCACCCTAGGTCACGGATATCTTGCAAAGTGTCCTAGTTTCATGTGCCAGCTATGTGGTTTTGGGGTTTTTTCTTATAAGCAAGCTATTCTTTTTCCTAATATTCTGGCTAGTGTTTAAGATGTTAACTTCTACCTCGCTAAGAATGTGCGGTTCCAACCCCTTTCCTATTGCAGAGCAGCTCAAGGTAGCTCCCCCACTCCCCGCGACCCTCTCCTTCCACAGAGAAAAGTAAAAGCAGTTTTAAATCTTTGTCTGAGGCAGCACCCCCACTCTCCCATGACCCCCCTCCTTCTGTAGAGAGGGAGAAGACAGGAAGGAGTAAGGCTGCTTGAGGCAAAGAAATGAAGACAAGAGAAAATGTTTTATCAGAATTCATATTCCTCACTCTCATGTCCATTCTATCCATACCTGGGTCCTATCTCCACATATGACCCTTCTTCTGATCCCCAGGGCCGCCTCTGTACATACATCCCATCATCTGATCCTTTACAACCCTTGACATAGTGATAAAAAAGCCAAGATTAAAGGAAATTCAAGATCTATTGAAACAAATGCTGATCAATAAAAAATGTAAAAAAGAAAACCTAATAGTTAAATACTCAACATTATTTTAAGAATTATAGGGGAAAATAATGATTAAAGAATTTGACATGGCTCTGACTTTTGTTGGTCTTTAGTGTAATTTGTGGCCTTGCAAATTAATTTAACATAGTGTTAAACTTCTTAAATTCTAAAAAGAGATTTATCTGTGGAATTATATATTACAGTGAAAAAATACTATGACAATATTCTCAATGTTGGGGCTTTGAAAGGTAATGAAGTAGAGCATATATAGAATTTAATATAGTGATAGTATTATACCATGATTTTATCTAGTGAGTGCTTCTTAGCTTCTGTTTGAAAATATGGAATTAGTTAATGGAAATCACTGTAGTTGAATTCTACAAGAGCTGATGGCATTATACTTTGGGGTAGCTTGATTCTTAAACAAAAACATCAGAATCTGGGAGAATCAGTGAGTCAATCTTTGATTAGGAGAGATAGAACTTGTTAGAGGCCTCAGTTGATCCACAGTGATGTATGGAATTTTTTATTTGTTTTGGGAAGGTTTGGATGACTACTGTAGTACTTTCTTCAAGGGAGTTTGGCATGAAACTGCTCTGTTTAGTTATATAGTTTAACTGTATAGTTTATACAGCTTTGTTTTTAACGAAGGGAAAAAATTAACCTTGCTTACTCTTTTTTAGCTGCTACGGTGGAAGCAAAAACAATTACCCTCCTTTTTTCTCTTTGTTAGCTAGCAACCTTGTATTTAACAGTGTGTGTACTATTACTTTAATAAAAGCATTATTTTTCTCCTCTTAATATTAAAGCTGCACCTAACTGTTTTTAACTATTCTTGAAAAATTCATGTAGGGTTGACCTTAACTGCTACCACTATTTGGATAGAAGGCCTTGAGAAAATCTCAGGGCTGTAGAATTAGATAGGAAAACCAGAAAACACTCTGGGCAAGAGCACAATGACCTTTTTACCTTCATTTAAGGGTAATTATTTAAATACTTTTTGTCTCAGTGCTGAATCACAGGGATGGGTTGTATACATTGATTTTCTTTCCAAGGCTTTACTAACTTTTAACTAATTTTGTGACTAGTGCTATGCGTATTTAACATAGTGCTATTTCAAGAATATGCCATTAAATTTTCCATTCTTGCAGCATCTGCAAATGTGTACATTTATCACTTATCTTCCCATCTCATTCACTGTTAGCTTGCAGGTTTTCATCCATCTCTTCATAATCCATGAGGCTTCTCTTTCTTTTTTCTGTTGCCAGAATTTGAATGCTAAGTTGCTGGTTTATTAAGGAACAAATCTTGAGCTGTGGCTTAATTTCAGGATGAGATTCTGGCTATTAACCACTGTAAAGCACTGCTTTTTATTTAGGAAAAGTATGGAATTTGTCCTATATCAAACTAAGATTTCCACTCGCATCACCCTACAGTAGGAGGGAAAGAAGGAATTCATGGCTTTAGATTCATTCAGTTTAGTTTCTGAACCTATAAACAAATATCCAAATATACAATTTAGATGGGGTGGTGATATAATTTATGCCAATGTTTATATCTGGGAATCCAGAAGATTTAATTTTATCCTTTAAAATATCCAGTTCTGCATGTTGCTTTTTTCTGCCTCTTTCAAGTGTAGATTAATTACCATTTTTTCCTTTCAATTTCCTATACAACTGTAGTGGAATCTTTTCCAATGTGAATTTTTATTCATTCGTAAATGGGCTTTCAAAGCATAAAAAGACAATCCTTGTCTAAGGATCTTACAATCTAAAATTCAGTAGTTTGGAGAAAATAAACTGAGAAAGGAAAGGGCAATGAAAGAAGATTAAACAACAACAATAAAAAGCAAAGCATTTATTTTATTTCAACATACTTAGTTCTGCTATTTTTCTTGGTGTAGTTAAGCAATCAGTGATTATTTTATTGAACAGATTTTATTCTATTCACTCCTAATGGTTCTAGACATTTTATAAACATAATGAAAGCAATAAAATGTTATCTACCAATATGCACAGAATAGGAATTTTAGAAAGTCTGCTTAAATATTTAAGCTCCATCATGAACTGGATGGCAAATGCATAATATTTTATAGGTCCTATCACAGGAAAACAATGATAGCAGGATGTAATAGAGTATTCCAGCCTTGTAATTTTTATCGTTCCTTCTGCTCCTCTATTATACAAATCATTATCAGTTGGGATATAATTTTTGTCGCATACACACTTTTTGCCAAGCTGGGCTACTGAACAATCCAACCAAAATGCTCCATTTGCTGTCATCTGAAACATCTCTTGAATATTGAAGCTGCTTCCAAAGACAAGTTTTGTTTTTTTGAAGTGATGCCAGGTATTGAGAAAGCTTGGCCTCCCTCATGATGCATCTTAATAAGTCTTCCTTTGATGTTCCAGACATTAAGTGATATAGAGTGCCTGAACTTTTATTACATTGATCAGCCCATAGAGAATGCAGACACACTGAGAGGCACTGTTAGTACTTGCCCTCTAGCCTAGGATTCAGTGATTCCTATAGTCTGCCAAAGCTTGGCTTAATCATTTTATGTCAGATTTATTTCTTTGGGTGGATCATTTAGAAACAGTGATAAGCAAGATTACTCACACTATAACATCTTAAAATCTAAGCTGTTATTTGATGTATGCATGGAATTGATTGATAAAAGATCTGAAAACAATTTTCTTAAACTATATTTTCTTAGTGCTTAGAAACCATAATGTGCAAAAATTCCTAGTCAGTATATCAAATCATTCAACATATTTGGAGGTGCTAGTTTAGGAAGGGGTGATCTTATTGATAATAATTAATCCATAATTTGCCTGAAAAGGTTCATTTTTTTAAAACTTGGACTAAGGCTTTGAAAATCTGTGCCTTTAAGATTTGCCTCTATTGGTGTCCATCAAATTTACTGCCTTGCATGGCATTTTAAATTTTCTTTAAAAAATCTAAAGTTGAGCAACTGCAAGTTCAAAATAAGATTATAGAATTTTCCTAAAAAAATTAAAAATATGGCAATTGTAAGCCAATGTTTGAAATGTGAGTAATTGTTAAAAATTGATAAAAGTGAATGGCAATTAGAGTGTTATCAGTAGAATCTTCCAATAAAGTGGTGCTTTGTAACTAATATTGGCCCAAAATCAGTTTGTTGTGAATAGACAAAAACTCTTAGCAGCCCACTGGCATAGGAGGGTTTATGGACCTGTTTTTTCCCCTCTACCTTGTTCTATCTGCAAATATAATCTAATTAACTATTCAAGTTAATTGCACTATTCATTATTTAAACTTGATTTGCAATTTTTGCTTAATGGAGACTAAATGGAAAGGGAAGGAGAAATATCAAACTGTTACAACTTGTTCATCCAGGACAGGCATTCAGCTGCTAATAACAGAAGAAGCATCAGCAGGTTCAAGAGGCTCTGGAGTTTGGCTGAGAGCCCTTGGTAGTTGCTTGACAATGCCAATGGTGGGCATTGAACCTGGTCATTTCTTATCCATCTGCTATGTTACGGGCAAGGAAGGAGCTTGCATGTTGCATAAATGAAAAGTATAAATTTTCTTGTCACATAATAGCCCACGTGTGCAGAGATATCTTTATGGCAGATATTATTGATGGAAAAGGTAGGACTTAAATGTAATTATAATACAGTACAGTAGAACCTCTGGTTACAAACGCTTCTGACTATGACCAAATTGAGTGACGATCAAAAATTTCAGAAAATTTTTGCATCTGGTCACGATCAAATTCTTGGGTGGCGATCAAACACAGCAGTGGTGATTTCCCCTTCCATGCCAATTTTCCCTTCTGCATCATTTTTTTTTACGCACATGCGCAGTCAGTCTCAGTGACCAAATCGGGTTGCGACTGAAGTCATGGAACAGATTATGGTCGTGACTAGAGGTTCTACTGTAATATTAAAACTAGAGAAGGTTAGATTTGGGGATAGGGATTCATAGTGCCAGTTATTAGCTTCTTCCTTCTTGATGCTCTCCATAGATCAGATTAGAACCTTCCAGATATTGCTGAACAATTACTTCCAGCATCCCTTACAATTGGCCATGCTGACTAGAGTTACTGGAACTGTAGTTCAGCAACATCTAGAGCTCCTCTTTCAGAGTTTCAAATAGCATTTGTATGTTGGCATTTTTCATTTCTGGTTGGCTACCTTTGCCTTGTCTTTCAGCATGTCTGGAGTGAAAGTGAGGACTGCTTGCCTTTTCTGCAGTTGGCTCAGGACTACATTTCTTCTTGTGGTAAAAAGACACTACATGAAATTCTGGAAAAAGTCTTCAAATCATTTAGACCAGTAAGTGCACATTTTCTTTTCCAAAGGTTTGGATTCAATACACCACATGAATATGATACGTTTCTTCTAACGTCTATAAGCTGTCTGGCGAAACACAAAGAAATAAATTTATTTTCATCAGCCTTACTTTATTTTTTCCATCTCTGATCTTCCATTTTGCAGACTCCCTGCTGGAACAGAGGCGGATCATACTGACTCCCCAGTCAAGTGAGAAATTATGTGAGGCTTCAAATTTAAATGTTGGGTCTAAAGAACTATAGGGAGGATGTCTATATTGATTTCGGTGGTGGAACTATTTTCTACTATTTTTTTAGGGAATTTCATAATGAAAATGTATTGACTTTCACCAGAAGGAATAGATGATCTAGCACTCTTTTTACCTCACAAACTGAAAAAAAATATGCATCCTATTCAGATAGTGTTTTGATATTTTCCATACTTTTAAAAACACTCTAAGTAGGTAACAAAATAAGTTGCTAGCTCTTTGTGGTTTATTCCACCCTCTTCAGGTAAAACCTTCTCCAGGTACAAATAGCATGGAAGACAAGTATTCTTATAATTCTTCAAATGATCTTACAATGTTAGTAGATTGATGTGAGATAGACAAATGCAGATAGACTTTGGCCCTGAATGTGTAACTTTTAGATATGATTTTATGATTCAAAATCATGTAAATTATTGAACGTAGTAGTTAAAGCAAGACTTCAAAGACTTGTCAATATAAACGTAACTTTTACTTGAAACGTAACTTTTACTTGAAATGTACTATAAACGTACATTTACTTGAAAGTGCTTTTATGTAAATAAAAGCAGCAGTTTCATTTAAAAAGAAGAAGAAACATTGGGATGCCTAATCTGTTGTCATTCATACAAAAGAAGCCAAGTCTTAGAAATGAATAACACTAATTTTTATTGTTCATTTTTCAGTAATGTCTCCTTTTGTATATGAATGAATTCAGATACATTTTATGCACATTACTAATTATACTTTCTGCAGTTTTCAATTTTAGTACTTAAACACACACATTTTGTGTATATTTTGCCCAATGCAGTCATGCATTTTTTGCAATCATGTTTTGAATTGCAAATTACTTCACAAATATAAGTTAGATGTTGATTTATATTGAGCATATATTTTGTACCTAACAGCAGAACAATAGATTAACTTTTTGTTCCCCAGCTCAAACTATATGTAGTAGCCTTAAATATAATTAGAGTATTAGACAAATATAGTTTTAATTTGATAATTTTAATGATTTTTAAGGGGTGTTTATTTTCAGGAATGTTTTCATATGGAGCTTTTCTGATGCTGTCATTGAAAAGCATTTGTCTCCTTCTTCAGTTGAATTTTAATTTAAAAATATAGAATCCAAAAGATTACAGTGCTGGGCTTCTTATTTTTTTATAACTATACTATTAAACATATATTCCACCTTTTTTCTTATATTACAAGAAAACTTCAATGCTTATAATTTGAATAATTTGAAAGCAATTACTCATCTTTCATCTGGAAATGCTTGCATTTTTCTTGATACCTGAAGCCCTTTCAGATTTACTAATAATTGAGCAGCAATAAGTTTATAAATCTGTTGCACTTTTTCATATGGAGATTTTAAAAATGTCTTTGAATGTACAAATTAAGAACAAACAAGTGTTTGCAGAGTTAAGTATTTTACTAAGAATGTCTGAATGTCTGAGAACTAGAATTGGCTGCAGCTTCTGAATAAGAAATATTTTAAAATCCTTCGTAACAGATGAAATTCTGACATTGAGTGAGATGAAGCATGCTGATAAAATTATACTGTAATTAGTCACTTATCAAATTATCTGTTTTCTTGCAAACATCCCTCAATCATGCCACCTTTGCTTTCCTTCCCCGGCTAGCTCTTTCTGAAACAGATGATACAGAGTTAGATGTTAGAAGCCTTAATTCACTAATAGATGTTAAAAATTTGCAAGCAAGTTCATGCGTTCTTTTTGATGCTTTCCTGCCACTTGTAACTTATCCAGTTCTCCAGCATGCCTGTGGGAGAATCCACACATATGGGTTGAATCTGCCTTTCTCCCCAGAGACTGAGTCGTCAATCTTTGCCATGCCTCTTCCTGTCGGGCCAGGAAGTCCCCTAGCCCCAGTCACGACTCAGTCAGCCCTATAGAGACATGGCAAAGTTTGGCTCCAACAATTTCAGCAGAAAGCAGCATTTTAAAGTGTGGATTCTCCTAAAGGTTTGCAAAGCTTTTAAAAGAGAAAAAAAATGAACAAGGCACTTCTGCCTGCTCCCTTTTTCGTGGCTCCCGTGAACTACCAATTGAAGCCCTAACAGCCCAGGCAGACAGGGGAGAGCCCCTAAATGACCCTCCTCCCCCTGGGGGGGCACTGAAGCCACAATCGCCCCCAGCGTGCTGTTGCAACCCCAGGCTTAACTGGGTAATGGCAGGGATGGCCATGTTTGCTATTCGTGCCTAACAACTGATTTTCAGGGCTGGCGGCAGCCATTTTGATTGCGTGGCAAGTTGTGCAGGTTATCCAGGAGATTGGTAGGGCCGCCACTGTCACAGCCCAGGGAAGGCTCTCAGGGCTTAAATCTCTACTAGAGAGGAGATTTGGAGGATTGAGAGCAGCTCAATCGCAGTGTGCAGGTTGGCTGACCAAGACAGCATGGAGCTCATGTGTATAAAACGGTCCAAGCAGAGTCCCAGGAAGGCCAGATCTGCAAGCAAAGAGGCTGCAAACAAGATAAAGGCAAAAGCTTTTTATTCTAGAAAGCCTACAAGAGCTGAAGAAAGAAGGCAAAGAGCATTGGAAAAACAGTTCTCCAGAGCTCAGAAGCAAGCAGACCAGGATAGGTATTCCACCTCCACTCAGCCATAGCCTGGTTGTTCCCTCCCTCAGCAGCCATTAGTACAGGAATTGCCTTCAGCTTCCATCCTGCAGGTACTGAATTTTTGCAGGACGGGCTTGACAAAGGTTTCTCTCTGAATACAGTGGGCAGACAGGTAGCTGCCCTGTCCACAGTGTTGCACTACGGAAAGAGGGACTCCCTAGCCCTCCATGTGGTGGTCCGCACCTTCATCAAAGGAGCTGTTAATCTCAAACTGCCAATGATTCACAGGTACCCTTCCTGGAACCTGTCCGTAGTATTACATGCCCTTACCCAGGCACCCTAACCTCTTCAATCTGTAAGCCTACTTGACACTCAAAGTCGCCTTTTTAGTGGCCATTACCTCAGCCAGGTGCATATCGGAATTGGCAGCTCTTTCAGTCAGAGAGGACCTCTGCACCTTCCACACAAACAGGATCGTCCTGCGCCTTGACCCCTCCTTCATCCCTAAGATCAACTCCCTCTTCCATAGGGCTCAGGAAATCGTCCTACCTGACTTCTGCTCCACTCCATTTCATGACAGGGAGCACAGATGGCACAAACTGGATATAAGGAGGACACTTCGCAGATACATCAAAAGAACATCGACGTATCGCAAAACCGAAGCCCTGATTGTCTCATTTCAGTCATCTTCAGTGGGTACCAAAGTCTCTTCCTCAACCATAGGCCATTGGATCAGGGCTTGTATAGCCAAGGCCTACGAGACTCAGACTATTCCTGTACCCAGACAAGTATCTACCCATTCACTGAGAACACCACAGCTGCCTGTGCAACACGAACCTCACTTGAGGACATCTGCAGGGCAGCGACGTGGTCCTCGCCGTCTCCTTTTGTAAGGCACTACAAACTGGACACATACACCTCAGCAGAAGTGGCCTTTGGCAGAAGAGCGCTATAATGAGTATATACAGATGGGGGTTCACAGGACCAGACTTCTTCCCACCCATAGGGACTGCAAGCTTTGGTGTGGATTCTCCCATAGCCATGCTGGAGAATAGGCGCTGACTTACCTGAATGCAGTTTCTCAGCATGCTTTGGGATAATCCACTCCCACCCTGGCAATCGTCTGGTCCAGTGTCCAGGTGGGAGGCAGAACCAACGCCACAAAGAAGATCATCAGGTGCTCATCAGGCTGTGCCTTCATTGTGACTGGGGCTAGGGGACTTTCTGGCCCGACAGAAAGAGGCGTGGCAAAGATTGATGACTCGGTCTCTGGGCAGAAAGGCAGATTCAACCCATATGTGTGGATTATCCCAAGGCATGCTGAGAAATTACGTTCAGTAAGCTAACACCTATTCTAGGTTGTCTTTCATCTTTCTAGGCAAAAGAGATCGAAAACTGGTCAAAATAGTTTTCATTTTCATTGTATTGAAAGCTAGATTCAGAGAGAGAAAGGGTTATTCGTCTGGAAGTGCCTTTAAATAAAGTCTAGACTAGTTTTGCTTCTTATATATAAAAAGCATTATACCAGCACCACACATTCCACAAATATTTTTTTCAGCTTTACTCTGGTGTATAAATTATATTTCTCATGTCATTATTTCATATTACATTTACAATTTGTTTTCTTCCTTCTTTACAAATAGCTATTGGGGCTCCCAGATGTGGATGATGCCTTTGAAGAATATCATGCAGATGTGGAAGAAGAGGAGGCCGAAGCTGATCCTCAGCAGATGGGTGTCAGTCAGCAGTAATAGTCAGAGGAATTAATATATATATATATATATATATTATCTTACCAGGTGGGGTCTTATGCTTCTGCATTAGCATTTTTGAATTAGCACATCATACTGGAAAACCTGACACCCAAACCCAAAGTTTAAAAATAAAACAGCAATATTATTTTTGAAAGTCTGTGATGAGCTTTGCTAAGATGTGATGTGAATTAACTCCTGCTTCAGTTAAGATTTTAAGATGTTGTCTTGGTAGCATTCTGCCATTGTTAACTTAGGTTTTTTTCCCCTCTCACGGACTTGTCTTTTTTGTTGTTGTTGATATTATTATCATTTTTGTTTGTATAGAAGAAAGATTAACATTTCACTGATCTGAATGCGATTTGAATGTTGAACTGCTTGATATGTTAAATACTTGCAGGCTCTTACTGAGGACCATCCATGCAGAGAATAAATGCAATCAGCACTTTCGGTTTTCTCTCTCTCTCCCTCCCTCCCTCCCTCCCCCTCTCTCTGTGTCTCTCACTTTTGTTTTAAAGGAAATATTACAGATTGTCATGTTTCAAATGGTTAGCATGCCATCAAATAATGCATTCCAAAGTCTCCCTAACTTACGTTGGAAATATTTAAATAGGTATTTATTTTTATTAAAATCTGTAACTGAGGCACAATCTTCAGTTCCAAAACTCTGTGTATCCTCCAAGACATATTTTTCCCCACCTCTTGCAGCCTACAGTGATCTTGATTGCTGAAAAATGAAAGTGGTTTCCCAAATTCCTGTCATGCCCAACCCTTCCTAATAGACTCTTCTTAAACTCTGCAGTTGCCCATGCAACCAGTTCCACCCTTGGGAGATACCGTACACACCTTTATCCATCTCCTGCAAACATCTTGCTTTCCTTCCTGGTTTAACACTGATTTAATGTTACAACTCTGGCCATGTTTCCTCGTAATTGACTTCTAAATTATTTGCAATTTTTGTTAAAATTTCATGCTCATAGTAATAGTCCAGGTACAACATTTACACCAGTTACATCTTCCAGTGTGTTGGTTGCAATTCCAATAATTGTCCAATTATCATGGACTCTGGCTGGAAAATACTGAAAGTAGCAATAACACAAATGCATAGCATTAATGAAGGCTGTCCTGATTATAGTTGGGACTAAAATATAGATGGAAATGAGTATTAGTGTAGGTAGGGACAGATGTTATATCCAATGTCTTGATTTTGGTTATTGCAGAAAGATCCTTACAGATTAAACATTTCATGAATAGTACTTAAATATTGTGCAGATTTTGTTAAAATAAGAATTTTCTGAAATTTTTAAAGATAAAGGGTAAAACAGAACTGATATTATCGATCTGTTTTATATACTTTTGTAATCAAATACACACTCAGATTTTGCTTTAACAAAAACACAAATAAATTAAAAAAGACTTACTCCTTATCAGTGGTGGCTAACCTTTTTGGCAACGAATACCAAAATGGGTGCATGCATGTGCACCAGAAACCAGAAGAGCAGTTCCCTGACGTGCAAACATAGGAGCGCCAAAAACTGGAAGCTTAGTTTACCAGTGCGTGCATGCACGCCAGCCACCTGGTCTTCTAGTTTTTAACACACATACACAAAGACCAGCTGGCCGGCATGCGCTCTGGGGAGCTGCTTTTCTGGTTTCTGGCACTCCTGCGTGTGCAAAGACCAGCTGGCCGGTGCACATGTGTGCACCAGATCCCCAAAGAGCAATGGGCAACGGCTGGCTTGCCCAGAGAGATGGCTCTGTGTGCCACTTCCCACACGCATGGCATAGGTTCACCATCACGGGTCTATATTAATAAAAGAGGTGGCAGTGAATGAAAACTATCCTTTGTGACTGCTTTGCATGAGGAAATTATTACTTGTTTGCGTTTTAGTAAATATCAGGGCTGAAGAAATCTTACTATAGAACTTTTCAGTATTTAATGTCAGGGGCAGACAGCAGACTTCCTGGGAATCCTTCTGTTAGAGAAATGTCATCAACTTGCCTTCTGGTAAATGGGTGTTTTGTGACCAAACATTGTGATTTTATGGGAGCTTCACAGTGCGTTTTCAAAGTTCCAAATGTGGACATTGGCCCCAAAAGATTGCCAGATTATCCCTCCCAGGTCAGCCATTTCCTAAAGAGTATGGAGTCTATAAATTAACTACAGGTCTGGAGTCCTCTACTGAACTGATGTTGAACCCCATGTGGTAGGAATCATCTATGTTACCCGTTTCTTTTATAAATATATATATACTTCTGACTGGGTTCGCGTGTTGCAGTAAGCTATGGTTTATATAACCATGGTTGATAAACAGTAACTTGGCTAAACCAAACTTAAGAGCATTGTAGTTCAGTTCAGCATAATTTGTGAATTATGTCACTGTCGATTTGTGTATGTTTGTGTACACACATATTTCAGACATTTAAAGAAGTTAACTAATTCTTACTCTTTGATCATTTGTTATTTAACAATTCAGAATAATCTGAAGAGTAGAGTTGAGTTTTCTGGATAATTGTATTATTAACACATTTACATCTGTCTGAAGCTTTGCAAATATAATACAGAAAATTTAAACTTCTGAAATAAACTTTTGAATTTAAAGACGTAAGTTCTGTTTAACACTAGCAAGAGGGCGCTAGAAGAAAAAGTAACATGTAATCATACTCAGGCTAAATTTGCCCGCTAGCTGTTTTTTTAAGGACATAGAACTACAAATTAGCCAAGAACTTTATTGACTAGCATCTGTGATTCCAATCCATGTGATTAGCTTATGTTCTGTATGTTTTATAATTAGGCTAACTGTGCAGTCAAAGTGTATCATTTGAACAAAGCCACTATGGAAATACATTCTTACCTAGCTTGCTGCTTATCTGCTATATATTCTCAACATTCATTTATAAAATACTATCAAATCTGATATATGAAAAATCGGATATTTACTAGATCATAGGTAAGGGAGTATCTGGATTTTTGCAGCCTAGATCTGGTGGCTTCACATATAAGTGACCAAAAATAGAATCAAGAGTGCAAAGATGAAGATTAAAGAGAGAGGTTTGATAATCGGGATGGATGCATCAAAAACAGGAAGCATTTTTTGCCTCATTTTAATTTGTCAATAAATATATTCATTTTAAGAATGGAAAAAAGTGACATACAGGTAGTCTTTGGCTTACAAAGATTATGCCCATTGTGCTCATAAGTCATGACAGTCCTAAAGCAGGTCACCCAGTGACTCATCCAATTTTACAGTATTTGAAAATAATGCAAAATATGTCCCGTCATTACTGAAAGATTTCCTGAGTTGTGCTATTTTATCCATCCATTGATACCAATCAGTGTTGCATAACAGCCTGAGCTGATAAGTAAATGAGCCAAAGATTTTTACAAAGTGGAAAGGAAAGGGGGGGGGGTGTTTGAAGGAAAGATTTAAGAGTTTGCAGAAGGAAATTCTGACTATGTATAAATTCCCGCTTTCTGTTATCTAACTTTTATTGAAAGCCAGATCCTTCAAATTGAGCAGTGTTAAATACATCCAGGTTTTATATTTGGGCACTGCACTTATTGAAGACAGGACTAGATAATAGCAGAAGAAAAAAAACATTAATTCTCTGTGTAGCAAATGTGAGCTAAGATGAATTTTTATTAGTACCAAGGCATGAGAAAAACCTTTCCCTACACTGATTTTGAGTTTCCTCAATATCTCAAGGTTTTGTAGTTAGAGATCAACCAAAAATATTTTTCTTATCCCAGTGCCTTTTAACTATGTTGCATTACAATTTTCATTCAGAAGTAATGTAAGCTAATTGTGAGAAATGATCAATATAGGAACATGGAATATCCTACACCCCCACCCCCCACCCCAGGGTGAGATCTGCCTGGGAATCCAGCGGAGAAATTCCACATTGTAGGTGCCTGCTGGATTGATAGCATGCCTTACTTGCTCTGCATTTCCTGCTTCACTCCAGCCCACCTTTATTGTATTTTCATTGTTTATTTCATTGTTTCATTATTTTGCTACTGTTACGTTTACACTTATTTTCATTTCTGTTTTTACTGTTGTAAGCTGCCCAGAGTAGCCTCATGGTGAGGTAGTCAGCAAATAAATTTAACCAATAAATAAAATATCTATAGAGCAACAGCCTGAGAAACTTAATACTATAGTAACACATCCTTTCTCAAGGCTGTTACAGAAACATGAAAAAGTGTTATGTCTCTGTGTGTATTTCCTTTTCTGAAATTATATGTATGTGTGTCTGTCAGTATAGTGATTGCATTCACACAGCTTTTTAGTTCTGGCTCTTGGATTTTTTAATGTTTTATTTATTGTTTATTAGAATATTGAATTATGCTCTTTAGCCAAAAAGCTTCCAAAGCAGTTTCATATGCACACACCAATTCAATAGGTATAATTGGTAGGCAATCTGAATGATTCATGACCAAGAGGGAGAAGAAAACCTTTGATTCAGTTACCCTACTGAATAAGTTATACTTATCTGGCTGTCTAAACTTGGATTTGCACTATATTTTATTCTCTGTTTGGGTTGGTCTGTTCTTTGCTAGCTTAGTATTCTTCGATTTTTCTCTTTTCTTGCTTCCTGTTCTTGAGACAGAACTTAATTTACTTTCCCACTTCCTTTTGCTTTCTCCCATCAGGGAGAGGGAAGTCATCAAAGGGAACTAATACTAAGCCTTTTTTCAGAAATAGGATTTATTTGGCAATTACTCAGAAGACATTTATAGTGGCATTGTGTCTCTTTGTCTTCATTAATGGTTCATCCAAGAAAGAAAAGGTTCCAAGAAGGAGCAACTCAGATGTCCTTGGGCAATGCCAATTCTCTGTCAAACCATATTTTCATGCAAGTTACAGGTAGTCCTCAACCTATGACAGTAATGGAGCCTGAGCTGGGTCCACAAAGGAGGCAGACAAGCAGCAAAAAGCTCAGTTAACCCAAAAATTTCTCAGCAGCAGGAAAGAGTTCAGCTAGATTAGGGCTGAGTGCCATTGCTAGAGAGGCTTTCAAACAAGTCTCAGTGCTTGGTCAATTAAGCCATGCTTGTGGGCTGGACCTCTGCCCCAAACAGTTGACCATCATAAGATTGCAAATATCACCAGGCTCTTGCTAGGCCTTGAGAAAACTCAGGAGGAGCTCCCCAAAATTTTTTCATTGCTTAACCTCTCCCTCCTTCAGAAACATACATTTCTTCAATAAAGAAAACATCAAAAAGTGGGATTGGGGGGAGGAACAGACTTGATCCTGTTAGTGCTGGAACTAAATTGTCCACCTCTGCCCTCTAATCTCTATCTTTTTTAACCATCTCATTTGCTAAATTTACTGCATGCCTAGAAAAAGGGTGACAAAATCAGTAAGTTACCATTATGAATAACTGCCAAGCTAAAGAACAGAGAAAAGGAAGCAAATAAGCCACGAAAATCTTTTTGCATCTTGCTCGCATTGAGGAGCTGAAGATGTTCAGCTCAAAATGTTCAGCCAGCTAAAGTGCAATCTGAACAACATATAGCCAGCAGCAGCAGAAGCTGGGTCCTTTTTATGTAGGTTTATGTAACAATCTGTCATAACTTTGAATGACTGCTAAATGTCCGGTCATATCCTGAGGGCTACCTGGGTACATATGTAAGACCTACAATGCAAGTTCAGACAGAACTTTTTTTGAATTTATGTGATGTAGATTTCTCTGTGTAGCAGTTCTTACAGACCTATTTTCCTGTGACTTCCATTCTTCCCTTCCCATAATCCATTCAACAGCAGAGCCAGGAGGGACAAAGGGAGGATACTGATCTGTAATTTCCATTCTGGTGTCTTATTTGGTAAGACTGATGTTTTAATGTAGAAACCCTTTGTAAAGAATGTAGAATAGTTATGATTAGACGTTTCCATACTAGTTATGATTAATTTTGTATTCTTTCAAAAGATGCAAATATTTCCATGACAAAAGTTTCTTCTACAATTTTTTCCTATCAGTTCTCACTCTTAATGAAAGAAACTTTTCTTTTGAAATTTCTTCCAAAGCATAATTGAATTTTGACAAAAGTCTCATGGTTGGAATGTAATATTCTTAGATTTACTTCATTGTAGGATGGCCAAGAAGTTCATTGTCCTATATCTTCACTGGTCTGTAGCCTCCCTGCCTTTCCATGCCATTAGATAAGTTCCAAGGGAAGAAGACATCATGAGAGAACTCCTTCGAGCTTCTTTCAGATTGGAAATTGTGGACATCCAGGGTTATTTCAGGATTATGGAAAGATGTGTGAGAGAAAAGAAGCATCCTTCATCAACAACAATAAAGTAAATTCAATTTTAAAAAATTCAAAAGAAAATGTCAAGCACCCTGCGAATAAAGTTTAAAAAAAGTTTTTTCTCAGGGGAAAAATAATCTAAGAAAACATAAAACAGATTTGAGAGTAGCCTTTTTGTTAGAAAAGTTATGGGAAGTAGTCATTAGCCTGAAATTTGTTGGATTTGAAAAAATATCATTGAGAAGGCACCGGAAGAAATAGCATAATAAGATTATTGACTGGAGAGTTTTTTCTTTTCAGGTTTCTCATTCTATCAGGCTATTTGACAATGAATAGCGGTATTGCTGCACTTCAAAGACCTCAGTTTTCAAATTTGACTTAATGTTCGTTTTGTTTTGTTTTGATTGACTTTATATTTTATTTGTAATACATGTATTGATCCAAGCACAAAGATATTGAAAAAGAAAAGCACCGCTGTCACAAGAGTGAATGAACAACTCTCAACTATTGTCCAGGCTGGTGGAGGATTGCTGGAATTATTCTTCAACAAATAAGTGCATTAAAGTTATAAAGTGCAATACAAGCTTTTGAATATTTATGCACAAGAAGGTGCTCTTTATATATCTGAATTCTCTTATGTTTTAACAAGATGACTTATAATACAGAGATTAGTTACCTCAGTGTAACTATCCTTCATTAACTAGAATCCAAAATACATTGATTTTCAAGTTTATAATGTTAAGGAAGGGAGGCAGGTTTTCATCATTTTGTTGGTCTATTTGTGTTTTAGGAATTGTAGTTCTGCAAAATTTGGAGGGCTACAGATTCCTTTTTAAAAAAATAATTCTTTTTAAGCGGAATTCTTTAGTGTGTATAAAATATATTGCAAAAGAAAGAAATATTGATTTTCCTGCTTAGAATTAGTGTTCGTTCAATGAAATTTTATCCATGTTGCCTTCTCCTAAATGCCTGGGCATAAAATAAAAAAAACTAGCTCAAAAAATCTTGCAATTAAAAAGCTTAACAAATTTTTCATGATGAAGTCTTTCTTTTCTACTTCTACTGAGGAACATAGATACGTTATGAATAACAATTTTTCAGAGAAAACTACCCACGCTGTCACATTTTTAAAAGGGGAATGACTAAAGAGGAAAGGCTGAGGGTAATAGCTTAATAAAAAAAAAACTATGACCAAGATTATTTCATTGTAGTTTTAAGTGTCTGGACAAATTATTTTGTTAACAGTATAAGTTTGATCAGCTATATAATGTTTTCTCAACCTTTTGGGTTTGTAAATTGATAACAAAATGAGGGCATCTTCAGAGTCTTCAGAAGATATGTCCTTAGAGAATGCTCTCCCTTATTGGCTCTAGGCATTTCAGAATGTTCATTTCCCAATCTCACCTTTGCCTTTTTAAATCAATGAAGCAGGAGACCTGCAATTAGCCTGTATTTTTATTGTACAGGAAGATGTAAGTGCTATAAGTGTTATTGAAAATAAAAAGATTACAAGGTCTTTATCCTTAAATTGAAAGCCTGGAAACAGTAAAAATCATTGGGGTGGTGACTACCAAGTAAGTTGTCCAAGAGCCAATGATAGAATATAATTTAATAGTGTATTAGCTAATTATTAGTAGATCATTCAGTAAAAATCGGATGGGGATAATAGATGGATGGTATGTTTTGCATACTGTAAAGCTGCATTTATTCTGTTACCTTGACACACATCAAGAAAATAGTTCTATCAGAATGGAAGAGTTGCAGTAATGTCATTAATTACACAATTCCAAGCTAGGTGAAGCCACATGAAAATACACTATATTATATACTTTAACATAGAGCTGTGCAAATTTGAAATTGGAAATAAAAACAGATGCTTCAGTTAGAATAAAGACAGTTTTTTTCCTTACCCAAAGCAGCAAGTCTTTCATGAGCAAAAACTAGCAATATTTCTTGTCAACCTCTAGTGGCCAGTGTAACCTAGATTTCGACCACACTTCCAATTTTTGCTGTTCTGGTTTCTTAGCAAAATAACTTTTGCTTGTATCTCTGATAGAAAATTGGCACTGTCATTGTCAATTGTCAAAATCACATGACACCTCCAATAGATTCTGAAAAGGACTCCCTAGTCAAGGAAAAACAATCTTTTATAAAGTCCTACCTTGCTAAGTGAGCAGCAACAAAGTGAAAAGAAGATATGATTTAGGTTGTCTTTGTCCAAGTACTAAATATTACCAGAATATCTAATTCCTGATGCTTTCATTTGCATTGGAAGAAGCAGAAACTCAGTTTTGAAGGTTGAAGAGACCCGTTATGACTTTCATTCAATACAAAATGGGGTTCATTAAAAATGGGGTTAAATGGTGATGATCTTAATTTAAATAAAGCAGGGAAAGAAATAGCTAAGGGCATGAAGCAGAACAAATGGGTAGAAATTAAGTGCTAGCTTGATGGACAGTAATTTCATTCCTAATGTAGAAAAGGAATGGGTGCAGTGGTGGCTTTTGGGGTGCAAACCAGGAAATTCTGTGCAGCCGCAAGTTGTATATCCCCACTACCCCATTTCTTCATGTTTAACCTAACCCTAAGTTTAAATTGCATATAACAAAAAGTCTATAGTTCTTAATTCATTTGTTTTGTTACCTTTTTAATATCTGAAACAAGACATATTAGTTTACACTGTAAACTGTTATTTCTTTCCACTTGCAGATAGAAAGAAAATATGTTCCTTATGTCCACCTGTGTTAGGCAGTCATAGGAATTAACTAGTTGTTGGTCACTAATTGGAATGAGAAGATTATTAACAGAACGTAGCATTTATTATAAAAAGAATACTTACAAATAGATTTTTTAAAGTCATATTATTTGCCAAATGGGGCTTTAGCCTTTTGGCTAATAATCCTAGATTTTAAGAAGATAGAATAAGTGAGGTCATTCACACATTTAAGTGACCATTTCATTAAATGTTATCATGGAAAATATATAACATCAGTAAGAATAATATGCAAGGTGTGAGATTTCGTAGTAGACATAGGGAACTCCAGTTTGAGGATTAAGTGAACCAGAGAGATAGTCTAGGGCAAATTTGTGACATAAGTACTGGTTTACCCTGATGTACACAAGTAGTGTTGAAATTAGATGGGGGCCACCCATTGATCTGCATAAGGGTAAAGAAAATAATTTCACATTATAGAAGACAAGCTGTCATGCTTAATCAATTGGCAAAATTCAATGAAAAATTCAACAGTAGTGGATGAGTATACTATTCTCAAAATTTTCACTAGGTCAACAACTGTTGAATGACATAAATCACCATACATTATTGAGGCATTATTTATTTAAAGATTATTATTATTTAAAGATAATTAAAGATTTTAGAGAATATAAAGAGCACGTACACAAGTTTCAGTTGGCTAATTAATTTCTAGATGGGAAAAGGAATATCATTTATTTACATCTCACATCCCATCACCCTGAAACAAGTTTTCACATAGCTTTGTTTTTTGACAATGCCATTAGCCTGTTTGTTGGAAGATATAAAGGATTACCAATTATACACTACTTATGCATTTGTGATCATTCAAAAGTAAAAGATCTGATCCACTGCAAATTATATCAGGAACCCATAGTAGATTTATTATGTCTTTATTATGCCATATTAGATTTATTATGCTTTTGTTAACCCAGCTTAATCAGTCTGGCATAGGAGAAAAAAAATCTATTTCAGGCTGACCTATATAGACATATACAGTAAAAATAACAAGCTATGTTGTTTGAAATGGCCATAAGGAAGATAATGGATGCCAATTTTGACAGTATTATTAATTGTAGGGGTATGTATGAATTAAACTGATAAAGGTTGATGTAATTTTATATGAATTTTGCTAAAATATATGGTTGCAAATAAATGTATTAAATGTAACTAGTTGTCAGTTGTCAACTTTGTACTTTTGCAAATTAATATTTTTAAACTTTCATTTTTTTAAGAAAAAGAATAAAATACACTTGAAAAAAAATAAAACCCAGATAAATCTCTAGTTATTTTTAAATTGGGGACACAAAAGTAGGGACGGCAGTTTTGTCACTTCAGTTGCTATCTATTCATTGCAATGGAACAGCTCCAAAAGTATTTGTAAAAATTGTAACATTTAGGAGAAATGCATCAGTCTATCTTAGCTTTAATTTAATTTGGACTCTGTATTTGAGAGAGAGAAGACTCTGACCAAAATTATATTATACCCAGAATCCCTAAATTTATGCTGAGTTGAAGAATTTACATAAGAAGCCATTTGACTACTACCATGTTTCCCCGAAAATAAGACACTGTCATATATTTTTTGGCTCCCAAAAACACACTAGGTCTTATTTTCAGGGTAGGTCTTATATATTTATGGTGCCAAATAGTGGGTGTGAGTGTGTAGGGGGGGGTGTTTCGCGGGTGCACGGTTGCTCCCTGAAAAGTCTTCCTGGAACTGGAGATTTACACTAGGTCTTATTTTCGGGGTAGGTCTTATATTAGGGCAGGTTTAGAAAATAGTGCTAGGTCTTACTTTCAGGGTAGGTCTTATTTTCGGGGAAACACGGTAGGGGCAGGAACAAGTTCAGGGAAGTACTGTAGATATATTGACCTTGTTGGAAGAAATGTCAGTCTGGGTTCAGTTCCAAATGGAAGAAAGGCACTGGAAACAAGGAGACTGCTTAGAAGGATGGTTTTAATGGAGGACAGGACCACATTGAGGTCCTGGGCAAAAAAAAAAGCACATGCTTGAGAGGGAGAGAGATTTATAACCTCTGTTGGGCTTAGAACTTGCTTTCTGCTCCTGTGGCAAGAAATGTATCATGATTGGTTGTCAGACTCCCATGGGCCATGCAGGGATAACTTTGTAGGTGGTCCTGAGACCCAAGCTTGGTTGAATCTTGCTGGGTGATATAATCTTCCCAGGTGTCATGTGGTGAGTTAGGTAGAGGGCTAATCCTATCATGTCTTGAGAGCCATGTTTTAATCCCATCATCCTAGAGCTGGGGGGGGGCAGGGAGCTGCAGGAAGCTGCTTTGTCTTTAAAAACATGTTTATCCTTTTACATCCCAGGAAATATAATATTCTGCCTTTTTAATATTTCCTAGAATATTTCATTCATCTAGGAAAGGGGTAGGCGCTAACTTTCTACAATATCCCCCCTTTTTGCCAAAATATGTGGGTGAAACACACATTATTGGCAAAATATTTAAAATTGTTCAGAGCAGGGAGTCTTGATGGGTGCTTTTAGTTTTTCTGATGCAAAGGGGAAGGCAATGACAGAGAAAAGGATTCCTTCGGTGGCTCTCGAAAACTTTCAGACATGAAGGTCTAGCAGCCATGGGGAAAGTTCTGGAAAGAAATTTACAGTATCCAATTTTCCATGACGATTATTTTTAGATGTTTGATGCACTTTTTGTGACCTAGTTAGGTTTCAAGTAAGCACAAGTCCCTAAATTCTTCACAGCCATGGTTTTCCTTTAAATTACAGGCTGCCCATTTCCAAGGGATGGTTACTAAAGCTGCTCTAGCTCTAGGCAGTGTGCAATTCAGGCTTTTTAGTATTTTTAATATTAAACACAACGAGCCCTGGGCCACCTACTCATGAGACCACCAGTACAACATATCCTGCTTTACTGGGCAATTGGGCAGCATCATTTGTGAGTCACAAACAGGGCTTGGGTTTTGGAGATCTCTTTTCTGCTACTCTTCAAGTGAGAGAATTGCCTGAGGGGGGATGCCCCTCCCACATGGAATTAGCAGAGAGATATGACTGCTTGGGCCTTAGTCCACAGAGCAAAAACCAACCTAGGAGGAGCTTTGTGTGGAGGTAAGTGAAGGGGATAACCTCTGTCTAATTCTGAATGGTGTGTCTCTGTGTATGTGCTTGTGTATGCAGCTGCTTCTAAAATACATGCAATAGATATTCTGGACAAATTTCCCTCCAAGGTGTTCAGAACTTGTTGTGACAACCACTCCCAAATACAATCCCTACATGAATTAATTTAACTGATCGGTTACAATTGTGAATGGAGCAAAGAAAGAAAACCTTACAATGAATTTTCACCTTCCCCCATAGTCTTTCCAGCTGTCTTCTGGGGATTGAAAAGAGACTTTTAGTCTTTACTTGTCCATCTCAGGGTCCTTTCTTTCATGTCTGTTGGGTAGCATTAGGCTTGGCTTGACTAATAAGGATGGTCAGTCAGGCTTGGGAAGATCTACTCCACTTTGGTTGCTATGACTTTCTAGTGGGGGACTGGATCAATGAATGGAAGATCTCTGAGGGCAGCATCTGGGTCAGCGTTATCTGCTTCCAAGGTTGCAGTCATCTGTGCAGGACTGAAAGACATAAGAAGAAGCCCCCCTCCCCCTTTGTGGGTAATCCTCCCAGGAAAGGCATTGTAAGAGGATTAGAGATGGTGGTGGTGGGTAGATAGCTTGCAGGCAGAGTTTGAGGGGAAAAAACCCTCACCAATACTGTAGTTGTTAAACAGATAAATCAGTTTCAGCAAAATGGGGACACAACCAATGAGAAAGAAAAACCAGATTCACATACTTCAGGAAAAGGATGGACAGATGAAATCATTTAAACACACAGTAAATGCAAGGATGAAACTTTTCTTGTAAATTAATTTAAAATATTCCCTTATAACCTTGGGCTTTTCTTAAAAGCACAGAGTGGAAAGAAAATTGAACTCAGTATTCTTCACTCAGGATGCAAGCTTGGCACTGATTTTTTACTGCCTTTCTGGGGACATGTGATCTTTCCTTAAATCTGGATGATTTCTTTAGAATATCTTGTGAGGTGGTGCAAATGGATCTAAGGATTGCTTCTCCTGGGTGTGCTCTTTCTGGAGAGCTTAAATGACCTTTCTGCTAAAGGGTTTCACTTTATGAGCAAGAGTTGGCTGCTGATAATTATCATTGCATTTTAACTATTTTAATTCCTCAAAGTGCTCTGGCACCCTGCCTATTTGTAACTCCGGCTTGCAGGTATTTCTAATCTAATGAATTGTTTTTAGGGCAGCTTTTTGCAAGCAGAGAAGCTTTTTGTATTTTTGTACAGGTAATCCTTGACTAACAACAATTCATTTAGTGACCATTCAAAGTTACAATGGTACTGAAAAAAGTGACTTATGACTGTTTTTCACATCACTGTTGCAGCATTCCCATGGTCACGAGATGCCGGAAGAGGAAAAGCACCCCTTGACATGAGTGACGTTGAGTTGGCCATGCCCACCCATTCACCTGACCACCCAGCCATGCCTATCCAGATGGTCATTAGGGCAGAGAACCAGTTGTTAAATTATTTGAATCCCACCACTAATTCTAACCCTTTGCTAAGTCCTTGTCTACAAAGTATCATGCTTGCTTCCTGTCATCCAGCTGTCATCCAAATGCCAGTGGAATTGGCTCACTATCTTCAATTTAAAAAGGACTCAAGCACTAACAAAACACAAAAGGGACATATCAGAAAATAAAAGCAGCAGAAAACTGAATGCGATGTCTTGAATAATATAGGCATTGCAAGTCTTTGAATTTAAAATTATTGTCAAAATTGCATTATTCTTTTTATTTGTTTTTCTACAGGTCAATAATATTCCAATAACTAAAAAGTGAGTTTGGTGCAAAGGTTAAAGTGCTTTGAAACCAGGAGATTGTAAATTTTAGTCCTACCTTAGGCATTGAAGATTGATGGTTGATTTTGGGCCAGTAACAGAGTTGTGAGGAAAATAAAAGGAGGGGATATAGGGCGTTGGTTCTTATCTGGGAGCTATGACGAGCATCCAGGTCAGGGAAGTGCTTCCAACTGTCGTCTAATAGGCTGAACCAAGTTCTGAGGACATTCCCCCTTGTCATTTGTCCTCAGTTTAGTGAAGGCGAAGTTGTAGATTACTCCATTGTATTCTTCGTTGCTCATTGTGCTTGATCAGGATCAGACCCAGAACCAGACGTACTTCTGGGTGGGACTGGATGCTTGTCACAGCTCCTAGAGAATAGGCATATCAGGTAAGAACCAACACCCTTTCTCCATGGAGCTGTTCCAAGTGTCCAGATGAGGGACATACTCAAGGTGGCGTGTCCTTATGGGAGGACCCCATTTGGTCTGGAGTCTCCCTTACTCTGTGAACTTTTTGTAGGACATGACTGCCAAAGGCAGCTTCTGCTGATGCAAAAATGTCCAGATTGTAATGTCGTATGAAAGGTGATGGTGATGACCATGTTGCCACCCTGCAAATTTTTGTGATAGAAGTCTGTGTCGCCCAAGCCGCTGATGTGGCTGCACTCCTGGTGGTGTGTGCCATGATTCCTCTGGGCACCGGTAATGTCTGTAGTTCATACATCTTGCAATGGTGGCTCTGAGCCACCTGCCCACCATTGAAGTCATCACTTTTCTGCCCAAGGTAGAGGGCTGGAATGAGACAAAGAGGGCCTCTGTCTTCCTGTGGTTAACAGTCCTATTTATATAAATGCAGAGGGCCCTACACACATCTAAGGCATGCCATTGTTTTTCTAATGCATGCACCGGTCTCAGACGTTGGGAAGAATCAATTCCTGCACTTGGTGGAAAGAAGTATTGACTTTGGGTATAAAAGTTGGGTCTAGGCGAAAAACTACCCTATTCTCACTGAGAAAGCATCTAGCTGAGATATTCTCCTGGCGGAGGTTATAGCCACCAGGAAAACCACTTTATAAGTTAGAAGATAGAGACTGGTAGTTCTCAAGGGTTCAAAGGGTGGTTTGGTGAGCACCTTGAGAACCTTATTCAAGTCCCAGGTGGGGTATCTATGGCCATGGGAGGTCTTAGGTTAGTGGCACCCTGTAGGAAATTACGTACGCTTGGATGATGAGCTCTTCTGTAGAAAGTCCAGTATATCTGCCACCAATGCTGAGGTGGGATCTATCACCTTTTTGTCACACCACCTGCAGAAAATCTTCCAAGTGGCGTTATGATTGTGGATGGATGTCTTGCAGCTTGTACAGTCTCTATGACCTTGGCAGAGAGTTTCTCATCTTTCAAGAGTCTCCGCTCAAGCACCAGGCAGCCAGGTGGAGCCATTGAGGCTCTGGATGTTGAATGGATCCCTGGCTGAGGGAGACCCTATCTGATGGAATCTACCAAGGATCTGTGATCAGGAGGTCCATGATGTCTGCGAACCATGGGCGTCTGGGCCAGTATGGTGCCAGGAGAAGAATTTCTGCCCTCTCCTCTAATAGTTTCCTGATGACCTTGGAGGGGAGGGAATGCGTATAGGAGGCCCCAGGGCCAGGGAGCAGAGAGTGTTGACTCTGTCTGCTCCCTGAGCCAGGAACCTTGAGAAAAACCTTGGTAGTTGAGGGGTGAGGTAAAGAGGCTGAGGCTCGGTTGGCCGAACTAATCCATTATCTCCTGGAAGAGACTCGGGTGCAGGCACCATTCTGATTGGTCGACGGTGACCCTGCTCAACCAATCTGCTTGAATGTTGCTCTGTCCCAAGATATGCTCTGCCTTGATGGACTGGAGATTTCTCTCCGCCTCCTTCATGAGGAACTTTTGAGTGCATGCTCCCCTGTCAATTTATGTGTGCCTTGGTGGCCACATTGTGAGGAGAAGAATGTGTTGTCCTTGAATTTGGTGTTGGAACTTGTGAAGGGCCAGGTGGGCTGCCCTGAGTTCCAGCCAATTGATGCTGCACTCTGTGTCTGCTGGAGTCCAACGGCCCTGTGGTACAAGGGACTGGCAATGAGCTCCCCAGCCGTAAGTTGTAATTATCACTTGGTGTGGCTCTCTGAAGAGGCTGCCCTTGGCCCTTGCCCTTGCCCATTGCAAGGTCCGGCATGGAGATGGGCCCAAGAAACTATGGCAATACAGGAAATCATCTTACCCAAAAATTGAGATAATTGGGCCAGGGGCACTCGTTTGAATGTCTGAATGTGCCTGGATAATTCCTGATGCTGTTCTGTCAGTCCTGCGAGAGAAAAATCTCGCTTGTCATTGTGTCACTGGTGACGCCCAGGTATGGCAGTTGAGTGGTCAGCATGAGATGGCTTTTTTCCAGATTGACAGAAAAGCCATGGTCCTGAAGAACCTGGAGCATGGTCTAGAGATCTATCTTTGCCTGCAGGTGGGACGAAGACTGTATTAAAATGTCGTCCAAATAACACTGCAGGCGAACCGGCATGCTCCTGAGATGTGCCGCTAGAGCCACCAGCACCTTTGTGAAAGTCCAGGGGGCTGAAGCCAGGCCAAATGGTAGGGGGTGGTATTTGTAATGGTGGTTGGTGTAACAAAACTGCAGGAATCTTCTGTACAATGGCCTTATGGGGATGTGTAGATATGCCTCTGTCAGGTCCACTGAGGTCAAGACATCTCCCTGCCTGAGATTTAGAAGGATAGATTGCAGGGAACTCATTTTGAACCTCCTATATACTAAAAAATGGTTGAGCCGTTTTAGGTCTAGAATAGCTCTCCAACCCTCCAAACTCTTTGGAACCATAAAGAGTACTCCTGCCCCTGCTGATATGTTGGGACCAGATGAATAGCATGGATATCCAGCAAATGCTGGATTGCGGTCTCCAAGATGCCTCTCTTTGTGGAATCTCTTGAGATAGGGCATGGCATAAAAGAATTCAGGAGTGTGGAGATGAACTCCAGGGAGAGATGTGATCTTATTGTCTCTTGGACCCAGACATCTGAGTTAATGTTGTCCCACCTATCAGCAAAGAAGGCCAGCCGGCCTCCAATGGGGGGATCGGTTAGGTATTCATTTGGAGTGGTGGAATGGTCTCTTGGTTCCCTGCTCTGAACCCTGATTTATCAGTCTGCTGTCCCTGTCAAAAGCCAAAAGACCATTGGGTTCTTTGGAAGTAGTTCCCTTGATAAGAGGCTCGAAAGGAAGTCCTCCAAAAGGACTGAATAGGGGGATAATCTGATCTCTGGGACTATCTTGCATTTGTTCTGTGTCTCCACCAGGACAGGTCCAAGGCTGACCCAAACAGTTTAGTCCCATCAAAGGGGGCAGCTGCTAACTTCCACTTATGTTTGGTATCCACCTGCCAATGGCAGAGCCATTGTCACTTGGGAGGCTATTGCTCAGGATGAGAATTTAACCATGTTAAGTGTAGCGTCAGTAGAGAATTCCATGGCTGCCACAATCTTTGCTATGTCCTGGTGGGCTCTAATGTTATTGGCTGGAATTGATTCCTGCAGGTGACATAGCCATCTTAGAGAAGTGCAGTTGAAAAAGGACGCAGCTGTGATTGCCTTAATGGCCCAGGCATCCACCTGGTGTGACCTACGGAGTGCCAATTCTGCCCTCTTGTCCTCGGCTTTAAGGCATCATCTGCCTTGCTAGGCATGGTAGAGGAAGCTGCTAGGGCCACCACTGGCTCATAAACTAATGGGGTCTGGAGTGACCCCGGCAAATCTTCAGCCAGATTATAAAATTTTCTATCATGACCTGTGGGGTTGGGATAGGAGCCTGTTGCTTGACCGTGTCTATCTTCGGGACTGGTATTACTTCTGTTTCTGTTACTGGTTCAGAAAAATCCAAATCCTCAGACTCTGTTACATTTAAGGTGTGCTCAGAAGGATTTTTAGGATTGTCAAGGCATGCTGTGTTTTTGGCCTTGAACAACAATGACTTGAAGAGTTGAGGACAGAACAATTCAGTGAATACAGGTTGTTATGGGGCTAGCCTTTTGTCCTCTGACATGTCCTTGCCTAGTTGTACCTCTTCCTCCAAGGAGGAGGAGTCAGATCCAGCAGATGAGACAGGAGAGTAAATCCCTGACCCTCTGCAGCATCCCCAATATGGTGCAAGGGATGAGATTGTAGTTGAAATTCAGGTAGGTTTCTTATCGATTGCATGGGTTGGGAGGGTACCTGGAAATCAGGGAAGTTCAGCCTGATTTGACTGGATTGATGGTGCCCTTGTTGGTGATAGGTCCTGACATCTGAGATCTCATCTGACAGGTCTGTTGCACACCCTCAACGATGCCCTGTCTGATCACTTCTGACATCCAGAACTGCATGGAGTGAGGAATCTCCTAGGGAAGACATTCTTTTGCTTGGACTCCTGCTGCAGTTGGGGTGAAGGTAGCCTCAGGTGCAATTCTGGGTCTCTTGGTATGCTGAACACTGAAGCTGTGCCTTTCCTCGAAAGGGGGAGGACAGGTGAATCAATGCAGACAGCTGCAGCTTGTCAGAATTAAACCTTGGCTGTTTGGTTTTGGCTCGAAGGCTGATAAAATGGCGCTGACTGCTTTACCCCCCAGCGTGAAATTCAAACAGCAGTCAGGGACTGTCAAGGAAGCTCTTGGTGAAAGGGAAAAAAATTCACCAAAGATCGGAACAGTATTAATATGCTTTCCGACAGTCAGCTGTAAGTGAAGCCTGGAAATTGAGGTGGCTTCGGCAGCGGAATTGAGCTCCCGCTCTTCACACTGTCTCGGTTGTTAAAAGGACCTGCCACAACCAACAATCAGCTGTTACACTGTCAGATAGCAGTGTTTTCATCTAAAATGTCTAAAAAAATACTAAAAAATTCTAAAAAATTCTTTAAACATTCTAAAAAAACCTGGAAGGCTTTCTCTGTGAGTTTCGAAGATCCCGGTCAGCTCACATCTAGCTCGAATGACAGACTGAGTTAAATGGGGGACAAACGACAAGGAAAGTGTCCTCAGAACTTTGCTCAGCCTACTGAACAACAGACGGAAGCACTTCCCTGACCTGAATGCTCGAAACAGCTCCATGGATAATATGCATGTTTTCCACTTTGAGGTACTTACAAAGTAATAGAGATTGGATAAATTCTAATAAATAGATAAATACAGTCAGCTGAAGTACAAAGTATAGGAAGCTTGAGAGAAATATGTGTGGGCATGTTGATGTCATACTGGTATATTAGTATACTATAGACAATAAGCTGTAGTTAAGAATCTCATGGCTAGGTGAACCTGGCATATGTTAAATTAAATATTCAAAAATAATTTTTACTTCATAAACAAAGACATTGAAAACAAGGATCAAAATAAAATGAAATTTTAATTTGCAGAAAGACTAAGCTGCACTCACAGGCTTTTCCGCATTTAAAAGATCCAAATTACTTCATAATGAAATCACTCTTTTAAAAAATACTACTGTTTGATGTTGCATATACAGAAATATCACTAATTATAGATTCCTTTGGTAACTTCCTGATATTTTGGCTTAATACGAGTGCTTTCTTTAAATTAATAGATCTTCCAGTGAAATACTTGTAGTTAGTTCTTTAATAGCCGTTGTAATATGAGTGATTGTCACTACAGTACAAATCTATGAGCTTGGTTATATCTGCCACAAATATAACCCAGGCCATAAATATGAAAATCAGAGTTAAAACTAATGAATCATTAGTCCCTTTGCTTTTCTAGTGCAAAAGAAAACCATATATGTAAAATATGTATATGTGATGATATATGTAACAACTGGGAGGGAAGTATAACATTTATATTTCAATTCCAGTCCAGGTCGGGAGTGGGTCGTGATGGGGCGGGGATGGGGTTGGGGTGCTCTAAGGGAAGGGGTGGGGATTACACGGCGATTGGGAATGGCAGGAGATGGAGAAACAGAGGGCTGAATCGGAGCTTGGGAGCATGCCCTCGCTATCTTCAAGCAGTGGTGCGCTCCGACCCTCTTATTTCTACCCATTTCCCCAGGGAGATCAGGCTCCTGTGCTCAGGTTGGTTTATGTGAATGCCAGGTCCGTGATGAACAAAGCTCCCCTCATCTGTGAATTGATTGAGGAGGACGTGGACCTGGCCTGCATTATGGAGACCTGATTGGGTCCAGAGGGAGGAGTCTCTCTGCTTGAGTTGTGCCCTCCAGATTTCCATGTGTTGCACCAACCTCGAGCCCATGGTAGGGGTGGGGGTGGTGGCAGTTGTTATTAGGGAGACCCTTTGTCCGCGGGAGGTCACTGTCCCTCAGATAGGCGGGTGTGAGTCTCTCCTCCTGAGGTTGGGCCCTGGTGATCAGTTGGGTCTATTGCTCATGTACCTTTCTCCCAGCTACATGACAACGGCCCTGCCCAAGCTACTTGACATCCTTTCGGGGGTGGCGGTTGAGTTCCCCAGACTTATTGTTCTGGGGGATTTCAACCTGCCGTCTCTGAGTGGGGCGACGAGGATGGATTGGGAATTCATGGATATGGCATGGATGAGTGTAGAACTAGGAAATCAGTTAGAAGCGGTAAAAATTATGACAAATGTTTGGGCGGACCACAACCCACTAAAAATAATTTGGAAAGGAAGAAAAAGGGAGAGGAGAAGGTGAACACTTAACCCCCAAATTTTAAAAGAGAAGGAATTTGTAGCTAAAATTAAGACAGAAATGGAACTATTCTTTAGGGAGAATACAACCAACCAAACATCTCTATGGACAATATGGGATACAGCTAAAGCAGTCCTGCAGGGGTTGATAATAGCATACACAGCTAAAAGAAACAAGGAAAGATGGCAAAAACAGAATAAGTTACACAATAAGATTAAAGAATTAGAAAGTAGATTACAAAAGGAACCACAAGATGAAAAAGTGAGGAGAAAGATGATCCTTACCAAACATAAATTGACTATTTTGAATCAGGAAGAGAGAGTAAAGGAGGTTAAAAAAAGTGAAACAGAACTTTTTCGAGCACGCGAATAAGCTGGGGAGGTGGCTAGTCCATAAATTAAGAATAGAAGAGAAGGTTGATACAAGAACTGGAAGATGATAATGGAAAATTAGAATTTCGAATGGTAGAGAAAAGGAAAATAGTACAAAAATATTTCGAACAGTTATATAAGGAAGACTGTATAAAAATTGACAATATAGAACAATATTTGAAGAGGAAAGGCCTTCCAGAAATTAGAGAGGAACAGAAGGAGATGTTAAATAAGGAAATAACAGCCACGGAATTAAAAATCAATCGCCTTGTAAAGGTAGCCATGGAGTAGTAGATTTTGTGACAGACAGTATTGCTGCTTCCTTTCCATTGATTTTCATGCAATTGAGGTGGAAAAGTTGATACTAAGACCTGACATTCGGGGCCAAGTTCTCAGTGTCTAGGGCAGACTGAAAGGCTTGGAGGAGATGTGTAGAATTGTAGTCTAGATTGCTGTCATTTGTGCTAAAAGGTATCTTGGTATTAAAAACACCTCTATAAATGTATCCAAGCTGAAAATCTCCACACATCAAATAATAATATGAACTGATGTATGATTACATAAAGTCTAATGTTGAATATTTCTAAGAATGCTCAAGTCTGCATGTTTAAGAGTTAATTTTATGGGCATCCATTTTAAAAAGAATAAGGCCCCTTGCCCTTATTAAAATTCTTCAACACATCTACAGAACAGAAGGTTGTATAGGCCTTTAATGATTGAAAGATTCCAAGACTTGTAATTGGTATAATTTAGCAACCTCTGGTACATCTTTATTTTATAAAGTAGTGGAAAATATATAGTTGTTTTCTTTTGTAAGAAGTTATCTAGAAAACATTTGTAGAGTATTTGTGTATTTAGGGATATTAGCGCATATAGGGATAATAGCTTAATATACAGATCAGTATTTCCATTTAGAATTTCTGTTCCTGTCATCATGCACAGATCCTACCTATAGAGTCTGTGTCAATAAACTAATCAGCTATAAACACTAGGGAGTATAAACAACTGTTATTCCACTTTTACCTTTCTCTCATACTTGACATGCTGGTTATATTCATAGTTTTATTTATAGCACAACTTTAGTTTAATTATCAGTGGACATAAACTGTTTCAGCTCCTACCCTCAAAATGACGCTATAGAGCATTGCACACCAGAACAACTAGACACGAGTGAAATACTTGTAGTTAGTTCTTTAATAGACGTTGTAATATGAGTGATTGTCACTACAGTACAAATCTATGAGCTTGGTTATATCTGCCACAAATATAACCCAGGCCATAAATATGAAAATCAGAGTTAAAACTAATGAATCATTAATCCTTTTGCTTTTCTAGTGCAAAAGAAAACCATATATGTAAAATATGTATATGTGATGATATATGTAACAATTGGGAAGGAAGTATAACATTTATATTTCAATTCCAGTCCAGGTCGGGAGTGGGTCGTGACGGGGAGGGGATGGGGTTGGGGTGCTCTAAGGGAAGGGGTGGGGATTACACGGCGATTGGGAATGGCAGGAGATGGAGAAACAGAGGGCTGAATCGGAGCTTGGGAGCATGCCCTCGCTATCTTCGAGCAGTGGTGCGCTCCGACCCTCTTGTTTCTACCCATTTCCCCAGGGAGATCAGGCATTGGAATGAAGTCCATGCCACTCACTACTTTGAAGGGGGTTAGTCCCATGCTACTGCGAACAGCATTATTGTATGTGAACTCTGCAAAAGGCAGGAGGTCCACCCAATTGGCTTGCTAATAATTCACATAGCATCTCAGATACTGCTCTACCATGGCGTTCTCCCTTCTGACCATCTACAGCTAGATTGCCATGTGACTACAGATATCTAAAGCTCAGCATTATGTTCAAACTAGAATATACCAGTTTGTATAAAAGGCAGAAAAATTTATAGCTATAATACGAAGAATCATATTAGAGATTATATAAGCTATTACCAACTTTATTATAATATATTTTAATTTATTTAGCAGATTTCAGGAAACTGATGGCAGACTTTTGCAAAATTAACTCTTCAAACAGCAGTTCTTTTTTTAAAGATGTTTTAATTCTGTTTGTATTATTTTTATAAATAACCCAAAGTGATGAACATTCCTAATATATCTTCCTTCTATTTTCCCTATAACAATAACGCTGCAAGGTAAATTGACTTGAGAGTGACTGGCCCAAGTCACCCAATTGGCTTTCATGCCTTAAGACAGGATTAGAACAGTTCTCTAGCCTGGTGCTTTAAACAGTACACCAATCTGGTTGAAGAACCAAACAGTTCTTTAGAAATTATCTGAAGCAAAAATATTTTTGTTAGTCTTCATGAATTTCAAAAAATACTAAATTGTCAGATCTATTAATTTAAAGAAAGCACTCATATTAAGCCAAAATATCAGGAAGTTACCAAAGGAATCTATAATTAGTGATATTTCTGTATATGCAACATCAAACAGTAGTATTTAAAATGCAAAATATATAATTAAATTAGAAACATTTATACAAATAAACATTCCTATTCCCATTTCTTTTGTAGTTTTATATGTGGTTACCAAATACTCAATACTTTACCCAAGTTTATTATAAAAATGTATATATGTATATTCCACCTGATTCACCAAACTCTAAAAACAATTTAATGGGTTTTTAAATCTGCATATCATATCTACTTTTCATCTGAGTACTGTGCTTCTCTTTGAAGATGGCAGATCTAATGCAAACTTGTCTCTCAGATCAAATTAAGCATGGAACTGTTCAAAGCTGTTTTCACTAGGTGTCAATGTGGGTAAATTTATTGTGGCGTTTTTACTTCTTTTCCCTAAAAATATACAGTATTTGCAATAATGATGCCTGATATGTAATAAATATATATTTTGAATTTTTAGCATTATCCAAGTAGCACCTTGGTGTAATAATTCTGCTATTTCTGGTTTATTGTTCTAAACAATCTTTTTTCTCTTAAAAGTGATATGAAGAGGTTAATATATAAAAATTACTACAAAGTTTTCTCCAATTCAAAGTCAATTTCTAACAAAAGCTGTTGTCAAAAACATAATATAATTAATATAAATTAATAGGAATAATAAACTTGAATCTTAAATTACTCCTCTATTCACTTATTTCTTATAAATGGAAAAAGAGTGTAAGTTAAAATATGTGGCTTATACGTGAGTGAAAAGATTGGATACTGTGGTTTAGAGGAGAAAAAAAATTGACTTATTTCTTATAGAGAGGTATCCTTTCAAAATATATATTATTCCCAAAGGTTTCCATATTCTTAGGAAAAAAATAGTGCATATGGATGAGCAGGAAGGAGAGAGGAATAGAGGCAGTTGCAGAATGAACTAATTCTATGAAATGTATTTTTATAGCCTGAGCCTATATATTTGTCAAAATAGTTGTGATAAATGTTGAGATAAACAATTGTTAAGATAATATATCAGTATATATTCTACTTTTAGAAACTTTTGCTTCAAAATTTTTCTGAGATTCTGCTATTCTATTCATGAGCTATCTTAGATGCCATTTCTGTGTTTTTCTGGCATCAACAGATTGCCATCCACCCAAAATAAATCTCAGTCTCATTATTTTGTTTCTACTCAATCCTGGCAACATTCACAGACATTGCTAAGCCAGGATTTTTAAACTCTGGCTTTTGAACAAGCCATAATAATCTGGTTTCACACGTAACATTGATGTATAATGGATTTATGTGGTAAATACAAAATAATCAACCCATAAATCAGTATGATCTATAGATGTACGGTAGCTATGTTTGGAACAACTGTTTCATTTTGCTGTTTTTTAAAAAGATTTGAAAGTAGAAAACCAAATTCAAGCCCTTGATCAATTAGAAAGATCATTTTGATGATTTCAACTATCTCACTGAGTTCTCCTAAAACAAATGAGTCAATTTCAGAACAGATAGAAATGCTTTGTTTGCAAATCTTCTTAGTTATCTATTTTTATCTCTACATTAATTAAAAATATCTTCATATTTTCCAAATAACATAGTTTTATCAAGTCATCCTACAACAAGAACTAAAAATTGTCATAATAATAGCTAAGATTCTCAGAAATGCATGTTCTGTTCTTTTTTAAAAACAGGCTATTGGTAGTGATTTGTATTATATTAATAGTATTGTTGAATTGAACATAGTCTTTGTTTATTTCTTTTATGTATCATGGCATTTTATAAGCTATTGGCATGTATTTAAACAACAAATTGTTGTGATTAAAATGCCAAAGTTAACTACTCTTAATGACATAGTTTAAGAAATGATATCCTGTCAATTATGCTTTGTTATTTATAAAAAACCAAAAGGGATAGATTTACAATTGTTCCTTTTTTCTTCTATTTCATTTATTTATTAAATTTCTATGCTGCTCATCTCACTGATGTAGCGTCTCATATTTTAGCATTTTTATGCAAAATATAGTTATCTCTTTAAACTTTCAGATGCCTTAAACAACATATGCATATTCAGTTTATTCATTTTAGAAAAATTAGTTTTATTGTGATGTTAGGTTAATTAAGTTAGCCACAATGGGGACAAAGCTAGGGCCCTTTGGGGATGTTTTTAGCCTCTTAATTGTTTTCAAATAAAGCTCCTAGGATGAAAGGTGAACAATGGATAGTGGATAGTTTTTTATTACAGACATAAGGAAATATTTGCAAGAAAGCTAGTATAACTTTTAAGATCTGGAAGCAATTGGAAGCCCCTATCAAGTATCATGCGAACAGTGCAGCTGTTACTCTTTTTTCATTGCAGCATATTTTTTTGAGACAGACAGAGTTGGAGGGGGAATCTCTTTCTCATAGAGGAAGGGTTATAATGGCTTAATTATCAAGTGCCATTAGATTTTCTCTCGATATACTGTGGGAGATGTCCACACAATTTGTTTGGAAAATCAGAATTGACAAAAGGCAGTGCTGATATTTCCATTTTAGAATTTATCATTTGGATTTTGCAGTGTAGCTAGCTAATAATGTGGCTTTTAATTTGTAATTAACTTATGAAATAAGTTTTACAATGATTCAAGATACATTAACAAGTGGTAAAACTGAAAAGTCATACCCCTATTAAGATAATTTTGCAGAAACTTTGTTATGCTTTTGAGAAATTCAAATACCAATTTACGGTACTTGCTGTGAAACCTACCTTATCAAAACTGTTACTATTAAAAGTTTAAAGTAACAATACTGAAATTATGTATTACTAAAAAGGACAGACCAGAGGTTAATTATAAATTGCCTAAATAACAGCTACAAACAATAGCGATCCCCTGCACCAAAGGAAATTAGTGAGTGACGTTACTATCCCACACATTATTGCCTTCGCTTCTTCTAATAAATAAAAACCAATGAGAAGCTTCCAACTGGCAAAATACAGTACTTCTCAACGGTTTTTTTTACTCTGGGATCCTCCAGGAATATTCTAATCCTAACTTCCCAGGCGCATGCTAATATGCTTTGGAATTGTGGGAATTGTAGTCCGATAATTTTGGAAAAGCACCAGGCAGAACCCTGTATAAATAAACATGAGTGCCCTTAGGTAAGCTACATTTCACTCCTCGTCCTTACGATAACTATCAGGAGTAAACGAGACCGAACCTCCTACTTTACTGTATTTTCCAATTTAGAACCGTGGATATATTTCTCGGGACGGAAGTTACGTGCTGTATTCTTTCCCCTCCCCCCAGGCGCCCCAAATTAATCCGTTTGAACGAGTCTGCGCGAATACGATTGACACTTCAAGGCTCGAGGGTGAACAGGCGATTGATAGGTTCCTTCCGCTTTCTAACATGCGTCCAATAGAACACAGTGCAGATTTGCCTCCCTCAGCTCCCCACGCCTGTAACAATTATTGCCAGGAAGAAACTGAAATAGTCCTGTTCTGCACCGAGAAAAGTTTAACTTGCTGATCGGCCGGCAGCGGATTAAAAGCATAAGGCCAGAGAAGGAAGGGGGTCGCAAAGAGAAGCGCAATACGCGCGAGTCGGAGGGGTCGGCGCTTGCTTCATCCCTCGGGCTGAAGCGCATGCGAACCTGCGTTCCTACTCCACCCGTCGGAAAGGGTTGGGTGCGTTACCTCCGGGACTGGCAGAGGGCGGAGCAGAAGGCGACCGGAGTTTCCCTGCCTCCCACCTCCCGCCATTACGGCGACAAAGCAGTACAAAAAGAGCGAGCGACCGAACGGCTACGTAGCGGTGCCGCCCCCTTGCCTTGCACTTGAGTGAGCGCGGGGCAATCGGGCCGAGGCGGGGAAGCGGCTTCACGGGCGAGTGGTCGGCTGCGGCCGCTTTGCTCGCTCTCGGGAAGGGAGAAGGCGGAAGGATGGCGGAAACTGCGGGGCTGAGCTCTCAAGCCGCAACTGCAGCGGCGCCGTCATTGCGCGCCGCGATTATAGCTGCTGGAGCCTTTCCTGTCACTGTTTCCAGGATCCCGCAGAGGTGAAAGCACCTTCGCAGCCTCGGGGCCGCTAGCTGAATTACCGCTTCCTGGTAGTGCTTTGGCTTTCGGGCTGGAAGGACTAGCGGTGGACGTTTCTTCTTTACTCCGTCTCGCCGGCGGATCCCACTGAAAGGAGCCGTGGGATAAGACAGAAGAAAGACAAGGTGGTAGCGAAGGAAGGATCATGGGCGCTAAGCAGAGCGGCCCGGCAGCCACCAACGGCCGAACGCGGGCTTACTCCGGGGGAGACTTGCCGTCGGGCGGCGGCGGCAGCGGCGTTAATGGGAGTGGCGGGCGGCCGATAGGCAGAGCGATGCGATACACACACCTGGCGCCTGGAGCGCACCACGCGGCCTCCGGCTCCTCGATGAGCAGTGGGGCGGCGACGGCGGCTCCCCCTTTGGCAGCCCCCAGGAGTAGATCTTTGGGCGGGCCAACCGTTTCCGGGACTCGAACGGCTCATTCTGCCTTCAACATCCCCAATAGCAGCGGCCTCTATGGCTCCCAAGACTCGGTCAGCAGCACTCCCGAGGAAGGGGGGCGGGAACGAGCCACCGCGAGTGGGGGCGCAGAAAGACCCGGCGAGAGAAGCGGAGGGCCCCGGCTAGTTATCGGCTCGTTGCCCGCGCATCTTTCGCCTCATCTTTTTGGAGGTAAGGATTCCTGCCCGACCATAGTGAAGATGGCCTGCGGGAGTGGGGAACTATACTGTTTGGTTAAAGACAACAGTGGTGTATTAACCATTAAGCAGACTGAGCACGTGCTTAGGGCACCAGGCCCAAAGGGGGCACCAAAAAGTTGAGAAAGAAAAAAAAACAATGAAGATTTGTAAAAAAAATCTTGTATGTATAAAGGGGTGGGGTGGAACCAAAATTTGTAAGTGCTTAGGGCACCAGTGAGCTTTAATACGCCACTGGAAGACAATTGTGCTCAGGGGTCATTAGAAAAATGTAGGGAGAAGGAAAGGGGAATTTTTTCATTCTTCAAATGTTGGGTGGGTAAAATTTTTATAGCGGATTAATAGATTTAGGGTGGGACCAGACTCTTCAAAAGTTTGATCTTGGGACTCCCAATCTCCCCCACGTGGAAGAGCGATATTCCACTGGAGAGATAGTAGCAAAGTTTTCCTTGTGAGCAGTAGAGCTGCTATTGATTAAGCCTCACTGTTTAACCAAGTTTTAAGCTACACTGTGTTCAGAACATTAAGTCTCCTGTTTAAGTACTGAATAGCTATATAGTTTTATACTGTATGCAAATCTATTCAAAGTAAGAGTGGACTCAAATGGGAATTACTCCCAAACAGGTCCATCTGAATAAAACACACTTGGAGTTATATTATTAAAGCTGATAGCCTTTATACATGCAATTTAGAGCTGGCTGTGGTCTTGCTTCATAGATTACCATTGCATATGCTACAAGTGGACAACTTTCTAAATCAGGGGTCGCCAACCTTTTGGACCGCAGGGACCACCAAACTCCTATTTTTAAATCCCAAACCACTAATACAAATTTTAAAAAAAGATAATATATTTAATATATTTTTTTATTTTTTTAAATATTAAATATAAATTTAATATTAAAAATTATATATATATAAGATCTGGATGGGGAGGAACTGGCTCCCCCTCAAACGGAAGACAAGCAGAGCCCCCACCAATCTGGTCTCCTGTCATTTCATATCTCCCCCAAGTCAGAGGAAACCTCTCCCTCCTTTGCCAGGTGTGGCTGTCTAGAGTTGGGGAGGGGAGGAGGGCTGGGCTGGAAGTGCCAAGGAAGATGGGCTCCTAATAACCATGCAACATCCCCCCCTTTGGCCTCCATATAAGTGGGCTCCCCAAGGCTAAGCTCCAAGTTTCTCCCGCCGCTTTCAAGCAGAGAAGGGTCCCTCCCTGTGTGGAGGCCAGAAAAGCTCAAGTTCTCACCTGCACAAGCCGGCTGGTTATTAGGAGCCTGTCTTCCTCGGTGCTCTTTTGGTCTGGGCATTTGGTCGTCCGCCCCATGCCAAAGGAAAGCCAGCCGGGCTTTTCCTTCCCTCCTACCCTTACCCCTGCTCCCTTCAGATAACAGATAATCAGAGTTGGAAGGGACCTTGTAGGTCATCTAGTCCAACCTATTGCTCAGGCGGGAGACCCTACACCATTTCTGACAAATGGCAGTCCAATCTCTTCTTGAAAGTCTCAAATGATGGCGCTCCCATGACTTCTGAGGGCAAGGTGTTCCATTGGTTGATTGTTCTCACTGTCAGAAAGCTTCTCCTTATTTAAATCTCTCCTTGTTCAGTTTCCATCCATTATTCCTTGTCTGGCCTACAGGTGCTTTAGAAAATAGCTTGACCCCTTCCTCCCTGTGGCAGCTCCTCAAATATTGGAAGACCGCTATCATGTCTCCCCTGGTCCTTCTCTTTACTAGACTAGCCAAGCCCAGTTCCTGCAACCGTTCATTGTATGTTTTAGCCTCCAGTCCCTAATCATCCTGGTTGCTCTTCTCTGTACTTTTCTAGAGTCTCAACATCTTTTTTATAATGTGGTGAACAAAACTGGATGCAGTATTCTAGGTGTAGTCTTACTAAGACTTTATAGAGTGGTATTAGTACTTCCCTTGATCTTGATTGTATCCCTCTGTTAATACAACTTAGGATTGCATTAGCTTTTTTGGCTGCTGCTGCACACTGCTAGCTCATATTTAGCTGGTTGTCCACTAAGACTCCAAGATCCCTCTCACAGTTACTGCTATTGATTCTGGTTTCACCCAGTCTATATGTGTACCTTCCCCCCACTCAATCCTACTTTTGGACATAGGAGAGCACGCTGGAAACGTGTGTTGGCATTTCCAACACTCATTTCTCCGGCGCTTGCTCGCAATTCTTCGCATTCCTCCAGGCCTGGCTTGCTGAGCCCTGATGTCTCTGCTGCCCCCCACCCCCCAATTGCTGCCCGGGGATGGCACCGGAAAAGAAAGCAAGCAGAAACATAGCTCCTGCTGGGGTGAAAGAGCGGAGATTGGGGAACAGGCAACAGAAAGCGGTACTTTTCAAAATGGCAGCTTGCACCTTCTCTTGCCTATGACTTCCTCGATCTCAGCTCTTTTGCCCCAGCAAGAGCTATATTTCTGCTCGCTTTTCCTGTGCCTTCCCCGGGCAGTGATGGCTGGAGCGGTGGGGCGGGGGAGCAGCAGAGCAGAGCACAGAGAGGGACAAGAAAACTGATGCCAACGTCGCCCCATTCCAGACCTCTGCTGGATGGGGAGTGCAGACTTGCCCATTCTGCCCACTCCCACCACCACCAGCCAGTACTTTTCCTGCCCCAGGCCATCCCGTGGCCATCGAGGAAGAGCCCAGGCCAGGAGAGGCGAGCTGAAAGGTGTGGGAGTGCTGCACAAATGCAAGTAGCATGGTGCTCCTGCACCTTCCGGCCATCTCCATCGCTGCTTCAGCCTGCCTGTGCTGCCAGTTTCCTCTTGCTACAACAGCACCATTACCTTGTCCTGGCAGGTGAAGTTTGTGTTGCTTTTTGCAGGTTTGTGGTCAGCAGAAGGGTGGGGGCCAATGGGTGGGCACGCCATGTGGGTGACGCAGCCTTGTGTTCCCACGCAGCCTGGATTAATGGCTTTGGGTGGGTGTTTTGGGGGGGACATTCCTCTGTGGACCACCAAAATTTTCTCATGGACCACCAGTGGGCCATGGCCCACCGGTTGGCGACCACTGCTCTATAACACCTAACAAACTAATGACACCATTGAAAAACGATCGAGTGCTTTTGGGTTAAGGAGGCCTACTTATTTCTAAACATATTTTTTTCTTAAAGTGGCAAAGCCTGAATTTTAATTGCTAATATATAAGGAATATTGAAACATTGGGGATGGGTGTAGGACATTAATTAATGTATCAAAATCACACAGGACGCAATATTAACAATGATGATAGAACTTGGTTTACTTGTGCTTTTGATTTTGATTTTCTGGAAAGAATTACTAAAAATTTTCCAGATTGAGAGGATTTGAATTAGTTTTTTAAACTTTTATTTTAAAAGAAGAATTCAAGAAGTTAATGCAAGTGTTTGCCCTAATTGCTTTTAGTTTATGAAACTAAAAGGATTGAGGGACACCTCTGCAGCCTTGGGAGGCTGAAAACGGGCCTGTTTTGGCACTTCCAGTATTTCCGGAAGGCCTGTTTTTTGGCCTCCCGAGGCTGCAGAGGCGTCCCTTAAATCTCTGGGAGAGCGAAAATGGCCTCAAATGGTCCGAAAATCAGCTGGGAGTGCAGGTAAATTTGGGTGGGGTTCGTGTGCCCGCATAAATGGCTCTGTGTGCCACCTGTGGCACAAGTGCCATAGGTTCACCATCACAAGCTTAGAATAAAACTTAGCTGCTATGTTTCTCCAGCATTGTTTGTTAGAAGCAAAACCTCCTAAAGATTGGTTATTTCAATAATTTGTATTGGTGCTTATAGCCTTTCTAAATTCAAATAATCAAAGTGTTAGATTTTAGACTGTGTTGCCTTTTTTATGCATTAAAATTAAATTCATATGTGAGAATCTCTACATTTATCTACTACTTTGAACTAAAATTGGTAGTCTTTAAAAGTTTTCAACATATACAATGGAAGTTCAACATTGCAAGTTATAAATATATATATACGTTAGCCAAGGGAGCAGGATGGCTGAGCAGTTAAAGACACTGAGCTTGCCAGCTGGAAGCTGACAGCCCAGATTTGAGACCAGAGTGCTGCATGAAGTTTTGGTTACTTGCTCAGTTCCCACCCACCTAGCAAGTTCGAAAGCATGCAAGTGCAAGTAAATAAAATAGGTACCACTTTGGTGGGAAAATTACAGCTAACCATGTGACCATCTCATAGAACATTTGGAAAAGCTAAGAAAAGGAAACAAAGATGATAACCAAGCCCTAGAGCCGTGATGGCGAACCTATAGCACACATGCCAGAAGTGGCACACACAGCCCTCTCAGTGGGCACGCACACCATCACCAGCTGCTCTTCTGGTTTTTGGTGTGCTTGCCAACTGGTCTTCGCAGGTACCCTAGTGCCGGAAAACGGCCAAAAAACGGGCCATTTTTTGGGTCGTTTTCAGGCTCTTTTGAAAACAGCCCAAAAAACAGCCTGAAAATGGCATGGAAAACCAGCTGTTTTCCAGGCCATTTTTGGGGCATTTTCCAGGCCATTTTAAAGTTCAGGAAGAGGTAAAATTTTGATTAGATTTTTCAGATCTTTTTTAGTTTTTAAGAGGAGAGTTTTGTTGCCAACAGATTGAAGAGTTGCATTAGTGGGATAGGTGCCGTAGAAGTCTAAAAATACATTTTAAAAAATGATGTTGATGTTCTTTTACTCCAATCTTTATTCCAATTTTTGATTCTTCAAATCCCATCTTTCTTGGGGATTTCTTCTGTATATAGATTGAATAAGGAAGGTGAAAGAATGCAACCTTGCTTCACTGCTTTTTTTGTCTTGTACCAATTAGTGTCTCCATGAGGTGTTTGCATAGCAGTTTGTTAATTTTTGTGCATGACTGCACCCGTTTGGTCAGATGTCTTCATATCCCAGGCCTTCTAGGGCTTTCTACAGGCTGTCATGATTTGACACAAAGTATTGCAGATATAGATATATTTTTATATTCTTGATTTTTCCATTATCCAGTGTAGATTTGCACTATAGTTGGCGTGTCACAATCTCATCAATAAGTTTTTCTAAAACTTTCTTGTAAAAACAGTTTCAACTGCTTAATTGTTCTATGGTTGTATTTATTTTGTTTGCTGTAAAATTGAGTGATTTTTCTCTGAGCAATTGCTGCATTGGAAAAGATATACTTCTTACAATAATTTTATATCATTTTATACTATACATATCATATTTGTAACATTTCTTATGTTCTGGCTCAGGTATACTTAAGTATATCTACTTTTGAGTGAACCAGTTTGAATAGCATAAGAATCCATAAATCGGGCTTATCAGTGAAAGCTCCAGTTTAAGCTTGCTGGTTCACTCCAGTTGGCTAGATAGAAAATATTTGACTTTTAATTTTATGATGCTGTGTATTTCTGAGCACTATTAACTTTCGCCTCAGGTGGATTCTCTGATAAACTATACTTTTGGATTATTGTGTTCTCATGGGATTGATGTCTTGCACAAAATGCAAAACAAAGTTATCATGAATAGTAGATCTGAAGAAACAATAAAGTCTCTCCAAATTTTTATTGGATGAATGTGATTGAGTTTCAGTCTTGTTAATGCATGCACAATGTGAATTGAAAATTGGAATATATGTGTACATAACATTTATACCATTAGTAGACACATCAACAGTGAGAACAATTAATCACTGGAAAAGCTTGCCTCCAGATATTGTGGGTGCTCCATCACTGTAGGCTTTCAAGAAGAGACTGGTCAGCCACTTTTCTAGAATGGCACATTTTCAGGGTCTCCTGCTTGATTAGGGGATGCACTAGAAGACCTCCAAGGTGCATTTGTTTTCATATTCTAATAGGGACCTGTACTTTTCATTTGTCTAAGTAATAGAAACTTGCCTACTATACTATCATGGGTGTTTAAAAAAAAAAACCTGACTTGTGGCGGAGCTGACATCGCGGTGACACGATGGACTTCCTCGAAGCTCCCAGAGGGTCCGTCGATATCCTGGCAGCTGGTGGTCCAATTTGGATGTAAACCACCTCGGAGGGAGGGAACGCCCTGTCGATCCCAGGGACACTGCAAAGTCCTGGATGATCCAGAGGAAACTCTTCAAGCCAGAGGGAAAGAAAAGCGGCCATTGCAAGCCGCTATTAGGCTGGGGCAGCTGCTGACAGAAAGAAGAAACAGAGAAAAGTGTGATTGTGCTGAGTGAGAATAGTAGACTTTTAAAATATACTAAAGGAAGAACCCCTGAGAAGTACAGAGTGAAGGGAAGAGCCGAAAATAAAGGTGGAGGTGGGTAAATAACCCCCCTGGAAAAAAATGGCAAGGAAAGCTTTTTCTGGCGCAAATTGAGAAAGGAAGCCACTAATTAAGGATTTGTGAAAGAATAGAAACTGGACTGGACTTATTGGATTTAATGGATTAAAAAAGAAAAAATAAGTAGTATCTGGATTTTCCCTTTTTTTGACTTTTTCATTTTCCTATGTTTAATTACAAACTTTGAAGAACTTCAAACAATAAGGGACTGTTACAGCAAAGAGAAGAAAGAAAGCAGTGCAACAGTACCACCTGAAGGTGAAAGAGGAAATAAAAGAAAGAGGGAGAAGGGGATTATATGATCTTGACAGTATGGAAATAGAAAGATAGAGATACTTTCAGAGAGTGGAACACTCAGAACTTTTGTTCAAAACTGTGTAACTGTAAGCAATGGACTTTTCCCCTTCAACCAAAAAGAATGAACTTCTGAAAACTAGGTATTTCAAAAGGAATCCTTTATTGAAAGGAAGTGAAACCAGTACTAGTGAAAGCAGAATCTAAGGTACTTCCAGGCATACAGTAATAGATAAAGGGAGATAGAACCCCTCCCCTTATTTAGATGTGGATTTAGTCAAACAAAGAACCAACATGTTAATTCCCCCCTCTCCTTTCCTGGGAACATATCTTAGAGGATTTTCCCAGGGAGTATCTTCCAGAGCTGGAATTTTTATGGTCCCTTCTCCTCTTGCTATCTCTCCAAGAGGTGACAAGTTTCTAGACATCTGGCTCCAGTCCTCCAGTTGTATATCATGTGCAGTTATACAGATTCAATATAAGGTTTAAGATATTCAGGTTACATAAAAAAGGTTACTTGTACCAACTTCCCTCCTTCTTCTTCCATTGAAGAATGGCAGATACATGGATCTGACATCCTGCCCTCCTCAAAAAATTTGATAAATCCACCTAGAAGACATAAAACGTGTTACATTTACAACTTAGGATGGTTTTTCAGGTGGATTTCAGGTGGAACTTCCATAGTAATGTGGGTGCTTTTACATGTCGTTTGGCTACCCACTCATTTTCTGAGGAAGGACAGTGTTTCCAAGCTACTAAATATTGTGTGGATCCATGGTGAGTGCACGAATCAAGGATATCTTTAATTTCAAAATGTTGTTCCCCATGTACTATGATGGGAGTTGGAGGTGTGGGAAGCGGAGGTCTGAGGTTTGAAGTGATCTCTGGTTTGAGCAAGCTACAGTGAAATACTGGATGAACCTGTCCAAGTGTTTTGGGAAGTAGAAGCTCTACCGTAACAGGATTAATAATTCTGGAGATGGAAAATGGTACAATGAATTTTGGTCCCAGTTTCTTAGAGGGTTGCAACAATTTTAGGAATTTTGTGGACAAATATATGCGGTCCCCAACTTTGAATGGTTTAGGATCACAATGTTTTTTGTCCGCTTGAGCTTTAAAAGCTGCTCTAGCCTCTTGTAAGGCTAGTCTGACCACTGGCCAAGTGGCTTGCAAATTATTAATCCACTCCTTAAGGGAGGGAATTTCAGGTTCCGTGGTGGGTAGCTCTGGCATGGGGTTGAATTCTTGGCCTGTGGCTATGTGGAATGGGGTGAAACCCATGCTGCTGTGGACTGAGTTGTTGTATGCTACCTCTGCAAAAGGAAGAAGGTCAGTCCAATTGTCCTGTTGGTAATTAATAAAGCATCTTAAATATTGTTCTAATAAGCTGTTCCATCTTTCAGCTCCGCCATTAGTCTGGGGGTGATTTGATGATGACAACCCCTGGGTGGAGCCTAATAAGTTTAAAAACACCTGCCAAAATATGGATGTGAATTGTACACCTCTATCTGAGATAATCCGTTGGGGAGCTCCATGGAGGTAATAAATGTGTATTAAAAACATCTTTGCCAAGGCCTTGGCTGTTGGGATCTTTTGGCATGGTACAAAATGAACCTGTTTTGAAAAAAGATCAGTTACAACCCAAATGACAGTATTCCCTGCACTTTCAGGGAGCTCCACTATAAAGTCCATAGAGATCTCTTTCCAGGGTGCTGAAGGTCCTGCCACTGTTTGTAAAAGTCCGGGAGATTTTCTTGTCTTCTTTTTGCAGCAGCACAGATGGGACAGCTAGCAACATAGTTCTCAATGTCCTTTTTGAGAGATGGCCACAAAATTGTCTTTTGATGAGGTGCAGGGTTTTTACAAAAACAAGTGTCCCGCTATTTTTGAGTCGTGGCATAGTTTCATGAGGTCCATCCTCTGGCTGGCAAGGACATAAAGTTTGTTCTCTACCCAGGCTAGACCATCTTTGAGTAAGCAAATGTGTTTGTTAGCCTGGAGCCAGTCGTCCTTAAGTAGTGCCTCCTTAAATATTGAAGTCATTGCATTGTCAGTCAGTGATTCTTTCTTCTCTTGTGCCCGGGTGATTACTTTGGCTGCAAGTTGGGTTGGTTGGATCATGGGTTTTATAACTTCAATCTTTTTGCTGTTGTATTGGGGTTTCCTGGACAGGGCATCTGCCAAGAAATTTCCCCTGGGAGATATTTGAGAGTGAAATTAAACCATTTAAAGTATTGAGCCCACCTTACTTGTTTTTCTGAGAGTTTCCATGGAGTTTTCAGGGCTTCTAGATTTTTATGATCAGTCCAGACTTCAAAGGGGATTTGGTTCCCTTCTAGGAAATGTCTCCATGTGAGGAGTGCCCATCGCACAGCATATGCCTCTTTCTCCCATATGGCCCATCTTTGCTCAGTTCCTGTCAGTTTCTTGGAAGTATAAGCACATGGTTGTAACTGTCCACGTCCATTCTTTTGGAATAGAACTGCTCCAACTGCTACATTGCTAGCATCTGCTTGGATGACAAATGGTTGTTCAGGGTCTGGGTGTTTCAGGATTGGTTCTGCTGAGAACAGTTGTTTAAGTTTTTCGAATGCCACTTGGCATTCCATCGTCCAGGTAAGGGGTTGCCTTGGTTTGGGTTTCTCCCCCCTCTTTTGTTTTTAACAAGTTTGTGATGGGGAGGGCGATATTCGCAAAAGCTGGAATGAACTGGCAGTAAAAGTTTGCAAAACCCAGGAAGCTCTGCAGTTGTTTGCAAGTATGGGGCGGTTCCCAACTGGTGACAGCTTCTAGTTTTTGTGGGTCCATCTCTATTCCCTTGTGGGATATTCTATATCCCAGGTAATCATTTTTTTCTTGGTGGAATTCACATTTAGAGAGTTTTGCATATAGTTTGGCGTTTAGGAGTTTTGTGAGAACTGCTCGGAGTAACTTGATGTGTTCTTCTTTTGTTTCAGTGTAGATTAAAATATCGAGATAAACAAGAACCCCTTTGTACATAAAATCACGGAGAGTCTCATTAATTAATTGCATGAACATGGCAGGTGCTCCTTGTAGTCCGAAAGGGAGCACTTTAAATTGGTAGCCTCTCAGTGGGGTGTTAAAAGCCGTCTTCCACTTATCCCCTTCCCTTATTCTGATGCGGTAGTATGCCTCTCATAGGTCTAACTTTGGAAAAAAAATTCCTTTAGAGAGGTGGGCTAACATGTCCTTCATGAGGGGGAGTGGGTACATATTCTCCACACTGATGGCATTAAGATTTTTGTAATTCACACATAAACGCAAAGAGCCATCTTTCTTTTCACAGAATAATACTGGGGCTGCTATTTTTGGTTGTGTAGGTTTGATGAAACCCCTTCTTAGGTTTTTATCGATAATTGCCCTGAGTTCGTTGAGTTCTCTGGGGGACATGCAGTACATTTTTGGTTTTGGAAGTTTAGCCCCTGGTAGGATTTCAATGGTGCAGTCTGTGGCATGATGGGGTTGGAGTTCATCAAAAGCCTCCTCGCTAAATACTCGGGCTAAATCCTGGTACTCGTTGGGGATGTTAATGGGTTCAGCCAACTGACCGGCCATGGCTGGTTCTCTGTTCTCTGTTCCCTTTCTTTTCCTTTCCTCTGGGCTGTTTTTAAATGCTACATGTTTCTGGAAATGTACGGTTCCTCTCTTCCAGTTTATTTTTGGATTCCATTTCCATAGCCATGTGACTAGTGGCCCTTCCATTCCTGGTGCTACAATGAATGTGATCATCTCACTATGGTTCCCTAATCTTATTTTCAATGGTTCTGTGGAAAAACTGGCTGGCTCCTCCCCCCGCTAATTGGCAGAAAGCAATGGGATTTTCCATTTTCTTTAGTTGGATTCCCAATTTCTCTGCTACGAGGGGGTTGATTAGTCACCGAGTGCATCCTGAATCCAGTAACACTGCAACGTCCTCCCCCTTCCCACGGCTGGGGATAAACAGTCTTAGGGGTAGAGTGATTGGTTAAATTGGGTCGCTTGTCAGTGGGTTGTCTTCTGGATCACTTTCGGACTGGCTCAGGTCTCCTTGGGGTGTTGGGGATTCTTCCTCTGGGTGGGTGGGGGCCGGAACCTCACAGCTTCTCGGCTTCTCAGGCCAGTTTCTTTTCCTCAAGGGTTGGATTCTCCAGGTTTTCTCCCAGATGGGTGGTCTGGCTTTCTGGCAGGGGTTTTTGAACGGCATTCTGCTGTGCGGTGCCCCTCTTTTCCACACTTAAAGCAGCCAGATGGTCTTGGAGTCATGGTGGTTTGGGGTTTGAAAAATTTCTGCTTTCCCTGGGGTGGGGATCTTCTCCAAACTTATCCACTGCAGTACTAATTTTGGGTCATGTCTATCTCCGCCTCCTCTGCCATCAGGTACCATTCATGGAGGAGGTTTGGGGCCCCATGGGCCAGGCAGGCAGTGTACAGGTCGTCATTGAGTCCATCTTTGAACCAGCAGACTAGGATATCTTCTTGCCAGTCAACTCGGCCAGCCAGGTCACTCAGCTCGGCCAGCCAGGTCACTCAGCTCGGTGTACTCAGCTACCGGGCAATGGCCTTGCTTTATGACTCTAATGCGGTCGCGGGCTTTTCTATCGGCGAGGGGGTCTTTGAAGCAGTGGTGTAGGCCTGTCATGAATCGATCGACGTTCCTCAGCTCTGGGGTGTTAACGTTGTGGAGGGTTACCATCCATCTGGCTACTGCCCCTTCTAAGGCCAGGGTGACAACTTGCACTCGGGCCCCCTGGGTCGGGAAATTCCGCCTGTATTCTTGCATGTAGGTGAGGACTTGGGTGGCGGTACCGCGTTCCGACCCCTTGAGCTCTTCTCGGGGACCCACTGGCCAGGGAATGCTAGGCTAGGGGCTCCGGCTGTTGCTCTTAAATGCCAGGTCGGTGGTAAGGAGAAGTCCTCTAATCCAGGATTTAATCCTGGAGGAGAGGGCCGACCTGGCATGTATCACTGAGACCTGGTTGGGGCTGGAGGGGGGGGGTTCCCCTTGTTGAGATGTGCCCCTCCAGGTTTCAAGTGGTGCATCAGCCGCAACCTCAGGGCAGGGGCAGTGGAGTGGCGGTAATTGCTCATCAAGGATTATGTCCACGGGAAGGTCCTGTTCTGGAGATAGACGGGTGTGAGTCCCTCCTTCTGAAGTTGGACCTAGGGGTTCAGGTGTGCCTGTTGTTAATGTACCTGCCTCCCAGCTGCATTGCAATGGCCCTGCCTGGGCTGCTCAAGGGAGTACCCGGGTTGGCGGTTAGGTTCCCCAGGCTGATGCTGCTTGGGGACTTCAATCTGCCATCCCTTGGTGAATCCTCGAGTGTAGCCAAGGAGTTCATGGTCTTCCAGGCAACCATGGACCTGACCTAAGTAGTTCAGGGCCCGACTCATAGGGGGGGCACATGCTCTATCTGGTTTTTATCTCTGAACAATGGTACCACGATCTGAAATTCGGGGAAATAGTCACTCAGCCCTTGTCATGGTCAGATCATTCCCTTGTAAGATTGGACTTCCTGACGACCACTCCATGCCGCAGGGAGGCGGGACCGACTAGGTGGTTCCGCCCCAGGCCTAATGGACCCAATTGGGTTTCAGAGGGAGCTTGGAGAGTTTAAGGCTTCCCTCGCCCACAGCTCGACTGAGGCCCTGGTGGAAGCCTGGAACAGCACGGCCGGGCCATAGATCGGGTTGCCTTTTGGACTATCACCCTGACCTCGGAAATCTCCTTGGTTTACTGAGGAACTCCGGGGGATGAAACGGTGGAAGAGATGCCTAGAACGGTGCTGGAAGAAAAGCCGGGCTGAAACTGACCGGACACTGTTAGAAAGTCATATTGATGCCTATCTAGTGGCGATTAAGAGTGGCACACGATCATATTGGGCCAGTCTTATCACATCTGCAGACTGTCGCCCAGCCGCCCTGTTTCGGGTGACACGCTCCCTCTTAAGATCTGAGGAGGCGGAGGAACCATTGCAGGGAAGGGCCGAAGAATTTGTTCAGTTTCTTGCAGATAAAGTTGCTCAGATTTGGTCGGACTTGGACTCTGGCTGGGCAGAATCCATTGAGGTGGTAGAGACAGGTCTTAGTCCAGTTATCTGGGATGATTTTGTTCCTGTTGGCCCTGATGATGTGGACAAGGCCCTGGGAGCAGTGAATGCCACCACCTGTTTATTGGACCCATGTCCCTCCTGGCTTGTCTCGGCAGGCCGGGAAACGACATGCAGCTGGCTCCAGGGGATTATAAATGATTCTTTGGGTGAGGGGTGCTTTCCACATGCCTTGAAGGAGGCTTTGGTTAGGCCCCTTCTCAAGAAGCCTTCCCCGGACCTGGCTGTTTTAAATAACTTTCGTCCTTCTCCAGCCTTCCCTTTTTGGGGAAGGTTTTTTTTCTTTAATTACATTTATATGCCGCCCTTCTCCGAAGACTCAGGCTGCTTACAATTTTGGGATACAACCCAATGTGCTCAGCAGTAGCCTTCATTCCATTGTATATGCCTGCTTATTACTAAGCGGCATATTTACAAAGTCAGCTTATTGCCCCCAACAATCTTGGGTCCTCAATTTACCTACCCCGAGAGGATGGAAGGCTGAGTCAACCTTGAGCCTGGTGGGATTTGAGCCTGCAATAATTGTAGGCAGCTGGAACTTAAGTGCAGGTATTTAGCAGCCTGCACCACCAAGGTTGTTGAGAAGGTGGTGGCACTCCAGCTCCTTCGGGCCTTGAATGAAGCTGATTATCTGGATCCCTTGCAGTCTGGTTTCAGGCCCGGGTACAGCACTGAGACGGCTTTGATCGCACTAGTGGATGATCTCTGGCGGGCCCGGGATGGAGAGTCTCCCTCCATCCTGGTGCTTCTTGACCTCTCAGCGGCTTTCGATACCATCAATCATGGTATCCTTCTGAGTCAACTCAGTGGGTTGGGAGTGGGAGGCACTGTTTTACGGTGGTTCTCTTATCTATCTGATCGTACTTGGTGTTGGTAGGGGGGCAGAGATCGAGCCCTAGGGCCCTGCCATGTGGGGTCCCTCAGGGTTCTATCCTCTCCCCCCTCCTATTTAATATCTACATGAAACCGCTGGGTGAGATCATCCGTCGACACAGGCTCGGGTACCATCAGTACGCTGATGATACCCAGTTGTACATCTCTGTCCCCGGTCAATCTAGTGATGCCGTGGAGGTGATGTCCCGGTGCTTGGAGGCTGTGAGGGTCTGGATGGGGATCAATCGGCTCAGACTCAACCCTGACAAGACCGAGTGGCTGTGGGTCTTGCCCCCTCAGTTGATCATCCAACTTTGGTACTGGGGGAGAGAAATTACTCCCCTCAGAATGAGTTCGCAACTTGGGGGTCCTTCTGGATCCACAGCTACAATTTGACCACCACCTTACAGCTGTGACCAGAGGGGCCTTTGCACAGGTTCACCTGTTGTGCCAGTTGCGACCCTTCCTGGACTGAGGGGCTTTACACACGGTCGCTCATGCCCTTATCACCTCTCGATAGGATTACTGCAATGCACTCTACATGGGGCTGCCCTTGAAGAGCATTCGGAGACTTCAACTGGTGCAAAATGCAGCCGCGCGAGTGATTATGGGGGCGCCTAAGTGCACCCATATAACACCTATCCTCCGCGAGCTGCATTGGTTACCGGTGGTCTTCCGGGTGCAATTCAAGGTGCTAGTAACAACTTTTAAAGCCCTTCATGGCTTAGGAGCGGGATACCTTCGAGACCGCCTACTGCTACCTTGTGCCTCCCAGCGCCCAGTTAGATCCCACAGGGAGGGCTTACTCTGGATACCGTCAACCAGACAATGTCAGCTGGCGGGTCCGCGGGCTAGGGCCTTCTCTGTAGCAGCACCATCCCTTTGGAATATGCTCCCTGTGGAGATTAGAACCACCCCCAATCTACCCACTTTCCGCAAAGCCGTTAAGACCTGGCTTTGTCGGAAGGCGTGGAATTGAGATCTTTGTTCTTCCCTCTTGTATGTTTGGATGGTATGAATGAGATTTTTGGTTTTTATATTGTATAGGACATGTTTTTAATTTGTTGTACGCCGCCTCGAGTTCCCCTGATGGGGGAAGAGAGGCGGGATATAAATCTAATAAATAAATAATAAAGACTTGCGCCAGGAAAAATTCCAGTTTCTGGGGGGTCCCCATCGAATTTTACCCCCAAGGGTGGGACCCTTCTCTGCAGTTGTATGTCTTTGGGTTGGTCAGGGTTAATCCCCTGCTCTGGGGTGGCAAGGGATCGTGTGCCTGGTATGGCTGCTGGTCCTCCGGCTTGTTCCAATGCCATATCATTCTCACTGGATCAGGGGTGACGGCTCAGGTTCTCTCAATTTCTGGTTCACTCGCTCTCCTATGTTGGTGACCTGGTTCATCCCTCACATTGAGGTCCTCCAGGGCTTCCCACATGAGGCAATTTATGTACCATTTCAGTCGGTCATCTGCCAGTGGTTCCTCGACCCATTCTTCCTGATCAGAGAGGGCCTTCAGCTCCATTTTCCAGCCGGGTTTACAGTTACCATGGTTGAGGGTTACTCCTTTGGTTCTTCCATCCCAGCTGTCTATCTTTCCTACACCTATAGACCACCGGGGCTTTGTGGAATTTTCGCAGGCAGCTTCACTGTCTTCAATGGGGTACACAAAGTGTCTGGCTGGGTAGTTGTCGAAGTTTCTCCCCAGCATTCGGCTTCCCCTCACTCCTTACTGTATTCAGACATTTTTGTAGGGTCCACTCGGTAGAGTGAAGTTTTTTAAGAAAAAAATTCCTCTCCGGGTTGACCTCTATTGCAGATTCTGCTTTATGTAAGCAATGGACTTTTCCCCTTCAACAGAAAAGAATGAACTTCTGAAAACTAGGTATTTCAAGAGGAATTCTTTATTGAAAGGAAGTGAATCCAGTACTAGTGAAAGCAGAATCTAAGGTGCTTCCAGGCATATAGTAATAGATAAAGAGAGTTAGAACCCCTCCCCTTATTTAGATGTGGATTTAGTCAAACAAAGAACCAATATGTTAATTCCCTCCTCTCCTTTCCTGGGAACGTATCTTAGAGGATTTTCCCAGGGAGTATCTTCCAGAGCTGGAATTTTTATGGTCCCTTCTCCTCTTGCTATCTCTCCAAGAGGTGACAAGTTTCTAGACATCTGGCTGCAGTCCTCCAGTTGTATATCATGTGCAGTTATACAGATTCAGTATAAGATTTAATATATTCAGGTTACATCGAAAAGGATTACTTGTACTAACTTCCCCCCTCACTTCTTCTTTCATTGAAGAATGGCAAATACACGGATCTGACAGTAACTCTTGGAAACTCAAAGAAATAAACTAGATACAAGGAAACAGACGATTAAACTCCCTTTTTCCTGGACTGCTTTGGTTTTTTCTTGAAGAACACCTGCAAGTTTGCACTGTGGAAATTGTTAGAAAATTAATTGATGGTTAGACTTTGGAAGCTGGTAACCTATTTAGATAACTGAATTTTTTCTTTATATAAGATATGTATGTATGTATGTATGTATAGGCTTTATTGTTTCTCAGTACTATTATACATTATTTTTTTGGGTCAACACTTTTATATCTCCTTTTTATGTCTTCCCTTTTAAACTTTTAAAATCTTTTTCTGATTTATTTTTTCTTTTTCTCCTTTTTTGTCATAATGCACCTTTTTTTGTGTATTTTTTCCTCTTTTTGAATTTACCATAACATGACTTGGGTTAGGGTAAAGAAGAACCTGAAGAAAAGAACTTGGGAGAGGACATAGTAACCTCTCTTTGGATTATAATTGTTTCTTATCTTGGTTGGATTACTACAAGGATTAGAAAGAGACAGCTAATTTGAATATTTGAAAATGAAGAAAACAACATCTGTGCCATCTTCTTCCTCTTCGGCTGCTTCCAGCTTTGCAGAACAGAGTTCCCTGGATTCTATGTTACAACAAGAGAAGGTGGTCTCAATGCAAGCGTAAATCAAAATGATTCTACAAGCTCTCCAAGAACAAATAGGGAGAGTGGAAGAGAAAGTAGGAAATGTAGAAGAAAAGATAGAGAATGTCCAACAGTTGATGATGAAAAATGAGCACATGAAAAAAATAGAGGAGAGAGCAGATGTAACAGAAAAAAAGAGTAGGAGAGATGGATTATAGATTGACATTAGCTGATCAAAGCAAGGAGAGAACAATTATCTCATTGGAAATGGACCACACTATTATTTAAGGTTTCAAAATATAGGGGAAGAAAAGGGGGGAAACCTAGCAGAAATAATGGCAGATTTGTTGGCAGGGGCTTTGGAGGTGACTAAAGAAAAAATGATGGCTGATAAAGATGAAGTATTTAGAGTCCAGACCAGATATGCATTGAGAAATAAGTTACCAAGAGAGGTACATGTGAGATTCACAAAAAAGCTGTAAGAACAGAAATCCTACAGAAAGCAAGAGATGACCCATTGAAGTATAAAGGGAAAGGAATAACAGTTTTGAAGCAAATTCGAAGAAGAGTTAGAGATTTAAGGCAGGAATATCAATTTTGACAAAGTGCTTAATTAAAAGGGATTAATTTCAGATGGCTGATACCAGAGGGAATAATGGTGACATGGCAATAACAGAGCCATAGGTTAGTTTCTATAGAGAAAGCGGAGCATTATGATCATTATTTCAGAGAGCAAGAGGGAGAGTGAATGAGGGAAATAGAAGAAATTAGACATCGGGAAGAAGTTCAGGAGAGAGGGATGGACGACAAAGAGGAGAGGAAAGAGAACAAGAAGAAAACAAGAAGAAAAACCAAAGGAAGCAAGAGAGATAAGAGCAACAAAAGCAACGAAACCTTATTATAAATAAAGATATGGAAGAGGAAATAAAGTTAATGTCAATTAATATAAATGGACAAATTCGATGATAAAAAGAAAAAGAATCAATAAATTAGAGAAATTAAAATTGGATATAATCAGTTTACAGGCAGTGCATATCAAAAACCAACATAATAAAGTACTGGACTATACTAAAAATGGGAAACTATATACCTCCCTGTCACAACCAAGTAAAAGGAGTAGCATTATATATTAACGACACAATAAAAACTAAACAAATCTTCCAAGATGAATGGGAGGGTGTTAATAGTGGAAATAACAATGAATTGCAAACAGACAGTGGTAATATATGCACCTAATGAGAATCAAGAAGAATTTTATGATAAATTATATAAGAAAATAATGGAATTGGAGCATGAAAGTATATGCATCTTAGTAGACTTTAATGTAATTGTAGATGTGGAAATGGACTATAAAACACAAAAGATAAAAAAGATAACCAAAATCCTTCTTCAGGATGATGGAAGAGTAAGCAATGCAAGACACTTGGGGAGAAATACATCCAAAAAATAATCAATATACATTTTATTCAAATATACATTTGTCCTGATCCAGGATTGATATCATGTGGGCATCAACAGACTTAATCACTAACATACAAGAAATAAGTATTGAAACAAATACCTGGGCAGACCATAATCCAATAAAAGTAATATGGAAGGGACAAAAAAAGAGGTCAAGATGGACAATGAACAATTTAATATTGAAAGAAAAGGAATTTACTAGATATATGGAAAAAGAATTGAAATTCTTTTTTAATGAAAATAGAAGAGAAGAAACCTAGTTACAAAACATATGGGATACAGCAAAGGCTTATATCAGAGGACTAACTACCGTGTTTTCCCGAAAATAAGACCTACCCCGAAAATAAGACCTACCCCGAAAATAAGACCTAGTGTGTTTTTTGGAGCCAAAAAAAATATAAGACAGTGTCTTATTTTCGGGGAAACACGGTATGCGATTTGTTCGTGGTTTCATACATGAATAAATGTACATTGTTCTACATGAATATGGTAAGTGTTTTTGTTCATTAAAAATATATATATATAAGACGTACCCTGAAAATAAGACCTAGTGTGTTTTTGGGAGCCAAAAAAAATATAAGACAGTGTCTTATTTTCGGGGAAACACGGTATAACATATGTTGGAAAGAGAAATGGAAAAAGGAGACAGGCACAAAAGACAAGGAACATAATTAAAGTTGCCATGCTTTCTAGCAATGAAAGTATTTGAACTAGTGGGCAGTTGTTTATTTTAGTTATTAATTGGCAGTTTTAATTTTTTTTAAATATATAAAGTTATACAAGTTTTTTTAAAACAATATATAACATTCCTTGGTGTAATTTACCATATAAATTGTGAGTAAAAATATCAGGGCTGCAATGTAGCAGCAGCAGCAGTGGCTGTGAAGTGTGAATATTGGATGCCTCTGCTGCTGCCACCACCTGCACTCTGTCCACCTGCTTATGGTGCATCCATAATAATCTGAAACTAAAGATGCTTAAAACTATAGATATGAGAGTGGATTTTAGGAGGAGCCTTTCTATTCCACCACTTCTTATTACATTCAACAGCATAGTGTTAGCAGTAGAAGCCTTCAGGTTTTGGGTTTTCCAGGACTGGAATTGGACGCTTAACATTAAAATCATCATTAAAAAGGCACAATAAAAAATGTTCTTCCTGCATCAGCTCAGAAATTGAGACTGCCCCAGGAGCAATAATAGTTTTACATAGGAATCATTAAATGCATTATTTGTACTTCTATGACCATGATAGTGAACCTATTGTACGCGTGCCACAGGTGGCATGCAGGGCCATTTGTGCGGGCACATGAGCCCCAGCCAAACTTATATGCACTGTGTATGTGCACGCCTCCCAGCTGATTTTTGGCCGTTTGAGGCTGTTTTCGCCCTCCTGGAGGCTCAAAGGAAGCCTCTGCAGCCTCGGGAGGCCAAAAAACAGGCTTTCCGGAAATATCGGAAGTACCGAAACGAGCCCATTTTTAGCCTCCCTCAAGCCTCCAGGAGGGCAAAAACGTCCTCAAATGGGCTCTGGAGGCTTTCTGGAGGCTGAAAACAGGCACTTCCAGTATTTCCTGAAGACCCATTTTTTGGCCTCCCGAGGCTACAGAGGCTTCCCTCGAGTCTCCGGGAGGGCAAAAATGGCCTCAAACAGGCCGAAAATCAACTGGGAGGCACATGCATGTGCAGTACAGATAAGGGGGCGGGGGTGTTGCACACACATGTGCAGAGGGTTGGGTGCATTGCATTATGGGTGGTGGCACACGCACATACGCACGCACTTTTGGCAAACTACAACAAAAAGGTTCGCCATCACTGTTCTATAACTATCTGGTTTGGTACAGTGACTAAACAGGACAGGTACAGATCCCAGTGCATAAAAGAACAATTGCATCCAGCCTGCCTTCCATAGAAGTCCGGTATATTTTTTGTGTGAGTCACAAAAAGGGCTGTGAAGATGGCTGTAGAAACCCCTCACACTTTGGACATAAACTGAATCAATTCTCCTCTTGGGTCAGTATATGCCAAAACAACTAGACACAGGAACATTTTTTTCTTTGTGCTATCACTCTGCTGAACATCTTATTCTCACAGTGCTATCTAATGTTTATGTATATTTATCTATGTGGTATTGATGTGGTATTATGATTGATCTTTATTATATTCTTTACTCTCTTTTATTGGTATTATAATATGTATCTCCCATCTTTATTATTTTTTACAAATAACTCAGGTGAACAAATCCAAGACACCTTCCTCTCATTTTCCCCACAACAACTCTATGAGGTTAGTTGGGCTGAGAGAGTAACTGGCCCAAGGTCACCAGCTTATTTTCATGACTAAGGCAGGAACTCATTTTCTTGTATCTGCTTTAGCAAGGGTTGATTTTATGTTAGTTAAATGTTATTTAGGATCAAGAATGTTCATTTTCTCCTTTTGATTAAACTACATCTTTTTCTGTTGCTGTTTTTCATAATTTCCCCTATTTTGAAAAACAAACAAACCATCACTGCCTAATTGAAACAATTTAATTTCAGTTTTTAACATGGATATGCTCTCCAGTTAGTGTTTTGAAATGCACAGGGATATGAATATGGCACTTATGCTTGTGTTAAATACTGTCCTGTATTCTCAGGATGGGCAAATACACTTGGATATTTAGATTCAAATTGCTGCATAGTCCTGATATGTAATATTGTCACTCTTTCATGGGATTATGAAAGTGTAAGAACTAGGAAATTCTTCTATAATCTCCCCCAGTTTTCAAAATATGATGAATTGCTCTGTTGGAAATATCCAAATACATAGAAACCTAAGAAAGTAATTCTAATAAAATATGTAGAAAAATATTTTCTTAAAACAGGTGATACAATAGGGAGGAGAATAATCATTTTTGTAATTACACAAATACATTGGAATGGAATTTTTGAAGCATTTATCTTGTAGAATCACTTTGGCTTTTCTAGTAACTTCAGTGTGTTATACAGAGATGTATACTACAGTTTTAACTATAGTACTATAACAGGTGTCAAACTCAATTTCATTAAGGGCTGCATCAGGATTGTGTTTGACCTTGGAGGGGGGAGGGCGGGCATGGCCAGTGTGGGTGTGTCCAGTTCAACATCACTCATGTCAGAGGGTCTGTGGCTGCCTGGGTGGGGCTGGGAGAATCCATTGTCTCCAACAGAGGAAGGCGAGATGGAGAGAGCCAAACTCTTGTCCTTCAGAGGAGCCTTGCCGTCCCACTCAGGCCACGTGGAGGACCTCTGGATGGCAGCGCAGTCTCTCCAGAGCCCTAGGCAGCAGAGGGCAAGCACCTACCCTGGCCCTCAAGCTCCTAGGGTACCGAGACCCCACAGTCCAGCCCAACCTAGCCCCGCTTCCCCAAGGGGGTGCCCAGCTGCATTTTACCTCCTTGAGGCTGCTGCTATTCTCGCTCTCCGTGGCCAGTTTGCTTATGGTGTGTGCAGGAGAGCAAAGGGTGTGGGTCAGAGGGAGACTACCAGGAGAGGTCACGAAGAAGAGACAAGGGGATGGTGAAAAGGCAGCAAGGCTGCTGGTGGCCAAGTCTAAGGCAGGACCTTCTTGCCTCCCTCCCTTCCCTCTTCATTCTCCTTTCTTCTTCCTTCTCCTCTTTCCTCCTTTTTCCTTTCTTGCTCTCTTTCCATCTTTCCTTTTCCTTTCCTCTTTCCCTTTCTCCTTTCCTGTTGTGGCTCGCCAGCAGCCAGTGGAGCTGGCAGCAGACTCGGAGAGTGAGGAGGTTGGGGAGGAACATGGGCCAGTCCTGGAGTCTGGGGAAGGCTCTGATGAGTGCTCTGCGTCCGAGGCAGAGATGGCCGTCTGACAGTTATTAGCTGCCTTTGGAGTCGGAGATCAGTGGGGCAGAAGAACAGCTGGAGCCTGTTCCTAGTGTGCGCATGCACAGAGCTGCCAGGAGAAGGGAACAGTTAAGGAACAAGGATTGACTCAGGAGTAAAGGGTCAGGTGGTAAATGGCCCCCCTCCCATAAAGAGCAAAAGGGGAGTAGTGTTTGCAGGAGACAATTAGTTCAATTCATTAGAGTGAAGATCTGTTCCTGACTTGCCAAGTAATTGCTGCTACAGTGTGGCGTTAGGAAGATATCGGCCTAGCAACTCTCCAAGCCTGATAGGTCTGTAGTTGTGAAATCTCATGAAGGACTGTTTGCCGGGACTTTGCTGGAGAGAAATTCACTTTAACCTAAATAAAAGGGGTTTTATCGAGTCAAGGAGTCTGCTTCATGATCTTGGGAAGCTTAGGTCAGAACATCTGTCCCTCCTTAGATGCTCAAATGCAAAAGGGGAAAACAAACTTTTGCTAGTAGTTTGTATTGTTAGCGCTTCGTTTTTGATTGCAATGGCTTCCTGCAGCCCTCTGCCAGTGAAAACTGAACTTGGGAGGGGCACACAATGGCCCTCCCAAGCTTTGTTTTCTGCTGCAATGGCTTCCTTTAACCCTCTGCCAGTGAAAATAGAACTGTTCACTGAGGGCCGTCGCAACCAAAAATGGAGCTCAGGGTGGCCGCGCTTTTTGCTAGAGGCACTGGGGGCTGATCCTTCACTATTTCCAGGGCAGCCCTGCAGGCCAGATCTAAGCACTCAGTGAGCCGGATCTGCCCTGTGGGTCTTGAGTTTGACACTCCTGTACTATAATATTCTTCTGGAAATTGTCATACAAAATTGGGAGGGTAGTATTTTCCTGAAAGTAATACCGGTATCTAATTGGTGATCTTACCGGTATCTAATTGGTGATCTTACCTGCTTGCATAGGCACTGCTGTATTATGATTCAAGTTTTTCTGATTCTCTCTGAGCTTATGCTTTCTAGGTTACAATTTTGATTGAGGCTGCAAAATGCTTGAGAATGTGCATGAATGAAATTGACTCATGATACTGCCAGTTTTGTTTGTTGATTGATTTGTTAATAGTAGTGGGGTGAGGGGGTTGGTGCCTTTCATTTTTTGCTAATGGGAAATGAATTTCAATTGCCAACAGTCTTAATAGAATATCTGTGTTGCTATAATAGCTGCCCAGCTTTTTTATAAATGTGTGTGTGTGTGCTACTTCCAGACATGGCATCTTAATTAGGCCTATTTGTGATTGCCTTGAGTATAACCTGGATGTTCCACTTTCATAAATTTGTGTAAGTATGATCTGCATTTTAAACAGTTGTGTAAATATAAATGTTCTGTGTTTAAAAGTATTTTTACAAAATTTGTTCAAAATAAAATAAAGACAAAAGTTATTTGGATTTGGCTAAACAAAGCTAAGAAAATATTATATAATCTATATGGTCTCTATGCATGTATTTATATTTTCTACCAGGGCTTGAAAATAAATGGAAGAATGAAAATACTCAAAAGTGTGTACTATTGGAAAATATAGGTTGTCACCTGTGGTGGGATTCAGCCAGTTCACACTGATTCAGGTGAACCAGTTGTTAAATTACACCCTCCCTCGCTATCAAAGTGGATCCTGGGCACTGCACTGCAATGGACAAAGGCAACAGAGCAGCAGGTGCAAGGGAAGGAGAAGGCCACATTCCCTCTACTCCCTGTTGCTCCTCCTTCCCTCATGCAGGCTGCTCGGTTGCCCATTTCTCCATTGCAGTGCTGCACCCAGGATCAACTTTGATAGCAGTGTGTGTGTAATAATTTGCCTGGTCAAACTAACCCCACATTTTCCCTTGTAAGGCTGTGACAGGTCAGGAGTGGGAGTTGCTCTTGTCCTAGCTGCTTGGACTGAGTCTGTCCAAAAGGCTTATTAGCCTAGCTCCGCCCACTCTGAGTGGCTCCTCCCAGCTTTTGACTCAGTCCTCAGCCAGGATGGATGCATGTCACTGCCTCTCCTGCCTTTGGGTTTTTTTCCCCCAAGGCAGCCTTACTTAGTGAGAATAGGAAAAAAAGCCTTGAATTTTTCGAAACATGCGGCTCCGACTCTCAGCTGTTCTTCCAAGCCACGCAACAGCTAAGGTTGTTCCGGTAGTCCAAACCAGCCTGCAGGGGAGCGCGGGGCTGTTTTCGGGCCTCCACGGTGAAGAGAAGGCCACAAATTTGGGCAGCCATTCCTTGGGGCAGCGGCTTTGGCCCGCACTGTACGGAGCTGTGGGGCCGTTTTGGCGAAGAAGGAAGCCGTGGTTTCAGCGGCCAGCTCAGGAGCTGCCCCTGCCCTCCAGGGAGCAGCGAAAGGCCAGGGATCCCCTTCCTGAAACAGGCAACCTCGTGGCTGAAGACTTTCTGCACCGGAAGTAGCCATTTTGAAGAGGCTCGGCCTGCTTCTCCATAGCCACTGCTGTGCCTGGGCCAGCACTAGGCTATTGGCCTCTCGTCACTGCTAGGCTACAAGACAACGAAGGGTAGGTGATGTTTAAATTACTTCATTCCGGTGGGGGACGGGTCCCTATCCTGAAGTAGACCGGGGCCTTTAGGCTTCAGGCCAGGCCTGGTCTATATTTAATAGCCCTATTAGGCCCCCAGGAGCAAGTGTTAAAACATCCTGCTGAAGATTGCATAGGGCTGAAGAAGAGTGGTTGTTGGAGGTAGGGGATTAGAAAGAAAATATCCCCTGAAATTGTTGAAAAATCCCTTCATGTGTTCTCCTTCTTACATAGGACTACAAGTCCAGAGAAGGCCTTTCTGCTTTCAAGATGGTGGATGTCCCCAAAGACAACAGAGCCTCCAGAGCAGCTAGATCACACAGGGTAGCTACTGCTGTTTCAAGGAAGAGAAAGCAGCCAGCAAAAAAGGCCTCTAAAGTGGAGGAGAGGGATGCTTCCAGGCACCATCAAGCCTTAGAGAAGCATATTGCCAAGGTACAACAGACCTCTACAATCAGATCTCCAGAAAGAGTATCTTCTCCTGCACCACAACACAGTGAGGTGGACCTTCAGGATCAAGAACCTTCCTCCAGGCCTATTGTCCAGACTTGGTCCCTGATGCAGCCGGAAGGGAGGCCTCTCTTCATCCCTTTGCTGAGGGAAGTCATCATGGTGATCCTCAAGGAGGATTCAGGGCTGTACTTTGGTAGGAGCATGAGTGTAGTAGGCCTGGGGTGGAGGCCCCTTTTACTCCTACTGCAGCTGGCTTTAGACCTACTGAGCCTTCTGTGTCAGATGTCCCACTCAATCTGCAACTCTTCATTGATAGGGCTATCAGGAAAGGTATCTCTGAAGGTATTCAGAGGTTTGCCCGTCATTCTTCAGCGACTTCTGAAGCTTCAGAGAGATGGTGCCGGAATTGAGAGGTTCTTCCTTCAGAAAGGGGTTCCTTGATTCAGGAACGCATTTCTCCTTCTGCTTTGGCCTACGCTCCTGCAGTTGCTACTGAGCATTCCTTGGTTGGCGAACCAGACGAGGGAATCTGACATGTCAGAAGGTGAGGGTTACCCCTGACATTCCTGTGTTCATGGGCTGTTTTAAGCATGCTTTATTCACTCCTGTGTTGTTCAAAGCTAGAAATACTGTCAATCTGAGGGATGCAGATGATGAGGAAGCAGCTTCTCAGCCTCCCATGGAGTCCGATGTTCTTTTTGACAAACAGCAGTAGGAAAGGAGGTGGGGCCATCTCCCAGGTTCTTTCTGAAAGTCATTCAGAAACAGCTGGAGTCACCTGCCACAGGGCCTAATCCCTTTCTTCAGACCACAGGTTTTTCAGTGTCGGTCCTGAACTCAACAAGGCCATTCAGGTGCCCTTGGTTGATGCTCCTGTTGCAGCATTAGCCTCCACCTCTTCAACTCCTTCCGATCCAGAAGATGTCCTTAAGGCAGAGGAAAAGCTGATTGAACAATCTGCAGAGGTCGCACCAGACTGCTGCCTGGGTGGTCAAGGCATCTACAGCAGCTTTGTTCTTCACCAGGACATCTCTTAAGTGGTTGAAGCAGCTCCAGGAGAGAATTCCTGCGGCAGATATCCAGGTGCATTAGGACCTTAATAAGATTGTGGCTGCGATGGAATTCATGGCAGTTGCCACACTTCATGGAGCCAGGTTTGCCAACAAAGCTATTGCTGCATCTGTGGCAGCCAGACAGATATGCTGGTTGCGTAATAGGCCAGTTGATGGAAGAAGGAAGTGGAAGCTTCCTTCTACTCCTGTTCAAGGCGACAAAACTATTTGGAGAAGTTTTGGAACCGTTCCTGGTTGAAACCGAAGACAAGAGGAAAGTGCTTCCATCCCAGTTCAAGAGAGCAGAAAACCAGCCTCTTCCATATTTTAAGCACCCATCGTTCGGGGTGAATCAGGATCCAACTCCCATCATTCAGCCAAGGCCCCTTAACAATGTCCTGGGCCTCCTCCAGACCTTTCAGGCAAGGGCAGACAGCAGTTCTCAGCCAAACAACCCTTTCGAGGAGGAGGAAGTCGCCCGTACTGTTGCCAACGCTAGCATTGCTCAGTCTCTCCCCATTGGTGGACGATTGGCTTGGTTTGCTGACAAATGGGAAGGGATAACTTCAGATGCCTGGGTGTTAAGCACAGTAAGATCGGGTCTTTCACTGAAATTCTACTCCACTCCTCCAAGGTTTTTCATTTTCTGCCCTGTTTCCTCCATGAGGGGGCTCATGGAGACAGCTATCTAGCATTTGCTGGAGCTCAGAGCCATCCAAACAGTCCCGGTAGACCAACAGGGAATGGGCTTTTACTCCAGGATCTTCGTAATCCCCAAGGCCTCGGGGTGTGTGTGTGTGTGGAGGACAATTCTTGATTTAAAAGGTGTTTTAAAATGCATTCCCTCCAGTCCATTCTGGAGAGTGTTAGGCAAGGGGACTTCCTCACATCTATTGACTTGACAGAAGCTTACTTATATATTTCTATCTGTTCTTCTCATAGGAGGTTCTTAAGGTTTTGTTATCAGGGGTAGCACTTCCAATATAGGGCTCTCCCTTTTGGGTTATCTTCTGCCCCTAGAGTTTTCACCAAAGTTTTGGCTCCCCTGGCAGCGCATCTTCATTCCTTCCCAGTGTGTCTGCAATGTTATTTAGACAATATTTTGATACTGTCTTCTTTTCAAAGGGCTCAGCAGGCTCTGCAGACCACCATCTCGGTTCTGCAGTATCTTGATTTCTCTATATTAAAAAGAGCCATTTTATCCCTTCAACTCACCTGCTTCATTTGGGGGCCATCATTGACACAGGGGTCTGTCAGGTTTTCCTTTCACAGGAAAGGCAAGACAGCCTGCAGCTGCGGTGAATAGTATACTGAGACAGAGCTCTACCCCTTTAACTCATCTCTCCCAGCTTCTGGGTAAGATAATTTCTTGTATTGGTATTGTTCCTGAGCCAGGCTTCATGCCAGGGCCCTTCAGGGGTTTCTTCTGTCTCATCAGAAGGCTGGTAAGAGTCACTACTTAATGAAGATAAAGGTGCCCAAACAAGTGTTGTGTTCTTTTCAATGGTGGTTCTCCAGAGCCATTTCCAAGGGCCAGTCATTCAAGTTGGAGGACAGACTCATCCTCATGACTGATGCCTCCTTATCAGGTTGGAGAGCTCACCTGGCTTCTCACATGTCCCAAGGCCTATAGTCAGCAGAGGAGAAGCTATATAACATAAATTGGTTGGAGCTACGAGCGGTCCATTTGGCTCTTAGAAAATTTAGTCAGCATGTCTTTGGTTCTCATGTCCTTTTCATGACTGACAATGTAGCCACCAAAGCCCATATTAACTGATGGGGGCACCAGGTCCAAATCTCTCATGTCAGAAGCAGAAGCTTTGGGCAGATGGGCAGAGCATCATCTTCTGCCCATCCAGGCTGAGCATATTTCTAGCTTGGATAATGTGCAGGCTGACTGACTCAGCAGAGCCACTATTGACCACATGGAATGGAGTCTGCACCCTTCTCTCTTTTTAAAGATTACTCAGAGATTCAGGCTTCTGGTGGTAGATTATTTTGCTACTTCTCTAAGTGCTCAATTACCTAGATTCTTTACTTAATTTGCCACTCCGGGGGCTGAAGGATTGCCTTTGCTGGCGGCTGTGGTTCAAAAAGTTTTGACAGAAAGAGCTGAACTGGTTTTAGTGGCCCCTTATTGGCCTCGGCAGCCTTGGTTTGTGGACTTGATGGGGCTCTTTGTAGTTCAGCCTTGGTGGATTCCTGAAGAAGATATCTCTCTACTCCAGGGGTCCCTGAGTCATCCAGAGCCCCAGTGGCTACAACTGACAGTTTGGCAATTGAGTGGAGCGTACTAAAATGCGCCCATCTCTCCAACAGAACCATTCAGGCCTTCAGGAGACCTTCGACAATCTGTATCTATGATGCGACCTGGCAAACCTTTTCTAGTTGGTGCTCCAAATCAAACATTCCACCTTTACAGACCTTGGTGGCAAACGTTTTGGAATTTCTACAGGCTGGGTTGGATAGAGGCCTTTCTCTCAACACCCTTCATCGTCAGGTGGCAGCGATTTCTTCTTGTGGCAAATTGGAGTCTTTGGCACAGCATCCTACTGTCCATAGGTTTCTCAGAGAGGCAACCAATCTTTGCCCACCAGTGGTACACAGGCACCTACATGGGATTGGTCCAGGGTTTTGCAGTCCCTTACTAAGGCTCTGTCTAGTCTGCACCTTCTTACCCTGAAAGTAGCCTTCTTGGTGGCAATCACTTCAGCTAGAACAGTATCAGAGTTGGTCATCCTCTCAGTTCACCCTGATCTCTGTAAGTTTCACCTTCACCGAATGGTTTTGAGGTTAGACCCAGCATTTATCCCCATAGGTCTGAAGAGCTGGTGCTCCCTGATTTTTGTCCCTATCTAGTCCATGACTTGGAGAAAGCTTGGCACATCTTAGATGTGCATAGGGCTATGAAAGTCTATATTAAATGGACATCTGAATTCCATAGGACGGAATCTCTTTTTTGCTCTTTCCAACCTTCCACGTTGGGGGGGAAAAGTGATTCCACTCACAGTCAGCAGGTCAATTAAGGCATGTATATCCAGGGCGTATTCAAGTGGGTCCCTCCCAGTACCCAGAGGCATTATGGCTCATTCCACTCGCAGCACTGTGACAACTGCGCCCTGGGCTACGCAAGCTTCAATTGAAGAAGTCTGCAAAGCAGCCACTTGGTCATCCCCATCTCCTTTCATTCACCACTAATGTCTGGACACCTTTGCTTCAGTGGATTTGGCATTTGGCAGAAGGGTCCTGCAAAGAGTTGTCTTAATCCCACCTGAGCACAATCCAGCTTTAGTATGTCCCATTCCTGACCTGTCGCAGCCTTACAAGGGAGAATGGCTATTGTCTTACCTGAACACCTATTCTCCTTGTAGGCTAGATAGGTCAGCCCCACCCTAATGGAACTAGTCCTTCCAGTGGGCCAATGGGAGGGAGGAACCGATAACGGTCTCTTGCGGACAAGCACCCTCAAAAACAGCCTTTTGGCAAAGGGTGGAAATTTATCAACCGGTTCGTCCAGGTCAGGTTAGCTGTCACAGGAGGCTTGTCCTACATGTGCAGCAGAGCTTGAGGAGGGGGTTGGCCATGTCTCCCATGACAGCCAACCTGACCCTGGGCGAATCAGTTGTTAAATTATTTGAATCCCACCACTGGTTGTCACCACAAACATTCTGTTATCTTTGTGAAAGTAGCTAGATGCTTCAGGCTCTATCCTACAAATATAGAGTGGATCAGAATTTCATCTGTAATTCATATATATTTCCCTTTCATATAGATATTTGCTTTAATGTTTATTGCATGTGGAAGATTGTATCTGAAAAAAACAGGAACAGCCACATTCCTTATGAGTTAATCTATCTTTAGGGCAGAAAAGATCTAAATTCAAAATCTTCAGAGGTCTTTAAAGTAGTGTGAAGTCAGGTTGATCTGTGAAGCTAGCAGTGGTAAAAGGGATTCTAAGAAAAACTTAGCAGTAATTTATTTTTGCCCTTAGGTTTATTCACTTCATTCCAAACCTTTTTGCTGGAAACCTTTATATAAATGAATACCACTATTCAAAAGGAAGTGATATATGAACTTCATAATACCCCAATAGGTTGACTGCTTTATAATTATAGACAATAGTATATAAATATAGAATATCTGTAACTATTTAGACAATATTTTCTCTTTATTAGAAACGATATATCCTATAATATTCTTTATATGTATTTACAATATTATGAACTGTTTTCAAATATAATTCTATCAAATTTGGGGAAATGTGATTTACTTGTTATTGAAATGTAGGTAGATAATATTTATATAAGTCAATTACCAGATTATTGAAATATAAATATTGTATAAAAACTAAAAACCTTATCTACAAAGTGAATTTAAAATCTGTCATTAATAATAGAATTAAATTTGAATTTTAAAGAAATATTATACAATCAATTTTGTATCTAAATAAACCCCTTCAGATTAATTGACTTATTTGCACTATTAGCTGCACTATCATTTCAATCCCTAGAATAGTAATTTTTATATCAATAATAGTTTATCATCAATAGTTCATAAATAACATTTAATTATGAACCATTATGGATTATAATCCTTCAAACAAATTTGTTCTGTCTCTGAAATCGCTTTTTTATGAAACACTCATTTAATGATACTTCAAAAGCTTTTATTCAATTTTACATGACTTACAAAATTTTGTATTTCCTTTTTGCTTTGCTGTTTTCTAGCTTTTCCTGCCCTTTTTTTCTGTGGTGTTTCAAATATATACTTTTTAAAAAAATATGCTTGTAAAGAAAGTATCAGTGTAGGGATATTGATCACCATTCATAAAACTTTTGCTTCCTTTATATATTTAAAAGCACACAAAGCAACACATTAAAGTCAAATATAATCCTTCAAACACATTCACTCTGTATAAATTCTTAATGTAAAGCATTGCAGAATGATTGCTTCTTTAAGTTCCATGTATTTGCAGCTGTACACACATGTATAGTATAACTTAACAAATGTTTAAAATAATATTTTAACATTCTCTTAGTCATTAGAATGTTGTATCGTGTGCTTACATATTTATTAAACCAATTGTATAACTGTTATTTTAAATCAGTTAACTGATTTAAACTGTTATTCTAGATCACATGCTAAAATTATTTACATCTATTACTAATAATAATTACTTCCTAATTATTATTTTCTGAATCTCATTGAATCAAATTCTCTGTCATTGCACTATTTCAGGTAGTCCTGGATTTACAACAGTTCACTTAGTGACCATTCAAAGTTGCAACAGCACTGAAACTCATCACCATTTTTCACACACGACAATTGCAACATTCCCATGGTTACATGATCAAAATTCAGACACGTGGCTGAGTCATATTGATAATGGTTGCATTGTCCTGGGGTCATATAATGATTTTTGCAAACTTCTGACAAGCAAAGTCAATGGGAAAGCCAAATTCACTTAACAACCATGTTACTAACTTCATAGCTGTGATGATTCACTTAATAACTCTAGCAAGAAAGGTCATAAATGGGGCAAAATTCATTTAATAACTTCTTGCCTAGCAATAGAAATTTTGGGCTCAATTCTGATTGTAACTTGGGACTACCTGTATTTATTAGATTAACTTGTATAGCTGCCCAGTTTGCAAAAGTGATTCTGTATATCCTATATCCATAAATTCCCAAAACAGAAAAATAGAATGATCAAATCTGACAACATTTCAAGGTATTTTAGGCAGCTGATTCTATAACATAACCCAATACCCAAGGAAGAATCAGGTTTTCATGGCCTAACATAAGACCAACAGATTGGGGCAGGGGGCATCTGAATATCATTCCATAAGACAGACATTGTGACAGAAAAGATATGCCTCCTGGGTCCCACTAGTTATTTCGTAGACAGGATTCAAAGTATGTCCATTCTGTCAGATGCCATGGGACAAGCAGAGCTAATTGGAAATAGGTAATGTCCTGTCCCTATGCAAGTGATAAATTGAATTAATTGAATTTGCAGCCTGCATTACATAGGCATCTTGAAGTATACCCATAGTTTTCTTAACATACTGGATGAATTGCATCTTCTGGGCCAGTTTCAAAGGTAGCTTCAGGTAGAGCATGTTACAGTATTCTACTCTGAGCCGAAGGATTGTGAGCAAAGTTGCCTGAGCTGGGAAAAGGTGTAGTTGATATACAAGATGGATTTGTGTCTTAGCCACAGCTGCTGCTCCAGAAGGAGATGAGAGTCGATCATACCCAAATTGTACAAGTTCTACCCAGAAGAGTGCAACCCCATCCAGTTGTAAAGATGGAGATTCTCCTGAACTAGGGGACCCCAAAACTCACAACTACTCAGCAGTTGAGTCATATCTTCTTCCCCAGCTGAGTCCACACAGTTTTGAGACATTGGAAGAAAAACTTGACAGTATCCTTTGTTTGGCCTAATATACAGTTGTATAATGGAATATCAGTGTGTTGATGAAGTCTAATCCTATACTAATGAATTGCCTCATCTTTCATTTTCATGTGGATGTTAATAGTAAAGGAAGAACTTTGAGGCCCCTACAAAGAATTCAGAGTAGATCATTCTGCTCATTATCCAATGCATCAACTGGAACATGAAGAAAAGGGAGCTTTTTCAATGCCTTTTGTAAAGAACTCTATAGGCATTAACAAAGGGCATCAGTAGTGTTCTTTAAGATAAGATCTTTTATTGTTGTTTTTTTAAACTGAGTACATTGGCCCACATTAAAAATGAAATTCTGTTGCATGCTCTCACAAGAAAATATATACCTACCCAAGCACAACACACAAATATACACATGTATACATACGTAAAAAAATGTATACCATACATATACACACATGGATTAATCACTGTCCATTTTGAATACATTGCGGAAAGCGAAAACTTTGCTTTGGACATCATGAAGCCTCGTACCAGAAGGTAACAAGGAAAACAGGTTGTGAAGAGGATGTGTAGTGTCCCAAACAATGCTGCGGACTCTGCTCAAGCATTGCTCATATGCTATGTGACAGCCTTGAAGCTCCAAAGGAAAAAAAATGGCTTCCAACGTTGACACTATGTCCTGGATAGAAGGAAGTGAACTACCAATGATCTTTTCTGTCATCCTTACCACTCTCTGCACCAACTTTCTGTCTGAAGTAGTAATGTTTCCAAACGAGACTAATGCAATGTGACAGGATGCTGTTGATGGTTCCTCTATAGAAAGTGGTAAGGACAGGTGAAGGGAGATGAACTTTTTTCATGCAATGCAGAAAATGCAGGACTGCTGTGACCACTTCACCAGTGTCTCAGTGGTGACCAACCAAGGTAGTCTACTCATTAGCTGCACACCCAGAAACTTGATGCTACTAACCATCTCTATAGGTGAATCAATATGTTAGAGGTGTGTGGCTAGGCCTGCCTTTTCTGAAATAGACAATGACTTCTTCAGTTTTTCCTACGTTTAAAATTTGTTACTCCAGTTCACTAAACTCTACCTTCTTGCAGTAAGCACGCCGGTCATCTTAAATAAGGCTCACTACTGTTTTATCATCCACATAGTTCACAATAAACCTAGCACAACCTAGCACAACAGTCATGGGTCAACAGGGTGAACAAGAGCAGACTTAGAATACAGCCCTGAGGAGAACCTGTGCTCAAGAAAATTGTGTTAGAAATATTAGTCCCAACTCGCACATATTGGGGTCTGTCAGTAAGAAAATAAAGAATCCAGTTGCACAAAGGCGTACTAAAGCCTAAAAGGCCCAGTTTGTCTATTAGAACAAATTACTACTATGTTACTGTTACTACTATTTTCATAGCATTGTATAGCAGGCAATCCTGTTCTTCTAAATATTGCTCTTTTAAAAAAAGTTTTAAATGATTGAAACTTAAAAATAGAATGCATGGGATGTGTTAACCTTTTAACACTTTAACAATGTCATCTTTAGAAAAAGCATAAGGCAGACATTGTAAAATAGACATGTTAAATTCAAAGCTTGTGGGCCAGATCCATCCCACAATAGGTTTAGATCTGGCCCGCAGGGTAGCCCTGGAGATGGTGAAGGACTAGCCCCCACCAACTTGGCCCCAGCCCTACCAGATGCTCCCCCTAGGTATGCGCACAGGAGGCAGTGCCCAGCAGCAGCTTCAGCTCCTTGGCTGCTCAATTGACCAGCAGAAACGGCCAATTGGATGTGAGCCAGGGCATCCAAATAAACTGTCTTTGGCCCTGCCACAGGGCACTGCACTTGCGCACTTCGGGGCCCTGCAGTCCATGCAGCACAGGTGGGTGTGAGTGCCACAGCTGTTGACTTGGCCCTTTAAACTGCAGGCAGAGGCAGGGGTGTAAAAGACATGCAATCCAGCTTGTCAGATGCACTGGGCATCCGCCTGCCCTATCCCAGCTACCGCAACTGAGGGCAAGTAAAGACAGTGGAGCTGAAGCAAGGCAGCCCAGTTGTCTTTGTCACTGCCACGTCGCGACTCCTGCCTGCTCAGTCTCTGCCGTCTAACAGTCATCCATCAGCTCTGGCCGCACACATGGGACGAGCTTCCCACCTGCTGCTACACCTCCAACAACTCTGGCGAACAGGAAGGGTGGAGAGTTCCCATCCCTAAGAGGCAACTGGGACTCCTTTTCCTGCTCTGCTCTGCCCTGCCCTGCCCTGCCCTGCTGTGCTCTGTTCTCCAGCCCCAGGGGGCATCTGCATCTCCTCCTGTAAGACAGAAATTGTGACAGAGTAGGCCTCATATGTACTTCTATAACTATCTGGTTTGGTACAATAATCAAACAGGACAGGTAGAAACTCCAACAGATAGCTAAACTTGCAGAAGGAGTATCTGCAGATCCCTCACATCCTGGACATAAACTGCTTCAAGTCCTCCTCTCGGGATGGTGCTACAGGGCATTGCAGGCCCAAACAACTAGACACAAGGATATTTTTCCCCTCAGGCCATTACTGCTTAACACACAATTCTCACAGTGCTGTCTTATGTCTGTGTATTTACCCAATTACCGTGTTTCCCCGAAAATAAGTTTTGGTCTTATATTTATTTTTGCTCTGAAAACACAGGTGGAAAGGCAGTGATTGTGAGGGGACATGTGCTTGGTTTAGTGGTAGTTCCTGGCCCAGAGGGCAGGAGGAAATAGATCTTCTCCTCTAGCTTCATCACCCCCTTTTTGGCCAATGGTGGAGGGGTTTACAGCTTCAATTTTTCTTTTTTTTGCAGTGTTTTATTTTCTGCCCTTGAGCCTAATGGTGTTTGGGTGATTTACACATCTGTCATGCCTGTGCACTCGGTCCCACTGTCTCTTTGCTTGTCCATGGCTGCTGCTGGATACTGCCGGCCCCTGGGCACTCGCTACTTCCTGTGTTGGCCCTGCCCACCTACCTGGGCTGATGATGATTTTTACTAGGGCTTATTTTTGGGAGAGGGCTTATATTAGACACGCTTTAAAAATCAAACTAGGGCTTATTTTCTGGTATCTGTAATATGGCTGTAGCATTATTATTTATCCTTATCCATCTTCCCCCTTTTATTGGCATGATGATGATGATGATGATGATGATGATGATGATGATGATGATGATCATGTTTCCTTGCATGTACACTGAGAGGTTCTGCACTAGAAACCAATTCCTTGTATGTCTAATCATACTTTGCCAATTAATAAATCATTCTATTCCATTCCATTCCATATTTATTGCTCATGAAAAAGCAAAGTTAAAAAGTAGTAAGAGCTAGAATTAAAATTAGTGCTATAACTTTTCTTGCTAAGTTTATTTAGCTGATAAAATGAGGAAAATATACACATACAATATTAAAGCATACTGTGGTATAGGGAAATTTGCTGTACTACCAACTTCTTTTCTTTATGCAGTCAGGAGTTCCTTTTCTTACCTATGATATTTCTTTTAATTTGTCATGTCAGTAATGAACAGAATGACAGAATAAAGGCAATGCTTGCACACAATTTTTCTTAAAAGAAATTCTGCTGGGCAATTTCAAAAAAGTAAAATGAACTCTGACATAGTGAAAAAAAATAAGTGCAGACTCTTTCCAATTTCTTTCTGTTGAATTTGCTGTATCCAAAGTCCATTGGAGTTTACTTATCAGTAAAGAATAGTCAGAAATTGGAAAGCCAGTCAGATGATACATTTAGACTTTAGATTCATTTCTGCTTCAAGTTTTTTTTTGCATTGAAGCCTTATAGTAATTGATACATATATGACTTTTGTTGTTTCTTTTTCAAAATCGTGTTGTTGTTTACATTTTATTCATGGGAATTGCTACAGGATAATGAGTCACATATTGCGATACCATTGGATTGACCATGTTTATTGTTCTCATTCTGGAGTTGACCATGTAGACTATCCATTGCTAGCAATGCTTCCTCAATAATATCTCCTCCCATATATTTTGCTTTTTTCTCTCTTGATATTTTACTTAATCATTTTCTGAAGCATGGCCATTTTAGAAACATGTAAACATTTAAATTTGATTAATGATTAAGTAAGCTGTGAACAGAAAACTTAAAAAAAGAGGTTTGCTCTTAAGCTTTCTTTTTTACTTAAATATGATTAATTATTATAAAAAGATGAAAGACAATGATTATTTTTTTAAAAAGACTTTAACGTGGCTTAACAAGTGATTGCAAAATTGAACATTAAAATTTAGTAATAGTTCATGTTAATATCTAAATTTTGATAAATATTAAATTAAGCATGCTGGTCTGAAGGGAAGTGTGAGGGGGAGTTTCTTCCTAATGATTCAAACACCTCTCATAGTCCTTTGCAGAGTCCTTCAATTCTTTGTCAATCTCCCTTCAAGAGGGTAGATGTAGGAAAAGTGCTAAAGGAAGTGCAAAACAACAGGATAGTTTTATCCCAGATGAAGTTTGGAATCCTCTCCCCCCCCATAAAATTTCTTCTCTTTTAAAATGTCATCCTGGACTATTCCTCTCTTTTGACCTTATACTACTTCTCTACAAGAGGAAAGTATATGTTATGATCTTACTCTTAGCCAGTCTTTGAAAACTTGCAGATTTGCACACAAACCACCATGCAGAGCAGAAAGGAGGATTCAAGGGTATTAATGTCAAACAACAAATTTTCCATCTGACAAGAACGGTATCCCAACCGGTCTAGGTTAGCACTGGAAGCTTTTGCCTTACAGTGTTATTTAAAGGTATAAACACATGCAGCTAAAGGCTGCTATCTCCTATCCACACCCCCTAATTATTCCCTTAATCACCCCTTATTCCCATCATCCGGTTTACCTAATAAGTCCACTATTTCCTTCCCTATCACCTACCCATCGCTCATGTTTCCTATCCCATCACGAGTAAACTTTGGTGGGTCCTTGGTGGCTCAGGCTGTTAAATGCCTGCATTTAAGTTCCAGCTGCCTACAATTACTGTAGGCTCGGATCCCACCAGGCTCAAGGTTGATTCAGCCTTCCATCCTCTTGGGGTAGGTAAATTGAGGACCCAAGATTATTGGGGGCAATAAGCTGACTTTGTAAAAATGCCGCTTAGTAATAAGCAGGCATATACAATGGAATGAAGGCTATTGCTGAGCACACTGGGTTGTATCCCAAAAAAATTGTAAGCCGCCCTGAGTCTTCGGAAAAGGGCAGCATATAAATGTAATTTTAAAAACTGAAGTTAAACTTCCCCCCCATCACCTGTTTCTTCATCACAGTTGATTCAACAGCCGCACCAGCTGTTGTTATCTCTCTCAGTTTGGCTTCGGCAGAATCATCAAATTAGCGTCCAACAATCCATCAAACACAGATAGGAATTTCCCTTCAAGTTATGGACGGCCCTCTCACGTTATGATTCTCCGATGCTGCAGCTGTTGCAATTACCTGGAAGTATCTATCATTGGCAGGGTGCGATGGCTCCTGCAAATGTGCTGATGGGCTCAGATCATCTATCATCCCTAACAGAGCCCGATAAGCTGCCCCCTCTACCAGAGATCTACCTGGGAAAAGAGAATGAACAGATGAAACATTATGTGAAGTGTCCCCCCTTCTTGGTAGGATATTTGGGGTGGAGCTGTCTGCACAGTTGACGAGCACGCACATCAGAATAAATAACCCAAGATGCTTCTGATAAGGGATACCCTTTCCATTTAACTAAATATTGCAAGGTTCCCCTATGCCTAAGGGAATCAAGTATTTCACTTATCTCATAGTGACATCCTGTATAGCAGTGGTTCTTAACCTTTTTGAAAGAATCGCCCCCTTGAGCCATTGAGGAAATTGTCATCGCCCCCCTCCCACAACATAACCACCCCCTGCCACCTTTTAGCGTCCCCAAGGGGGCCAGCAGAGGGGCGCTAAGAGATGGCAGGGGGGCATTCGAGGTGCCGGCCCTGCAGGTTCACCCACTGACTGTAGTAATGCTCCAGAGCCAGTGCCTCCAATGTGGAAGCAGTGGCACGTTATGTGCCACCGTGGCCGCATTCGACGCACTGCCCCCATGCTACCTCTTAGCATCCCCAAGGCCAAGGGGGCCAGCAGAGGGACGCTAAGAGGCGGGGGCATTCAAGGCGCCTGCCGGTCCTGCAGTTTCACCCATTTTGGTGCCAGCTCCAGAGCAGTGCTACAGTCAATGGGTGAGCCTGCAGGGCCGGTGCCTTGAAGCGCCCCTGCCACTCTTAGCGTCCCCAGGGGGCCAGCAGAGGGGAGCGAGAGGCAGCAGGGGGGGGTTCGCGACGCAGCAGCACGTAACATGCCACTGCTTCCGCATTGGAGGCGCCGGCTCCGGAGCTGTGCTAGTCAATGGGTGAATCTGCAGGGCCGGCGGGCACCTCAAACGCTCCCGTCGCCTCTTAGCACCCTCTGCGGCTCCCTTGGGGGCTAAGAGGCAGCAGGGGGGCGTTCGAGGTGTCGGCCCTGCAGGCTCACCCCATTGACTGTTGTACCGCACCTGAACCGGCGCCTTGCATGCGGCAGCATGTTGGGAAAAGCCGCCACTGCTTGCCGGTGCTGCCGCTCTTGCATTCTTTCTGTCTGTCCATCCGTCTGTCCATCCATCCAAAAGGTCTGTCTGTTTGCCTGCCTGCCTTCCTGCCTACCTACCTACCTACCTGTCTTTTTGTCTACCTACCTACCTATCTACCAATATCTATCTCTCTCTCTCTCTCTCTCTCTCTCTCTCTCTCTCTCTCTCTCCCCCCCCAATATATCTCGCACCATCGCCCCCATATCACCCTCCTTCCATTCCTTCGCCCCCACGTCACCCCTTTTTGTTCCATCGCCCTTTGGGGGGCAATATCGCCCAAGTTAAGAACCACTGCTGTATAGGACCGGGTTGCTTAGATTGGCTTTCAGAAATAAGAATGTTTGCTGGTTTAACCAATATATTTAGGACCCAGTTTCTTGGATGGCAACCCCAAATTTAGGTATTTTGTGGAGAGGTACACAAGGTCTCCAATTATGGACATTTTATGGTCAGCTCTTTTTTTATTGGCCTGTTTTTTTGTAAGCTATAAAAGCATGACGCACTGCATGGTGCACATTTGCCCATGTTTCCTTTATTTTTTTCAGACCATACAGTGGTAGTCATTGGTTCCTGGCTCCCTTGCTCCCATTCAAGAATTGGTACAAATTCCATACCATGTACTATAAAGAAAGGGTTTTTTCCAGTACTACGGTGTATGGCATTATTATATGCTACCTCTGCGAAGGGTAATAATTCTGATTAATTTGTTTGTTGATGGGATACATAACAACAGAGGTATCATTCTATGGCCGCATTAGCACGTTCTGCAGCATCATTGATGCTTGGATGATAAGCCCTGTGAAGACCCTGTTAAACGTAAAAACTCTCACCAAAAATGTGCAGTGAACTGCACTCCTTGATCAGAAATGATTCTTTGAGGTACCCCATGTAGTCGATAGATGTTTTTAATAAACATCACAGCTAATTTTCAAGCAGATGGTAGCCCGGTACATGGGGTAAAGTGCACCTGTTTAGAAAATAAACTATAACTGTCCAGTTCAGTGTATATCCCTGACTATTAGGTAATTCTACTATAAAGTCTATGGCAATGTCTTGCCATGGTTTAGTGGGGTTCGATACTGTTTGTAATAATCCCAAAGCCTTGTCAGGTTGGGACTTATTGATAGCACAAACTGTACTCTTCTTTACATAATGTTCAATATCTGACCTCATTGAAGGTCACCAAAATTGCCTTTTGGCTAAATGTAATGTTTTTAAGAATTCATAATGTCCAGCTTGTCGAACATCATGGCAACAGTATAATGCTTTAGTTCTCAAGACTTCAGGTATATACAACTTCATCCCTCTCCATGCAATCCCATTGCGGATATCACATTGCATTTGGTTTTTTGATATCCACGTGTCCTCTTTTAGAGCATTTGGTAGATCCTGAGTCAATAATTGCATCCCTAATGACTGTAGTGTCTCCCTCCCCTGGATAATTGGCTGTACTATCACCTCTCATCTGCTGTCATGTTGTGGTAACCGTGACAAAGCGTCAGCTAAAAAATTCTTTCCCACTGGTACATACTTTAGGATGAAATTAAACTGACAAAAATATAGAGCCCATCGGACCTGCTTAGGAGATAATCATCGAGGTGATTGGAGTGCTTCCAGATTCTTGTGATCTGTCCATACTTCAAACAGACGCTGGGACCCTTCAAGGAATTGTCTCTATGTCAATAATGCCCAAAGTACAGCATAGGCCTCCTTCTCCCACACAGCCCAATTTCTCTCAGTTGGACTTAATTTCTTTGATGTATAAGCACATGGTTGCAAGTTACCTTTTTCATTCCATTGTAAAAGAATAGCTCCCACTGCCACATCACTGGCGTCTGCCTGAATCACAAATGCAATTCCATATTTGGATACTTCAGAACTGGCTGTTGAGCGAACATCCGCTTGAGGGAATCGAATGCTCATTGACATGTCTCCAACCATGTGATGGATTGTCCTGGGCGAGGTTTTATGGTCTGTCCTGGTTTTGTTTTTAACAAATCACTTAATGGTAGGGTAAGAGCAGCAAACGAGGGGATAAACTGCCTGTAGAAATTAGCGAACCCTAAAAGCGTTGTAGTTGTTTCCTCGTAGTAGGAGCTTGCCAGTTTAATACAGATTGTACCTTGATGGGGTCCATTTCAATTCCTTCGCTTGATATTCAATATCCGAGATAATCCAATTTGGTACGATGGAATTCACACTGATAATTTGATGTACAGTGTGCTGCCAGTAGTGTCTCAAGCACCTGTCTTACCAGCTGTACTTGATGTTCAAATGTCTCCGTATATATCAATATATCGTCCAGATATATTGATATCCACCCTGTACAAATGTTCATGTAACACTTCATTTATAAGCTGCATGAAGACAGCTGGAGCTCCCTGCAGTCCAAAAAGCATAACTCTAAATTGATAACTGCCCAAAGGACAATTGAAAGTGGTCTTCCACTCATCACCAGGACGTATATGGACTCTGTAATAGGCTTCACGTAGATCCAACTTTGTAAAGTACTTCCCTTTCGCTACTGTAGCTGATAGATACTTTATAAGTGGTAACGGATATAGTGGCTCCTTACAAACAGCATTCAATCCCTGAAAGTCCACACATAATCTTAGCCCACCATCCTTCTTTTCCCTAAACAAAACCGAGGCTGCTATATGTGCTCTTCCTGGCTTTGTAAAACCCCTTGCCAAATTTGTATCTATATATTTTTGCATTTCTTCCATTTCTTGGGGTGTCATCGAATACATATGGGGTTTAAGTAACTTAACCCCTGGGCGTAATTCAGTCGTGCAATCAGTAGCCCTATGGGGTGGTAACTGATCACTTCCCGACTCCTTAAAAACATCAGCTAAATCATTATAAACAGGAGGATATGCGAGGCTAGGTTTAGCATTCTGTTCGGGCAATAACCGATAGGCTACTGTGTCAACAACATCTTTTGGAGGGTCAGGGCCCATCGCCAAGCGCAGTTTCCTAAACCCTCTTTCCCACCTGATAGTCAGACCCCATTTATCCAACCATGCTAGTCCAAGGGTGACAGCCTCTGTCATGTGTTTGACCACCACAAAGGAAATAATTTCCCAATGTTCCCCCATATCTATTTGTACTAATTTGGTACGGTGGGTAAATGGCTTCCTCCCCAGGATGGAACCATCTACCTGCTCAAATTGTATAGGAGTTAATAGAAATAACAACCATAACCCTAATTTTTCACCACTGCATATGTTAAAAGATACCGTGTACACCCCGAATCAATCAGTGCACCAATATTTACATGTTGTTGAGTTTTAATATTTGTGATAGTAATGGGTAGTATAAAAGGATGAATAGGCTTACTCACCGTGGGATAATCCATATTACACTCATCATCGTCCTGTTGTTGTAGGGATGGTTTCTTTGCAGTGGATCCCTCATCTGATGGTGGTTCGACTGCAATACTATTGTCCAATTGGCCTGCTCCTCGAGACCATTCAAGAGGCTGTCAATAACGGTCGCTGGCTCTCCCACAGCCTATTGGTAGTTGCTTCTGTTTGGGTACCCGCAAAGGAGGCACCAAGCACTCAGCTGCTTGATGTCCAGGCTGGTTACACTTAAAACACCTGAACAACCCTCTCCCTTGCTGGGGTTGGTATATTATAGAACTTGTAGGGGTTGGTCTGGATGCCCCTCTCTGCATTCCTAATCCAGTATCACTTCGTATCTTCAGGTGATGTAAACCAGAATCCAACTCTATAGCCGCACAGTACCAGTACTGTAATCTTGTGGGCATACCCCTGTACAAACAGTATTGTCCCAAGTTCCTGTCCAATCCTTCCCTAAATAAGTGAACCAATGTCCTCTCTGGACACATATGAAGTCTTCCAGCTGCCCTCCTGAATTCCTGGACATATTCCCTAACCGGACGACCACATTGCTTCAAAGCTAAGAGATCGTCCTCAGCCTAATCTTCTGTCATAGTATCTATCGTTGGCAGGGTGTGATGGCTCCTGCAAATCTGCTGACAGGCTCAGATCATCTATCATCCCTAACGGAGCCTGACACTTAACCTCTTTCACCTACTTATCCATGTGTAGTACCTTCTTGTTTTAACTTGTGTGGATGTTACTAATCATCTGTATTTTTGTATCAGATGCAGAATTCAAAAGAGAATAGAAATAGGTCAAAGGGAGGTAGATTCCTCATTCTGTGAGATAAATAAAGATTTATACTTTTGATATGTCTCATTTGGACAAGTAGAGTTTCTTGGCATAACAATACCATGTTTCTCCAACAATACGCCCCCCCAATAGGAAGGCCCAGCATGTTTTCTAGGCATGAGATGAAATTAAGTCCTCCCCCAAAATTTAGGCCTACTTAAAAGCATGCAAAATGGAGGGAAGGGTGGAGGGAACTTGCCGTTAGGAGCGGCCTGCAGGCAGCCATGCCTTGCCACCAGCCGTTCATAACGGCCGACCATGGCGGACCGCAGAGGGCTCCCTACCCCCGCTAAGCACCTTTGCTGCAGACCCAGGTATGGTGCTGGCTGTAGGCCGGGTCAGTGGGCAGGCAGTGGTGTCGTGGATGTCGGCCTTGGCGGCAGTGGGGCACTTTGCGCCGCTGCCACTTCCGCCGCCGTCACTTTCCCTTCTGCCCTCGCTGCGGCTTATGCCGTGTTCGGAATGCTGCCATTGGGCAAGACACAGAGGCCAGAGTCCGTGCTGGACATTGTGGCGCGGCAGTGGTGGAGAAGTGGCCCTTTCAGTGGGTGGAGGAACAGTTTGAGCGCATTCCTCCGCAGGCAGCGTTTTAGCTGCTTCTCGCATGGGGGAGCCACCTCTGTAGCTTCCATGGTTCCCGCCGGCACTGGCGCCTCTCGCCAGCGCCATCTCCAATAGCGGCATCAGCAGTGGGACAGACCCTGCTGCCGACGAGAACTGCCTGCCCTCCCGCAGGGGCATCGCTTTGCTTGACTTAAATCTTAGGGGTTGTGAATTGTGTCGATATATTGACATCTGATACTGCATATTAAATTATCAGGCTATTTGTTAAGCTTATTTAATCATTTGACTGGCTTTGTCACATGTTGGATCTTTAGGATCTCAAAGAGAAATATCATTTATCTTAGCTAAATAAAATGCAAAGACACCATGTTTACAATGATGACTTTATCATTGATACAGGTGAAACTCGAAAAATTAGAATATCATGCAAAAGTTCATTTATTTCAGTAATGCAACTTAAAAGGTGAAACTAATATATGAGATAGACTCATTACATGCAAAGCAAAATAGTTCAAGCCGTGATTTGCCGTAATTGTGATGATTATGGCTTACAGCTCATGAAAACCCCAAATCCACAATCTCAGAAAATTAGAATGTTACATGTAATCAATAAAACAAGGATTGTACCTAGAACAATATTGGACCTCTGAAAAGTATAAGCATGCATATGTACTCAGTACTTGGTTTGGGCCCCTTTTGCATCAATTACAGTCTCAGTGCGATGTGGCATGGAAGCTATCAGCTTGTGGCACTGCTGAGGTGTTATGGAAGACCAGTATGCTTCAATAGCGGCCTTTAGCTCTTCTGAATTGTTCGGTCTCATGTCTCTCATCTTTCTCTTGGCAATGCCCCATAGATTCTCTATAGGGTTCAGGTCAGGCAAGTTTGTTGGCCAATCAAGCACAGTAATCCCACGGTTTACTGCAAATCCCAGGTTTTGGTGCTTTTGGCAGTGTGGGCAGGTGCCAAGTCCTGCTGGAAAATGAAGTCAGCATCCCCATAAAGCTCTCTCGGAAGGAAGCATGAAGTGCTCCAAAATCTGGTAGACGGCTGCGTTGACCCTGGACTTAATGAAGCACAGTGGACCAACACCAGCAGATGACATGGCTCTTCAAATCAACACAGACTGTGGAAACTTCACACTGGACTTCAAACATCTTGCAGTGTGTGCCTCTCCATTCTTCCTCCAGACTCTGGGTCCTTGATTTCCAAATGAGATGCAAAAGTTGCTCTCATCTGAGCAACAGACCAGGTCTGTTTTTCTTTAGCTCAGGTAAGACGCTTCTGACGTCGTTTGTTGTTCAGGAGCAGCTTGACAAGAGGAATACGACATTTGAAGCCCATGTCCAGGATCCGTCTGTGTGTGGTGGCTCTTGATGCACTGACTCCAGCCTCAGTCCACTCCTTGTGAAAGTCCCCAACACTTTTGAATGACCTTTTCCTGACAATCCTCTCCAGGCTGTGGTCATCTCTGCTGTTTGTGCACCTTTTTCTTCCACACTTTTCCCTTCCACATAACTTTCTATTAATGTGCTTTGATACAGCACTTTGGGAACATCCAACTTCTTTTGCAATTACCTTTTGAGGCTTTCCCTCCTTATGGAGGGTGTCAATGATGGTTTTCTGCACAACTGTCAGGTCAGCAGTCTTTCCCATGATTGTGATTCCTACTGAACCAGACTGAGAGACCATTTAAAGGCTCAGGAACCCTTTGCAAGTGTTATGGCTTAATTAGCTGATTAGAGTGGGACACTTTGAACCTAGACTATTGCACCTTTTCACAATATTCTAATTTTCTGAGATTGTAGATTTGGAGTTTTCATGAGCTGTAAGCCATAATCATCACAATTATGGCAAATCAGTTTGAACTATCTTGTTTTGCATGTAATGAGTCTATCTCATATATTAGTTTCACCTTTTAAGTTGCATTACTGAAATAAATGAACTTTTGCACGATATTCTAATTTTTTGAGTTTCACCTGTATATCCTACTCTTCAGTTCAATATTTTCTTCAATAAGAAACATTCTTCCTTCCAATTAATCAATTAAAATAATTTAACTTACATAAATAGTGTAACATGTTACCATTTAATATCCATGTTAATATTTTATGATACCGGTGGTATTGATATTATTGATGGTGGTATTAATTAGATTCAAAATATATTTATTGTAAATGGCCCTTCATTGTAGATGAATGTTTTCATGTGGATCTTTTCACTTGAGGATTTGGTGACTGCGCATGCTCAAGATGGCGGTCTGTGGCTGAGAGGCTCGTCTGGGCATTTCAGCGGTTCGGCTGGTTTTCTGGGGAGGATGATTCCCACTGCCTCCCCTTGTCCCTGGAGCCATCTCGGGAGCGTCTGGGGTTGCCATTGGGGCCGTTTGGTGGGATTTGAGCCGACGGCTCGGCGTGGCTGGATCGATTCTCCCCCCCGCGGCTTTTTCTTTATCGCGGCTTGTTGGCTGAAGCTGGAGCGCAGCGCAGCAGCAGCGGTAGCAGCGGCAGCGGCGGCGTTTGCTTTGCTCCTGGGGGCCCGGCGACAGCGTTGCTTGCCCTGCCTTGCGCTCCGGCTGCTGTCTGCCCTGCCCTGTGTCCTGTGCCCTGGTGGCTGCGAGTCCCAGTGTTTGGGACTCTGCGACCCTGTGGACCCGATGTCATCGCTGCTGGTCGTCAGCTGTGGATTGCTGGCAGCGGGTGTGGCGAGACCGGGTTCCAATGGTGTGACCTTGATGGGCTGGACCAGCTACGGCCTGACTGCGGCGCTGGGGTTTTTTGTCCCCCACCAATGGGAGCTGATGGCAGCGGAGATGGCCTGTGGACTTGGTGCTGTGGCTGCCTACAGGTAGCTACATGTAGGTAGCCACATGGAGTCCCCGGTGGAGGGCTGTTGGTTGGTCCAATGGCTTTCTCCCTCTCTTTCCGGCTCTGACTTGGGTGGTGTGGCTATGGGGGGTGGGTTTTTGAACCACCCCTGGGAGCCCCTACCCCTTTACTTTCTCCCCAGAAGCTCTGGGAGAGTCAGACATACGGATGGGAGGGAGGCCTATACATCTGAGAGTTCCAGGGGGGCATGTTCTCAGCCATGGCCTGGACTGGAGGAAGCGGCCTTCCTGGCTAGGGGTTATGGGCAGAGCCGGTGGTGGTGCCCCTCCCCGCGAAAGGATGGCGTTGTGGCCCCAGATCTGTGGCCGGGATTGGCTTTGGACATTACACCTTGCTTGGACTCTTGGACATTTCATCTGTGACCGCCGCCTTCTCACTGTCTTTTTGCCATCTTGGACTCATTGGCACTATTGATGGTGCCTGGGTCATCTGCACCACTTCCATGGACCTATACTTCTCTCTTTGAGACTGGACTACCTCCCACTGCGGTGAGAGGGCAGTGGGAGGATGTAATTTTTCCCTGCAGTGTGAGGGCAGGGAATTATTCAGGATTTTTTACCGCAAGTCACTGTGGTGGCAGCACAGTGACTTGTTTACTTGACTCTAACTGTCGGCAGCTGTGAGAGAGTTGCCGATTGCGGATTATCTCCTGATCATCATTATAGTCCGTCTCCTATTGTATTCCCATCTTTACAATTTTCTTCCATCTAACCAGCTGCCCCTGTCCTGCCTAAGATGTACATGTCATGCCTGCCTATTCTCCAGCAGACTTATGGGCCCTCCAGACGGTTCCCCAGTCTGTGGAATGGCCCTGCACTTTATCAAGAGCTTTCCTTAATGACGGATCTTGGGATCCCGAGAGGTGGCATGCTGCAGTTAGTGGGCCAAATTCCAAATTTAGGAGGAAGGGGAAACTTTTAAAATTTTTAATTAGTCGTCTTAAGGGGTTAGGGAGGAGGGTTAATGGGTCTTCTTGCAGCCCGGTTCGTGGTGGGGGGTGGAGGTTGGGGCCTGTGGGGCTCCGGGGACTGAGGTGGGGGCCGCGATTCCCAGGGTGGTTGGGGTTGGCAGCAGACGTCGAGGCATAGGGCCATATCATGTGTTGGAGAGCGCACCGCCACCTCCATGCGGTCGCTTGCTCCGACCCTATGACCTCCTCCCTAGGGAGTTCGGGAATTGGGATCCCTGGGCTCAGACTGGTGTATTTTAATGCCAGGTCCGTGGCCAATAAATCTGTCCTCCTCCGTGAGATCATTGAGGAGGAGGCTGCGGACCTGGCTTGCATCACGAGACCTGGTTGGGCCGGAGGGAGGTGTCCCTCTGGTTGAATTATGCCCTCCAGGTTTTCGGGTTGTGCACCGGCCGTGGGCCCAGGGTAGGGGTGGTGGGGTGGCTGTGGTTATTAGGGAGACCTTGCTTCCAAGGGAGGTCACTATCCCAGAGATAGGCGGGAGTGAGACCCTCCTCCTGAAGTGGGGGCCAAATGGTCAGGTGGGCTTGCTGCTTGCATACCTTTCTCCCAGCTGTGTGACAGCAGCCCTGCCTGGGCTTCTTGACGTCCTCTCAGGGGTGGCGGAGATCCCAGGCCTTATAGTCCTGGGGGACTTTAATCTGCTTTCCCTGGGGGTGCGTCGGGATTGGCCCAGGAATTCATGGCTTCCATGGAAGCCATGGGCCTGACCCAATTAATTCATGGCCCTACTCATGAGGGGGGGAATACTCTCGACCTTGTTTTTGTCTCTGAGTGGTGGCATAGTGACAGAGGGCAGGCCACTTTTACGTCTTTGCCCGTTCCATGGTCTGATCACTATCTCCTACGGCTGGTCTTCCAACAAGCCCCCCACTGCTGGGATGAGGAGCCACGTAGGTGGTTCCGCCCCAGCGCCTTATGGACCGGACGGTTCCAGACGGAGCTGGGGCCTTTTCCCTCTTCCCTGACTCACAGCTCTGCCGAGGATCTAACGGCCGCCTGGCAGCGGGCTGCGTCGGAGGCCCTCGACAGGGTTGTCCCCATGCGACCCCTTACACGCCGTGGATCCCGAATGGCTCCCTGGTATTCAGAGGAGCTCCGGGAGATGAAACGCCGTCGAAGGGGCTTAGAGAGCAGGTGGAGGGCCACCCGCTCCCAGGCCGATCGAGCCCAGTTAAGAGCCCATATTAGGACTTACCTGGGAGCGATGAGAGTGGCGAGAACGTCTTATCTCTCCGCTCTCATAGCGTCCGCAGATAACCGCCCGGCCGCCCTGTTCCGGGTCACACGCTCCCTCCTTCGTCCAGAGGAGGGGCCGGACCCACTGCGGGGAAGAGCTGAGGAATTTGGGCAATATCTGTCGGATAAGATCGCTCGGATTCGGAGCGGGTTGTCCTCTGATTTGCAGTGGTTGGAGGAGCGGGATACGGGGAGTCTGGCCATTACGTTTTGGGATGAGTTCGATCCTGTTTCCGAGGATGAAGTGGACGGGATTATGCGGCGCCTGAGTTCCACCACATGTTTGTTGGACCCGTGCCCCTCCTGGTTGGCTTATGCCGCCAGGGAGGTCACCTGCGGCTGGATCCGGGCAGTTGTCAACGCTTCTTTGAGAGAGGTGTCTTTCCCTCCGCCTTGAAGGAGGCGGTGGTGAGGCCCCTCCTGAAGAAGCCTGCCCTGGATCCGACCGTGTTAGACAACTTTCGTCCAGTCTCCAACCTTCGCTTTTTGGCGAAGGTTGTTGAGAGTGTGGTGGCCCGGCAATTTCCGCTTTTCCTGGAGGAAACGGACTACCTCGATCCGTACCAATCGGGCTTCCGGCCTGGTTTCAGCACGGAGACGGCATTGGTCGCACTGTTGGATGATCTCTGGAGGGCACGGGACAGGGGTTTTTCCTCTGTCCTGGTCCTATTAGACCTCTCAGCGGCTTTCGATACCATCGACCATGGTATCCTTTGCGGCGCCTCGTAGGGTTGGGGTGGGGGCACTGTCCTTCGGTGGCTCTCCTACCTGCAGGGCGGTGCAATCGGTGTTGGCAGGGGGCAGAGGTCGCCCCAAGGGGCTCACTTGTGGGGTCCCTCAGGGGTCGGTCCTCTCCCCTCTTATTTAACATCTACATGAAACCGCTGGGTGAGATCATCCGTGGTTTTGGGGTGAGGTATCATCAATATGCGGATGATACTCAACTGTATATCTCCACCCCAAACCAGATCAGTGATGCCCTCTCCGTGATGACTCGCTGTCTGGATGCGGTACGAATCTGGATGGACGGCAACATGCTTCGACTCAACCCAGCCAAGACTGAGTGGTTGTACATACCGGCATCCCGGTCCAGCTTAGAATGTCCATCGTTGACCATAGGGGAGTGGTGTTGCCCCTGTGGATAGGGCGAGGAACCTGGGGTCCTCCTGGATGCACGGCTCGGTTGGAGGAGCAGGTGGGAGCCGTCGCCAGGGGGCCTTTGCCCAGGTCGGCTGGTTCGCCAGCTTCGCCCGTTCCTGGACCGGGATGCCCTGCGTACAGTCACTCATGCCCTTGTTACTTCGCGACTTCGACTACTGCAACGCTCTCTATCTAGGACTGCCCTTGCATACCATCCGGAGACTGCAGCTGGTGCAAAATGCGCGGCGGGCGGTGATGGGAGTTTCCGTTCTCCCATGTTAGCCCCTCCTGCGCTGCCTGCATTGGTTGCGGTTGCCCTCGGGTGAGATTCAAGGTTTTAACTTTAACATACAAAGTCCTACATGACATGGGTCCTTATTACTTAAGGAGCGACTGCTGCCGACATCGAATTAACGCCCTGTACGAAGTCACAGACAGGGACTCCTTGGGGTCCCATCAGCTGGGCAATGCCGGCTGGCGGTCCCCGACGATGTGCCTACTCTGTCGCGGTCCCTGAACTCTGGAACCAACTTCCCTGGGGCTCCGCTTGGCCCCCGACCTCCACACCTTCCGCCATGACCTGAAGACCTGGTTATTTGACCAATCCGGGCTGTGACCCATGGGTGGGGTGGTTTTTAAATTTTGGTGGTTTTTAAGTTTTGTATTAATTGGGACCATTAGTTTAATTCTTTTTAAAATATTTATTGTGTTTGTTTTTATTGTAAGCCGCCCCCAATCTTCGGAGATGGGGTGGCATATAAGTCCCATTAATAAATAAATAAATAAATTTTATTCATTATGTGTAATTTACATCCATGAATTGCTTAATTTATCTTAGTTATTCTATTTTCAATTTGCTGGTATAAAATTTGCAGCTTTTAAAGAAAAATAATTATGAAATTTTCCCAGATGGTAAATTGAAATGCCATATACTTTGTGGAAGCCCAGTTGTGGATAACTCAATATTTAAATTTCTAACCAAAATACCCTGAAAAATGCACCACTTACGGATAATTCAATCCTTTGTTCATATATTTTGTATATTTTAATTTTCATAATTGACTTATCCATGGCTGGCAACGTAAGTGGCATATCATATATTCATCATTTTGTGTGTGTGTGTGTGTGTGTGTATAATATTCATCATATATTCTTAATCTATCCTGTAACTGAAGTTTGTAACAGGGCTATACAAATGGAAAGATACTGGTGTTGTAGTTATATTCACATGAAGGGGTTTAAACCCTGAAACAAATATTTTAAATTGGATTGTCAAGCTTAGTTTTAATTATGAAAAGGAATATAGTTTTATTTAAAACTAATATATTATCTTCTTAAAACCTGAAGTTATTGAATAAAAACCTCAGCTTTTAAATATTAAAGATTACAAACCTTTCTGTAAATTATACATCTCCCTAAAGACAGATGAACTTATTTTGAAGTTATGTAGAGACTCAGTATATATTGAGTGAGGAGATAGCTTGCTGTAGGTTAACAGTTTTTTAATAATGGAAAAAAAACTTTATTTTCATACCCAATATAGAACATTTTATCTAATTATGAAAACAAAGTCCAAATTGCTGTAGTAATCTACATGTGCAAGATCCACATTGACCATGCATGTGTTTTAAAAGCAACAGGTCAGGTCAGGGATAGCTATAGTGTGTATGTGGGAGGACCAAAGCCTGTCTCATATGCCTCTCATTTCACCAAAATTAATTTTAGCTGGCTAACAATAAAAACACCAGTATAAAAATGAAACAGTAGAGACATTAAATTTGAATTAAAATTGACCAAGACAGAGAGGAAGGGAGGAGATAAGTTTCTTGTCTGATCCATTAACTACCTTCAAAATGAGATGCTTCAAATGGGACCCCAGGCCAGTTGGCAAAACTTCAGGCCCTTTCAGAAGGATGGGTGTGGATCTCACCTTGGAGGGAAAAATGTTCCTGAAGTGGGAGCTCTAGCAGAAAAGACTTTTTCTGGACTCTACAAGCTGGAATTTCTTGATCAATGTGGTCTGCTGCATCGGCTTCTGCCTGCATGTTTGGGGTGGGCTAGTCTCAGCAGGGTGAGATGGTTCTTTAGATAACATGAACCATGCCATGAAGAGCTTTAAACATGATAATCAGCATCCTGAATTGAACCTAGAAGCAAACTGGCAATTCACTGTCTTTATTAAATGTTGATTATAATACATTTACCAATATATTGGCTGAATGTATAAGGGAGCGCATTCCCAAATTGATACACACAGATCAGACAAGCTATTTTTTAAAAGAGACAGATGATGGACAATAGTACTGTAGAATTATTTTAATTGCATTGGCAATAGCAATAGCACTTAGACTAATATACCACTTCACAGTGCTTTATAGCCCCCTTTAAGTGGTTTACCTTGTCAGCATATTGCCCTCAACAATCTGGGTCCTCATTTTACTGACCTCGGAAAGATAGAAAGCTGAGTCAACCATGAGCTGGTGAGACTCAAACTGCCAAACTTCTGGCAGCCTGCAGACAGCAGAAATAGCTTGCAGTACTGCATTTTAACCACTACATCATCACAGATAGATCAATACTAAAAAAAGAAGACATTAAAAAGTTTTTTGAAAATTTGAATGTTTACTTTTACTAGGGGTTTTAAACAAAATAAAATCTGGAGAACTTAAAATATAGAGTACATATAAGCAGCAAACAGCAAAGATTGCATTGAGTGGAATATTTTTTGCAAATTTCTTAATATGCAAAAGTATACATGGACTTCCGGTGGCGATGTCGTGGCGGTGCAGAAGGAGAAGGACGATTCCGTCCTTAAACTCTGAATTTTCACTACCAGGGGACCCTTTGAAGGCGCAGTGAGCATGGTGAGCTATGTGAAACAGAGAGGAAACCTGGGGATGGAAGGTAGAAGGGGACCCACCTACTATAACAAAAGGATCTCTCTTTAAACCGACGTGAATGGCATCCTGTAATGTCATTCTGACATGGCAGACTCAAGACCGTGACAAGCCACAGCAAAAGAGGAAGAAAAAGTTTTCTGTAACAGACTGACACTCTAACTGATGAGAAATTCCCAGAATTGCAGGATGCTGAACTGTCAAAGTAAGTAAATCCCAGAGAATTGGGTAAACAAGGAAGTTCTGGGAGAAAAAATTTAGCGGAAATTTGAAGGGAAGAGTTGTGATCTATTGTAATAACAACCGAGAGAGCGAAAGAAATTTGAAACTGAGAGGGATGGAAAAAGACCCAGCAAGGTGGGAGAGAAAGTAACGAGAAAGGAGAGTGAAAGTGAGAGTGAGAAAGCAGAAGGCAACAGCCAAGAGAGACTTCCGTTATAAAGCAGCAGATTGATTTGAAACAGGAGATTGGAGGGAACCGGGACAGATTGAGAACTGAACGATAGAGGATTGGAAGAGTGGCTGGGGAAAGAAGCAGCGAGGATGGTGTGTGGCGGTGACAGCCTGCGAAAAGTAACAGAGAGAAAGATCTCGTTGGTGCAGAGATCAAGGAAAAGACTGAGGACACTAGAAAAAGATTTTGAGAGATTGGAACAGATATACTCAGAAGAAGTTGAAATTAGATGAGACTCAGAGGCAACAATGAACAATAAAATAAGAAAATCGACAAGACTGAGCTGGCAGTGAATACACATTATCAAGAGTCTGAATATAGAGTTGAAGTTAAGATTTTAAGAATGAATAATAGAAGTAATTGTGATTATAACTGATTATAACAGCTGTTTAGTTTATAATATTTTTAGTACTTATATAGATTTTGTAGATTGAATTATATAGTCAAAGCTTATTGAATATTTTTATTTATATTCATATCAATTATATAATATACTATATTTATTACACTCATTAACTGTGATCATAGTGATTGTTTAGTTTATAATACTTTTAGTATTCAAATAGATTTTATAGATAGAATTATATTTAAGGCATAGTTAAGTTTATTTAATATTTTATTATTAATACTAACATATATATTTATTACATTCATTACAGCTACTTTAGATGAATTATAACCTGATTATTGTGTATAATGTGATAACATTGATTATTTAGATTAAAGAATTAGAAATAGAAATAGAATAAAAAAGTTTAAGATAATGAATATTATAGTACAGATAGACAAAAGAGAAATAGTTATTAATCAGGAGTAAATTACGGTATAACTCAATTTAATAAAATTTAAGAAATCAAGAGATAGAAAAACAAGTTAGAATGATAAAAAGTTATTATTATTAGCTATAAATCTGTTGGATGGTAAATTGGGAAAGTATTTACAGAATTTTAGGGGAACAGAGTAAAATCTTGAAGGAAATGACCAGTATTACTACAACAAATCTGAGGGCAGGGTAAAAACCACATTGAATCCATCGGTAGCAATCACATCTCCATCAAACCAGAGGTCTATAGAAGGTATGTTATCTACTAAGAAATCAAGTTCTACATCGAACCCACAAACAATGCAGTCCACTTTATTAATGATACAAGAAACAATGGTCAAACTTCAAGAGGCAATCACGAGAAACCACGGTGAATTGAAAACAGATATTCAGAAGTTGGATGATGAAGTGGGCTCAATACAAGAGGTGTTACAAAAAATGAACAGAAAATAAAAACGGTGGAAATAAAAGCAGATCAAATGGGGGAAAAATTGGAACAGGTAGACCAATGAATGATGGCAGTGAACAAAGACCTGGAAGATTCCCTGATCCACTTAGAAATGGATCGAGTCTCTTTTTTCCTAAGATTTCAGCATGTAACTGAAACTAATTATGAAGATTTGGGAGGATTAATGGTTGAATTGATAGCTGAGGCCCTCCAAAGGGACTGACAAGAAATTATAAATGAGCTGGATGAAGTTTATAACGTCCAAACAAATTGCGCAAAAAGACATCAGCTACCCAGGGAAATTCATGTTGCTTGTCCAACAACATGCTATCTGCATCTTTGCCCAAAAGAAGGTCAGGGACATCATCTATAATATAACAAGGGAGGAGCCTTGTGATATACAAAGAAAAGGAAATTATCACTCTGAAACATATACCCAGGCAAATCCGGGAACAGCGAAAAGATTACAGATTTTTTGGCATCTCTGCTGAACAAAAAGAACATACTATTTCGATGGATCCTTCCCCAAAGGAATGTTAGTGACTTGGCACTGCAAAAAATTTAAAATAAACAATCTGGACAGAGCCCAAGAATTACATGATCAACTGATAAGATCAGAGGAGACCTGCAGCAGCAGAGAGAAACTGGAAGTGGTGAGTCAAGAAGACCAGCAGCAGGAATCGGAAGAAGAACCAAGAACATATAAGTAAAGAAGCACAAGAATAACAGAAGAAAGAAGGCATCAAACAAGAACACAAAGAAACAAAAGAACAAATAGAAACTAGGAACTGGTAGATTAATAAAACTATGGTGAATGAAATGAAATTACTGTCAATAAATGTGAATGGTTTAAATGCCCCAGCAAAAGTAAACAAATATTTATGAAACTGGTCAAACAAAATGTAGATATTGTGTGCCTCCAAGAGGTACACATTAAAAAACAAGATGGAAAATACCTAGAATTTAATTGGGGAAGCTTTAGTTAAGAAAAAAAGAGAGGGGTAGTGGTATATATTTAAAAAAGAGATAGAAGCTAAGCAAATATACACTAAGGGTAGAACGGCAATGATTGAAATGAGGATAGGACAAAATATGATGAAGTTAGTAAATTTGTATGCTCCCAATAAGAATCAGAAGGAATTCTATAAAAAAAATCCACGATAAGATCATAGAGATAGGCCAGATGAATGTGTGTATAGTGGGTGACTATAATGGAATAATTGATATAAAAAAGATTATATTAGTGAAAGCAAAAAACAAAAGAAAAAGAATGTATTACCAAAAACTTTATTTGAGATGGCGGATGAATTGAACTTGACTGATATGTGGAGAATATTAAACCCAAATGAAAAGAAATTTACTTTTTATTCGAACTCCCACAAATCTTACTCAAGGATTGATATGGTATGGGGCAAATAGAGATATAGGTAAGGAGATAGAAAGGATTGAAATTCTTCCAACACCTGGGCAGATCATAACCTCTTGTTAATAATATGGAGAGGTCAGAAAAGGAAAAGCAGAAGATGGACATTGAACCTCCAGATCTTACTAGAAAATGAGTATACTCAGAGGATTGAAAGTGAGCTGACTTTATTTTTTGATGAAAACAAGAAACAGGACACCTCACTCCAAATCCTATGGGACACAATGAAAGCATACACTATACAGGGCCTATACAGCAAGGAGGAATAGGAAGAAAAAGAGACAGTACAATTCATTACAGACAGAAATTGGACAACTAGAAAATAAACTTCAAATAAATCTGTTCAATTAGTGAACAGATTAATGAAACTTTGAATTTGGCCAAACACTAAGTCTATTAGAACAAGAGGATAATGTTAGGGATCTCAAATTCATGAAGCAAATTTTTTTGAACAGGCAAATAAGTTAGGAAAATGGCTGGCTTAAAAATAAAAAAAAGAAAAGGAGAAAAGAATAATATACCATCTTCAGGATGAGGCGGGCAATTTGCAGAATAACGAAGAAGGCAAAAAGATGGTCACCCAAAAATATTTTGAAAACCTATATAGTCAAGAAAAAATACTGATAGATAAAATAACCCAGTATTTGAAAATAGAAATTCTGTCACCAATAGATGAAGAAAAAAGAATAATGTTAAATAGAGAAACAACAATTACAGAATTAAAAGAAGCAATCCATAAACAAAAGGCCAATAAATCCCCAGGGCCAGATGGCTTACCAGGGAAAATATTCAAAAATATGGGAGAGTTAATTGGACCAGTGCTATTGGAAGTATGCAATGAGGCTTTACTGGAAGATAAAATACCCGATATGTGGAGGGAAGCATATATCACTGTGATCCTGAAAGAAGGTACCGATGGCAATCAAATCCAAAATTATAGGCCAATTTCACTTCTGAATGCAGATTACAAAATCTTTATGACTATTATAGCAGGGAGGATGAGGAAAATACTGAACAAGATTATACACTCTGACCAGAATGGATTTTTACCATCAAGACAAATAAGAGGCAATATTAGAATGGTAGTTAATATATTAGAATATTATGAAAAGCATCCAGAGAAATAAATGGCCATTGTTTTTCTGGATGCTTAAAAAGCATTCGATAATTTAAACTGACAATTTATGATTCGGCAAACAAAGAGATGAAATTCGGAGACAAATTTTAAAAAATGATAAAAACAGTATATACCTCTCAAAAGGCCAGTGTAATAATAAATGGAGATTCTACTAAAACATTTAAAATAATGAAAGGAGTTAGTCAGAGCTGTCCATTGTCACCTCTGCTCTTTATCCTAACATTAGAGATATTACTAATTAAAATTAGAACAAACCCAGAAATTAAAGGAACAAAAATTAAAAAGGAAGAGTATAAAGTACAGGCATTTGCAGATGACCTGGTCTTTTTTATTGAGGAGCCACTGGATTCTGGACCAATTTTTGATACAGGAATTAGAGATTTATGCAGAAGTTTCAGGCCTAAAAATTAACAGAGCTAAAACTAAAATGTTAGTGAAAAACATAACAATAAAGCAAGAAAGAGAATTAGAAGATCAATTGGATTACGAATTACAAAAAATAATACTTAGGAATATGGTTAATGGCAAGATGCTCCTCAATAAAAGAAGACAATTATGTGAAATTATTTCATCAAATTAAAAAATATTTGGAAAGGTGGAGGACTCTACAATTATCTTTATTCGGATGTATATCAACTATTAAAATGAATATTTTACCAAAAGTACTTTACCTATTCCGAACAATTCCAATAAAATTAGATATTTTTAAATAGAATTAAATAGAGCTACCACAAAATTTATTTGGTCAAGTAGGAAGGCACGAATAAAATTAAGAGACCTGCAGAATAATAGAAACAGAGGTGGCTTTGGACTTCCCGATTGGGAACTCTCTTATAAGGCAGCGATATTGGTATGAATGAGAGATTGGATTAATTTAAGAAAAAAAGAATATTAATGCTTGAAGGGCATGATTTACAAAAAGGATGGCATGCCTTCTTGTGGGACAAAAGTAAACAGTCTCATTTATGTTTTTATAGACACAAAATAAGATATGTTTTGATACAGAAATGGAGAGAAATAAAACAAATATCTGAAAATCCCAAGTTGGCTTTCCACTATGGAAGCTATGATTTATTCTAACACTATGGACATAAACAAGTTGGCCAGATATAAGGAGATTTTAGACAATCAAGGTAAATTGAAAAATAGACAGGAATTGCAAAACCAGGTGGCCCTACTTGCAATTACAATCAAGATATAAAAAAGATAGTGAGGAATTTGGAATTGACATTGAGCCACAAAAATTAGACAAACTGTTAACAGGCCCAGATGAGAAATTATTATCCAAAATATATAATCACTTACTAGAATTTGATAAGGCAGAGGAGATAGTCAAGGGATCGATGATAACATGGGCCAAAAATTTTGGGTATAACATTGAGTTAGAGGAGTGGGAAAAAATATGGAACACAAATTATAAGATAACAAAATCGGCAGCCTATAAAGAAAATAAATATAAAATGTTTTACTGCTGGCACTTGGCACCCAGAAGATTGGCTAAGATCTACCCTAATTTAGATTCAAAACGTTGGAAATGCGGACAAAAACAAGGTACCTTCTGTCACACATCGTGATGACCCCGAGTGTAACACAAACGTAGCAAAATCCAAAACGTAAATAAATGTCCTCTAATGCCTCCAACTTGGCCCCACTGTTCAACAGTACTCAGTTGGAGATAAAACGTACTCAAAAATTGTCTTCAAAAGAAAGCAATACAGTCCGAATTTAATGAGCAGATAGAGGTGAAATAAAAAACCAAACAAACTACAATGATGAAATTTCCACAACGGAACAGGAGAAGTATTTACCAAATTCAAGGAGATCAAGGCACAGTCTGTTGGAAGGACGCCAACCAAGATAACTTCAGACCAAAATAAAACACGCTTTGCTTCTGGCAACTTGTGTTTTAACTGTCTCTCTTATATACTCATCTCCCCAGCTGCAACCAATGAGGAGGATCATTGCTGCTTCCTCTCTCGCAAGCCAAGTTGTTGCCTTCTCCGTTCCTCCCTGCGTGTCCTAGGATGCAGAGGGGATGGGCCTAGTTCTTCCTCTGACTGCCCAGCCAGCCTCAGCCCTTCCCCAGCCTCCTCCATAACCTCCGGAGCCACATCTCCACTCCCTGTCGGCTGTTCCTCCTCTCCCTCAGAGTCCGACTCTACCACATGGTAGTTATGCCCCGAAGTGAAAAAATTCTGGAAGAAAATACAAAAATGGATACAGGATGTAATTGGAGATCAGATAGGATTTACTCTGGAATTATTCCTCCTAGGAGTAATTAAAGGTAAATAAAATAGAAGGATAAAATATGTGATGCTACATATAACAACAGCAGCCAGAATAGCTTTTATGCAATGCTGGAGGAAAGAACACATACCATCCGAAGGCCTAGTAATCAAAAAAAAAAAAATTGAATGTGCAGAAATGGATAGGATGACTATAGAATTAAAAGGAAAAGAAGATTCTGAATTCTATGCAATATGGGAAAAATGGTATGACTGGATTAAGGAAAGAAATAAAAGGAAATGTATTATAGTTGTAAAAAGTATAGAAATAGAATATATAGATAATATTGATATGTAATGTAGTTTAAAAATGTGTCGCAGTACTGTTTATTTTTGATTGAGATATGTAAAAAAAACAATAAAAAACAAACAAGTAAAAGGCATACATATCTGCTCTCTCCCTTACTCCCTCTTTGAAAGCTCTAGCAAACAAGATGTGAGAAGACGAATAGATCAAAATTCAAAGACAATATAAGATGTATTTTCTAAATGATATACTATTAACAATTAGGCAACCATAAAATTCTATATGGCAGCTGATGCAAAAAATTAAAGACTTTGTCTATGAAGATTTTCAGTCATCCAGGTCATGGTTGTCCCAAAGGTGCTTTTTCAAGAGGCACCTAAACATTCTGTTTTTTCTTTGAAGACATTTCACAAGACGCTTTTTCAGCTCTGATTAGATGGTAGGGAATGGAAGGATTTATACTCCTTGCAGACAGCTGGTCATTTGCACTCTTTTAGTGAGTCGTTAAGGTCACCTGGAGTTTTATCTGTGTTAGGGTCACCTGGGTGGTACAAATTGGTGTGGAGCCTTCTTGGAACTGTTGAAAGGAATTAAAGACTTTGGCTGCTTTTTTTAAAACAAAATAAATAAAAACTTAGATAATAGCAAAAGACTTATGGCTTTTATGAAGAAAATTTTCTGAAAAGGCAGACCATTATACCATCAGTGAAATACCTAGAGTTCTATTTAATAGGAAGCAATAAAGTTATTTCAAGGCAATCATAATGAACTAGACAATCTGTTCATTTGGATCCTTCTTTCAGATATATTTCTTTACCACATTCCTCATTGCCTTCAACAATGACAGACCTTCTAATGTACTGCCTTCACTGAAAAAGTTGGGACATATTAAAGAGATGAATCTGCCTTGAAAATAGTCCACATTGAACCATACAGTGCAGTTAAACATCATCAGCACAGGAAATGTTTTATGACATTTTGTATGATTAAACTTTTAATATATTTTTTATAAAACATTGCAAAAAATTTTTTTTGCCAAATTTCAATTCTACTGGAGTCGTGGGTCCCAGATTTTGTACACATTCCCTTTTGTACACATAACTCATTTGGGGTACCCTGGTTCAAAAATTGTGGCCTTATGATCATTGTTTTGCCCAGCTAAAATTTACACTAATGACAGTTTTAGTAGTATATAGATTATGGAAAGAAATAAAATGATATTTGAACAATGGGAGAAGTCAGAAAATGATTTATTACAACAATAAGCATGAATTTTATGCAAAATGAACTTTGTATTTTAAATGATGCTGATTTGAATTTCAGACAAAAACTGCCGGATTCAAAAATCAGTAAACAGATTTATATGGATTAGGGGAAAAAATAACTAAGATTTAAAATTCTGTAAGATTAAAAAGAAAGAGGTAAATTAACATTCTCCAAATTAAGACTGTACAGAGAACAAGCTTCCTGTTAACGATAGTAACAGAATAGATAAGAGCTCTCTAAATAGTAGAGTATTAGTGATAAAAGGAACAATTATAGCTATTGGACTTCATAGGTAGCTGTGGCATAAAAAATACAAAATAACTTGACAGGGTGTATAATAAGGCAAAGCTCTTTAAAATCTGGAATGAAGAGCAAAAATAATTCACAATTTCTTTCCAAAATTTATCACCAGGCGTGGGAAATCACGAGGTGAGGTTGAATCTGTGCATTGTTAATTGTTACTGGTGACTTTGTTTTTAGCTCAGCTCCCATCTTGCTTTCTCAGTGTTTTTTCTCAGAGCATGATTACTTCCTTTTTTTGAGAAGTAATTGGGTGAGTTTCTACTGGTTTGGACTGGTTCAGGCGAACCGGATGCTAAATTTGTATCTGGTTCACTGAACTGGTATTTGAACCGACTAGCTGACCCCATCCACCTCTCCCCTTCCCTCTCAGGAGTCTTCAAGCAGCCCATTTTTGATGCAAATAAGTGCAGGGTCCGCGTGGAGGCTCTGGGAGGGGGGAAAAGGGGCCTTCCAGAAGTTCGGAAATGGGCCTGTTTCTGGCTTCTGGAGGGTGTCCAGAGCTTCCAAATCGAAGGCCATTTTTGCCCTCCCAGAGGCCCTAGGGAAGCCTCTGGACCCTTAGGAAGTCAAAAAAACGGCCCTGCCAGAAGTTCTGGTAGGCTACACCCACCATGGCCACGCCCACCAAGCAAGTGGGCAGCGAACCGGTTGCTGGGATTTTTGAATCCCACCCCTTGAAGTAATGACTACAAAATCTATTTGAAAGCTGTTGTGATATGAAAGGATTGTGACTTGGATTTTCTCTGTTGACTGGAATGACATCCTTTTCCTCTGTTGACTGGATTATGACATGGGTATATAACAATCTCAGAAATAACTTTCAAGCAGTAATCAATATCCTCAACCCATTTGGCAGGAAAAAATGTCAGACAATCAAAATAAGCAGATAAAATTGATTGATGAATGAAATTTACTTGCAAGCAAAAAAATTTTGACAAGAAAAAAGAGCCAGTGTGCTGATATAAGCATAAATACTTATTTTTTTCCAATAATAATTAAGATAATTAGAATTGAAGACCTATTGATGGTTTTTGTTTTTGTGACTGAAATTTATGCTTGCCAGTGGTACCGTGTTTCCCCGAAAATAAGACACTGTCTTATATTTTTTTTGGCTCCCAAAAACACACTAGGTCTTATTTTCGGGGTAGGTCTTATATATTTATGGTGCCAAATAGTGGGTGTGAGTATGTAGGGTGTTTTATGGTGCATGGTTGCTCCCTGAAAAGTCTTCCTGGAACTGGAGATTTACACTAGGTCTTATTTTTGGGGTAGGTCTTATATTAGGGCAGGTTTAGAAAATAGTGCTAGGTCTTACTTTCGGGGTAGGTCTTATTTTCGGGGAAACACGGTATAAGCACTTAATTCCACATATAAATAGTATAACCTATCTTAGATACATGGCCTATTATAGCTGTGAATAAGCTTCTACTCAAATCACTCTGACTCCTATGCATAAAAATACAAAGAAATTCGAGATACAGTTAACAAAGCAAAATGGGATTATTTATGTATTTTCTTTCTTTTCAGGATTCAAATGCCCAGTTTGTTCCAAGTTTATATCTTCAGAAGAAATGGATTTACATCTTGTGATGTGTTTGACAAAACCAAGGATAACCTATAATGGTAAAGGATAAAAGTTCATAATTGAGTCAGATAATTAAATTAATATAAACTTTGCAATTTTAATGTATTTCTTCAGATTAGATTCTAAATGTAAAGAACTGGTTCCAAGAATTAACATAAATACAGAAAATATCTAAGCTTTATGTTGAATTATCTGATACTTACTTTATTTCAACTAATTTTTTTCTTCAATGCTTCTAGATTGTTTTGTTTCAAGAATCATGTTTAGTCTTTGAAAATTACTTACAAAGGTAACTAAGAAATGATTAGAACATACATTATTTAATGCTTTGAAGTTAAGCCAGTGGCTTAACTCCCTCTCCCTCTCTCTCTCTCACAAACACACACACACACACATTAACACAAATATTTGTTTTCTTAAGTTTTCGCGGGTATTTTGTGGGTGTATGTATGGTATTCAGCTTTGTGTATTTTCCCACATCGTTATAGTTGTGCTTTTAAAGTTGTAGCGACATTTCGGCAGAATCTCATCTGCCATCATCAGGTTTGTGTATTGGGTTCGTCTGTGTGTCAGGCTTTCCTAGCCATTTCTATTTTAAATTTGGTGCTAGCCTCATGCTTTGTTAGAATGGTTTTTTCTTCATCCTGATTGGTTGGGAGTCTTGGTCTGTGTTTATTGGTCTTGGAGTTTGCTGTGTTCTGCTTGATTGGTGTTTCTAATATCTTCTGTCCGTTTTGTAGCGTTTTTTGGTTTTGATTAGCTGGCAACATTGTGTTTCGTGTATTGGGGGCTTTTAGTGTGGCTTGGCTTCGGGTGAATGGATGGCTATCGTTTATTAGGAAGCTAGGTTTCATCTGGGTGGGTGGCTGGGGTGTATTTGGGCTGGAGGTATCAGTGGGGTCTGTTTGTGCCCAGGTGTTTGTTTGGCTTGTTGTGTGGAGATTTTTTTGTTTGTGAGTGCAAGCTTCCAGATAATTGACAGTCTGGTGGAGTCATCTCTTCTATTCATGCTTTCAGGTCATTTTTCAATTTCTGTGGCTGTCAGTTTCGTTTCGTAGTCTTTTCTGTCCATTACTACTGTGGCATTACCTTTATCTGCTGGAAGTATGATTATGCTGCTGTCATTCCTTAGGGCTTGCAAGGCTTTTTGTTCCTCTTCGTGTAAGTTGCTTTTGGGTGGTTTGCTTGTGCATAGGATATTAGTGACTTGGTGTCTTATTCTATCAACTTCATCTGTATTTAATTTAGTTAGTTAACTATCTGGAAAAAACAACCAAGAAGAAAATCATAACCAGCAGCATGAGCAAAGAGATCCAACAGACGATCATCCCAAGAGAAAAATCTTCCAGATGCCCTAAACTATACAGCCTCCCCAAAATACACAAAGAAGGCATACCTCTGAGACCCATAGCTCCAGAGGAACACCACTACAAAACCTAGCCAAATACCTAGCAAAGCAGCTACAGCCCCATGCTGAAGCATCAGCTTCACATGTACAAAACTCATACCACCTCTTAGAAATGATCAAAGATCTACATGTGGAACAAAAAGATCTGCTTGTAAGTTTCGTTGTGGTTTCACTATTCACTCGAGTCCCAATAAATGAAACCCTAGAAATCATCAAAAACAAATACCAACCACCCAAATACCTCATGGAACTAGCAGAACACTGCTTAACCAACACATATTTCATATACAAAGGACGAAGATACAAGCAAATTGAAGGAGCCCCCATGGGATCACCACTGTCACCAGTTATTGCAAATCTGTTCATGGAAGAATTCTAATCCAGAGCCCTGGCAAATGTCACCCCAAAACCAAACTATGGTTAAGATACATTGATGACACATTTGTTATTTGGCCCCATGGAAAAGAAAACCTAAACAATTTCCTAACACACCTAAACAGCACACACCCCAAAATCAAATTCACCATGGAAACGGAAACAAACAACTACCATTCTTAGATGTACTAATCTACAAAAAAACAGATGGCACACTAGGACACACCATATACCAGAAGAAAACACATACCAACCGCTACCTCAATGCCCAATCCCACCACCACTCAGCACAGATAAACTCCGTGGCCAACACACTAATTGCCAGAACCAAACATCTGGCAGAGAAGACACACATAAAGACTGAACTATGCACCCTGACCAAAGTACTGACAGCCAACAGCTTCCACAAAAGCAAAATCACAGGCCTGATCCACAAAAACACATTGAGACATAATAGAGACCTAGAAGATGAACAGACCTATGGAACAGCTCTCCTGCCCAACATAAGAGGTACAGTAGACAAAAATCAGTAAGCTACGACACAGGCATTACATCAAGACTGCCTTCAAAACAGGCAGAAAAAATAGTAGCCATCCTAAGAAATCCCAAAGATAAAATTGACCTGGAAAACCAAGGCATATATGAAGTCCCCTGTGCATCATGCCCTGCTACATACATCGGACAGACCAATAGAAGAATAAGTACCTGCCTTGATGAACACAAAAATGCAGTAAAAAAGCTGGAATACATTTCCTCACTAATCCAACACATGAAAGCCACAGGTCATAGCATTGACTTCAGTGACACCAAAACCCTAGCCACTATAGAAAAGCCCAGCTACAGAGAAGCCATAGAGATTGAAAAACAACCTGAAAACATGTATAGAAGAGATGACTCCACCAGACTGTCAATTATCTGGAAGCTTGCACTCACAAACAAAAAAATCTCCACACAACAAGCCAAACAAACACCTGGGCACAAACAGACCCCCCCGATACCTCCATCCCAAACACACCCCAGCCAGCCACCCAGATGAAACCTAGCTTCCTAATAAACGATAGCCATCCATTCACCCGAAGCCAAGTCACGCTAAAAGCCCCCAATACACGAAACACAATGTTGCCAGCTAATCAAGACCAAAAAACACTACAAAACGGACAGAAGATATTAGAAACACCAATCAAGCAGAACACCGCAAACTCCAAGACCAATAAACACAGACCAAGACTCCCAACCAATCAGGATGAAGAAAAAACCATTCTAACAAAGCACGAGGCTAGCACCAAATTTAAAATAGAAATGGCTGGGAAAGCCTGACACACAGACGAACCCAATACACAAACCTGATGATGGCAGATGAGATTCTGCCGAAATGTTGCTGCAACTTTAAAAGCACAACTATAACGATGTGGGAAAATACACAAACAAAGCTGAATACCATACACATCCATCCATCCATCCATCTATCTATCTATCTATCTATCTATCTATCTAGCCTCATGGGCTCTAGGTCAGGAATTGCAATGGCAAGCAAAAGTAACCCCAGAGGGCAACCCAAGCTATCATCTCGATCACAAAGTAAATCAAAACATACTAGAGAGACCTCTAAGGCTGCAGAAAAGGATGCCAAAAGGTGCTAGATAAGCATGTTAAAAAAATGCATGAGGGAGGCTGAACAGAAATCTCAGTCCTCTTCTCCAGCCAGGCCGGTCCCAGTTCCAGACACCTTGCCACCACCCCTGGATCTCTCAATGCCATCCAGGAGGGCCTCAGAGGGACCGGTTCAACCCAGGCCTTCAGCATTGCTACCTGCCAGATGGGCCCAGAGGCAACTTTTATCAGCTGCAGGACTATGCCAGGATAACCTCCTCCCAGAGGATATCCCTGACAAAATGAAGGCCTGGATGCAGATGGCGATTAGATGGGGCATCGCAGCTGGGGTGCAGCAGATGATGATGGCTAGGCAAAAGAAGCCTCCAGACTCTGACTTCTATTCTCACTTGATCCAGTCGCTATGCAGAACAGACCTTCATTACCAGCAGATACCTCCTTCAGAGGAGTGTTATATAATCCAAAATGCACATTCACACGATGTACAGGATGAGGGAGAACTACAGGACCAGATGGAATGGGTTGAGGAAGGGTCTATGCACGACAGTGACCAAAACCTGTCAGAGGCGGATCCCCTGAAAAGGGGCATGTCAGACAACGAAGGCGTTAAGCCAGACCAACCGATGTTTACGGGTCTGTTCCACCCTCAACTTTTCAGATCTCTATTGTTCAAGGCAAAAACTATTGCCCACCTTGATATTCCATCCCTCTCGGCCCAACTATCTGTACTGCAAGGGGAATCAGATGATTTGATCTTTTCCCAACCAATAATGGAAGAGGAAGTCATACCTGTTCCGCAGATGTTCTCAGACCTCATCCAGAAACAATGGGCCTCTTCAATGCCGTATCCCCCTCCTACAAGATATGATAGAAAATTTTTTAATTTGGCTTCTGATTTCTCGAAATTTCTCAATACCACAGTAGTAGATGAACCAGTGGTGGCATTGGCATCCTCCTCTGCAATTCCAACTGAAGCAGAGGAGGCTGTCAAGCCAGAAGATAAAAGGACTGAGTTGTCTCTATGTAGGGCACATAAATCAGATGCGTGGGCCATAAGAGCGGCAACAGTCGCATCTTTTTTCACTACATTGTCTCTCAGATGGCTCTGGCATCTGAGGGAGACCATCCAAAATTCCAATATGAGGGTGCACCAGGACATCGCCAAGCTAATAGCGGCCACAGAATTTTCTGTGAATGCTACATTCAATTCTGTCAAATTCTCTGCTCGAGCCATGTCATCTCAGGTTACAGCTCATCGATTGCTATGGCTCAGACAATGGCAAGCAGATATCAAACACAAATGGAAGCTTGCTTCCTCCCCAATATCGGGAGATAAATTGTTTGGCACTGCCCTGGACCCACTTCTGATAGAGGCAAGAAGCAAGAAAAAGATCCTCCCCTCTCTTTTTCGTAGATCAGAAAATAGACCTTCCCAGCCTTTTCGGAGGGGTTCCTTCGTCCCTTCTACCAGGGACATTTCTCTCCAAGATTCCAGAGAGCATCTGAATTCAAGAATAACCAACAGTCAGATGGATCTGATCTTGGAGATAGATACCGAAGGGGAGGGCAAACCAAAAGAACCTTTTGAGGGATAGGAAACAGGTTTCTGATGCACAAAATAGGTCTAAGGACTGTGCCCCTATTGATGGAAGATAAGGCTTTTCACAGACAGATGGGATTCCTCCACCACTGATTCCTGGGTTAGAGATACCATAAGATTCGGCCTGGCTCTAGAATTTCAGTCTGTTGCCCTGAACTTTTTCATGACATGCCCTCTCTCCAGGGATCCTGTTAAAAGGAGCCTGATGGAAATAGCTATTAATCATTTATTGGAGATCCAGGCAATTCGACCTGTGGCACCAGATCAGCAAGGGCAAGGCTTTTATTCACTACTTTTTCTAGTCCCAAAGAGTTTGGGGGAATGAAGGGCAATTTTAGATTTAAAATGACTTAATTGTTCCCTAGTTTATAGGAGGTTTAAAATGAGTACACTGCAGTCCATCCTTCTGAGCATAAGAACGGGCGACTTTCTAACCTCCATTGATTTAACGGAAGCCTATCTCCACATTCCAATTAGACTCTCACATAGCAAATTTCTTAGATTTTGTTATAATCAACATTTTGAATACACTGCCCTGCCCTTCGGACTATCATCTGCCCCAAGGACTTTTACAAAGGTTCTGGCGGCTCTGGCCACCCATCTCAGGGGAACCCTGTTAGACTGCAGTGTTACTTAGATGACAACTTGTTATTATCATCTTCGGATGAACACCCAGGTCACCTTAATGACACTCCAACAGCATGGATTCTCTATTAACTGGGCAAAGAGACATCTATATCCATCAATTAGCTTGACTCATTTGGGCACGATTATTAATACAGATGAGGGAAAAGTTTTCTTATCCCCAGAAAGGCAGGACAGTATTAGGAAGCTGACTCAAGAAATTAGAACCCTTAAGCATGTTCCAATAGCAGGTTTATCTACCTTATTGGGGAAGATGATACCTTGTATTTCTATCATCCCTTGGGCCCGGTTCCATGCCAGAACCCTCCAATGGTACCTACTACCATACCAACGGGCAGGAAGAGGCAGCTCCAGGGCCCGTGTCATAGTGCCACCAAAAGTTCTGATGTCTCTGTACTGGTGGACCGTTCCGACCATCAACAAGGGTTGCCCCTTCAAAGAACTCCACAGACTTACCATCACTACGGATGCCAGCCTATTTGGATGGGGAGCTCGCTTCCAGTCTCTCACAGCTCAGGGGTGTTGGTCGGCAACAGAACGAGCACTCAGCATAAACTGGCTGGAACTCAGAGCGGTTCACCTGGCGTTTCGGAGTTTTCTTCCTCATATTCGGGAACAGAACATCCTTATACTTACCAACAACATAATGACAAAAGCCCACAAAAAACACGCAGGGGGGTACTCACTTGAGACATCTAATGAGAGAAGCAGAGATCCCAAGGAAGATTGATGACAAATCAAGGAATTAGAGAGCAAGGGATGAAAATAGAGTGGTGGCCATATTTATGACTCAAGACAAGATATAAAAAAGACATGGAAGAGTTTGGAATTGAGATAAAACCGAACCAGTTAGATAAAATACTCGATGGAACAGATGAAAAATTAATCTCAAAAATGTATAACTACCTGTTAGAATACGAAATAGCAGAAGAAATAGTTAAAGGCCCAATGATCGCATGGGCAAGGAATGTAGGGCACAATATTAATTTGGAAGATTGGGAAAAAATTTGGAATCAAAATTACAAAGTAACAAAATCAGCGATTTATAAAGAAAATCAATATAAAATGTGTTATCGGAGGTATCAGTCCACCTCAAGGTTAGCTAACATTTATCCAAACATGAGTCCGATGTGTTGGAAAATATAAGCAAACGAGGGGCACCTTCTTCCACACTTGGTGGCTTTGCCCAAAAAATAAAAAATATTGGAAAAAAATTAGACTGTGGATAAAAGAAATTACAAGTATTCAATTAGAATTTAAACCTGAAATATTTTTGTTGGGAATGTTAAAAGGGGACTATGCAAATGGAATGAAATATTCCATTATATAATCACAGCGGCAAAAATAGTGTTGGCACAATGTTGGAAGGGTGATCAAATGCCAACAAATAATTTGATTGCTTAGAAAATACTTGACTGCACTGAAATGGACCTACTCACACAAAAACTTAGGAATAAGGAAGACTCAAGATATATTACAGCTTGGGATAAATGGTATAAGTGGATTAAAGATCAAAAACCAGGAAATTAAAGGAGATGGTCTTGATGGAGTGGTTAAATTAAGAATGTTTATCAAATTAAGAAATGAATAGTAGTAAAATTATTACCAAGAAAAAATCACACCGTCTTAGTTAATCAAAAACATATGTTTTATAGGTTTATTTATTATGTATTCATATATATAGATTTTGTTTGCAACATAAAGTTGTATTCGATGTATTGTACATAGTGTTTTTATCTTTTAATCTTTAATAAAGTTTTCTTTTAAAAATTAAAAAAAAAGAGAAGCAGAGAGACTGTGCCTTTGGGCAGAAAAGAACTTAGTCTCCATAAGAGCAGAACACATCTCTGGCTTGACAAACACCCAAGCGGACCGATTGAGCAGGGCCACAGTCGATCAGTCAGAGTGGCGCCTGCACCCGGATTTGTTTCAGGAAGCGGTACAGAAATTCGGGCAACCAGTTATAGATCTGTTTGCTTCTCCTCTGAACTCACAGTTTCCGAAGTTCATCTCGAGTGGAAGGAGTGGAGAACATCAATGCTCTTAGTTGTTGATGGCCTCCAGGACTTCTGTATGACTTTCCCCCTCTCCCAGTGATTCCCAGGGTGATCCAAAAACTGTTGAATGAAAAAACAGAAATGCTGTTGGTGGCACCATACTGGCCCAGGAGGCTGTGGTTTGTGGACCTCAGGGATCTGTCAACACAAGATTCTTGGAGGATTCCCCCTCAAAGGGTCTCGCTCAGCCAGGGTCCGATTCTGCACCCAGTCTCTCAGTGGCTTCACCTAGCTGTATGGAGGTTGAGCGGAGACATCTGAGGAACAAAAATCTCTCACACAGAGTGATCGAAACGATTCAAGCGGCCCGACACCCCTCAACAAATCACATATACAATGCCACATGGCACATTTTTTATAAATGGTGCATAAAATCCAACATTGATCCCTTCTCTCCCTCAGTGGCACAGCTGTTGGACTTCCTTCAAGGGGGCCTTGACAAGGGCCTCTCACCAAACACCTTGAGATGACAGGTAGTGGCCCTGGCTTCAGTAGTCACCTGGAAGGGTCTAAGATCTATATCACATCACCCACGCATACAGAGTTTTCTTCGTGGTGCAACAAATTTATATCCTCCTGTGGTGCACTGCTATCCAACCTGAGACCTTAACAAGGTACTCATGGCCCTTACAAAGGCTCCTTTCGAACCACTGAAAACCACAAATCTCCACTTTCTCACCTACAAGGTGGTTTTCTTGGTAGTGATAACATCAGCACGTTGTATATCTGAGATAGCAGCCTTATCAGTCCGACAAGACCTCTGCATTTTTCATTCTGACAGAGTGGTTCTTCGTCCAGACCTGGCGTTCATTCCAAAAATTAATTCGGCTTTTCACAGGGCACAAGAACTAGTCCTTCCAAACTTTTGTACAAGACGTCTCAGGGGTTAAAACTTCAATGGCATCGACTAGATGTCAGGAGAGTTCTCCGTACGTACATACACCACATGGCTCCCTTTAGAAAGACTGAGGCACTCTTCGTTTCAGCCAACCACTCAGGGTCACAAGGTATCACCTTCAAATATAGGCAGGTGGTGGAAAGCCACAATAGCTAAGGCATACGAGACTTAATTATTACTAGTGCCCAGAGGCATAACAGCACATTCCACTAGGAGCGCCGCAACTTCAGCAGCCTGGGCCACACAAGCACCAATAACAGAAATATGTCATGCGGCAACATGGGCTTCACCATCGCCCTTCATTAACACTTACAAAATTGATGTATTTGCCTCTGCTGAGGCTTCCTTCGGCAGGAAAGTCTTACAAAGGGTCCATAGGGACCATGAGGTGACTGCAAGACAGACTGAGACCCTCCCGTAGGACAAGCCAAGCTTTGGTATGTCCCACTGCTGGATGCTCAGAGCAGCTCATTGGAAAAAGGGCGTTGGAGCTTACTTGATACGCCCATTCTCTGTGAGCTGCAACGAGCATCCAGACTCACCCAATTTCCGTCTGGTGGGTTCCTGGTCCAGCCAATGACTACAAAAAAAAAGGGTGAGGTTTCTCTCTCTTCGTCTTCGCAAAAACTGGGGACACTAAGGAGGAGTACATGGAGGAGGAGGAGCGTCCTATCAATCAAGCCCAGCCTATCCAATCTAAGTCTGAGCACCCCCCACTGCTGGATGCTCGTCACAGCTCACAGCAAACAGGCGTATCAGGTAAGTACCAACACCCTTTTTGGCTAAATGTTTTTTTATAAAATGGAAAAAAGCTACAGTAGTTTGATTGCCCATTTTTCTCAAAACATAAACATGCATCACTATTATATCAAAACATTCAAAAACTAAAATGCATATTTTTATTTGTATTTGTATCACTGGTCAATATGGCAAATAGAATTGGTTTACAAGCATTGCAGTAAAAAGTATTGGAAATTTATCAACAAAATAATTCTTAGGATGCACAAATATTAAAGCAATTTTTTTAATTTTTAAAAAATAGGACAAACCATACAAAGGAGGAAAATCCTCCTTCTGTTGTACTATTATAATAGCATATTTATTATGCTTTTCAACTGTAACTAGTTTGCTAATAAATACTAGTATATTATAATCAATACAAAATATTGCAAAATATTACAAAATCACTGCTATAGAAACACATTTCTACTTCTTTTGATTGGTGGAAAATATTGTCTCTTCCAAAATACATCACTGATCATTATTTTTTAATATCTGGAATAATCACTTTTCAAATTTCTCAGTATGATTTTTTTAAACCACCCCCATGCTCAGTATAACCATAATTTCTGTAAAACAAGTTTTGGTATATAACTCAATATCACATTTAACATTCTAAACATTTAAATATTTTTCCAGAAGTCTACTTAAATACTTCAATATGCCTGCCAATCCAAAAAGTTATCAAATGATCATATAGGCCATATTGTATGGGTCAGTAAACCCTCAATTTTTTTTACAATACTAGCACAAATTTTTTAAAAGTTTTTTAGAGGATATAAAATGTAACACAAACTAATACAGGGAGGGGGGGGGAGGAAGATTGGTTCTGCTTTCCTGTGTAACAATTATAACTATCAATACAGAATTATTGCTTACTCTATGACTGCAAAAAAATTCACTTTTTTCTATTATTCATTTTTTCACTAATAATCAAAACCACAAATCATAAATACATTTTTCCTTTTCATGGAAAAGTGTATAAGGAATTTGCAATCAGTCATAAATGTAGGTAATGTTTTTTCTCTGAAAAAGGATACAATCATCTCTAAAAGTTCCATAATCTTCACCAGTGACATCCTTTATGGATGTTATTGACCTTTTCAATTTTTGAACATGCCTTGAAGCAATTGTCATGCAAAAACAAAGTTCCAGATTTTTTTCTAATTGCCTGTCCATCTAGCATAGAAAATCTTATGCCTTTCCTTTCAATTGTATTATTTGGGAAATCTAACACACTTTAAATTCATCAACTTAATATCTGGTCTTTAGATATCATTTTTACATTTTTATGGATACCAATCAATTGATCATGTATTATTGAATATTCCATTTCTTTAGTCCAAATTTAAAATATCCCATAAACGTTGCATTTAAAAACATTATTGATCTTTTGATTTTAAAAAATGTTATGGTTTTAATTCTGTCATGGATTTTGTCAAGTAAGGAAGCATTCACCATATGGTGTTGGAGATGACCAAAGTTTATAGCTCATATTGATCAATTAGAACTTGCTCACAAGTTGAAAATATCACCCTTATTGTGAAATAGAAAGTCCAAATTCAATTTGAAATTGGGAAAAATCCTTAGAATAGCCTTTATGTAATAATTATTTTAGTGTTGTGATACTAACTTCCACCAAATTTTCCAATAGAACATTTTACCACATTTTTTAATTTTGAAGAATTAAATATTAATAAGTATCATTTATCAAAATCTATTCTACATCTTAAGATCGCCAAAAGATTTCTTAAAAGATTATCCACAAAAGTATGAATATATTTTAGGGGATAGACAGATTAATATGTTTCAATTTTTAAATTTTCTTTTAAGATTACAGTGTAATTTTATAAGTTCCAGAATGCCCTTTTCCCCTTGTTTTATTCATTCATTCATTCCAGGGGGGTTGCTTAGTTTGGTATGATAATTTCATATTTTCTACTTATTGGAATTTTTTCCAATTTTCATTGTATTGTTGATAATTGTGTATTTAATTATTTTGAACTTTTTAAAGTAGAAATTTTATTGTTGTAGTTTTAAATGAAAATATTTCCATTTCTTTCAAAACTTTAAACTTTAAATAGCTGATAATTTCATAGTATAGATAATCCTCAACTTACAACCATAATTGAGGCCAAAATTTATGTTGACAGGTGAGACTGTTAAGTGAATTTTGTCCCATTTTAGTACTTTTCTTTCTTGTTAAGTAAATCACTTCAGTTGTTAAATTAGTAACATGAATATTAATCTGGCTTCCCATTGATTTCACTTGTTAGGTCACAAAAGATAATCATATGTTCCAAGGTCACTGCAACCATCATAAATATAAGTCCTTTGCCAATGTCTGAATCCCCCTCCCCATTTTCCTGTTGATCGTCCTTTTCTTGAGCCCAGCACAGACGCACATCCCAAAAATGCTCCATCCGAACCCTTCAGCATTGCAATTCTGTGCACTAAAGATGGAGGTTTCCTCTGAAACTATGGCAGAGCATTGCAGTGGGAGGCCTCTGCAGTAACAGCAAGACGGGTTCAGGCTGTGGGCTCGGTGGCCAGGGAAGATAGGGTTTTGGAGTACAAAGGAGGAAAGCAGCAATTTCCCCCTTCCTCCTCCATTCCCTGTAGAGCCACCACGGAGCTTGCACAGGGCAGGCCAGCAGCAGGGGAGGTCTCCAGAGATCTGGGCTGAGTTGCCTCACAGCAGGCAGGAGCAGCCCAGTAGGGCTGCTGAGAGAAGTGCACCAAGAGAGTGATGAGGCCCCGTGAGGCCAGAACAACAGGTACAGCAGGCCCAGCAACCAGGCTGAGGCAGATGGAGACAATTTCAATGTGCCACATGGCCATCTGCATCATTGTAGCAGCAGCCTGAACAAAACCTAAGCTCCAGTGCTTAGGTTTGCCACCTGCTTCAGTGCCATAAGGTGAGCTGTGGAAGATAGGGGCCCTTGGCCTGACACTGTGGGCAGGACAGATGCTGGCAAGAGTGCACCAGAAACACCTCCAGGCACTCAGAGAGATAGAATGAGAGGCAACTCCCAGCCCTCACTGGCTCAGCAGATCTGTGGGCCATGATTAAGGGTCTGAGTGGCCATGAGGTGACCAGGAAAGGGAAGGGCAACCTCCTGTGCTGGGCATTCCTATCCCCTTCACTAGGGCTTATTTTTGGGATAGGGCTTATATTAGGCCCACCCTCCAAAATCAGGCTAGGACTTATTTTCAGGGTAGGTCATATTTTGAGGGGAAACACGGTACTTGCATTTACATTCTTTTTAATTGCTAGGTTGGAAAGAGCTGGGACAAATTGATAGGAGTTCAATTTAATCATTCTGCTCGTCTTCTCAAGTATATAGTTGCCAAGCTGTTGACCTCTCAATAGTTTTCTGACTCAGTGTCCTAACCACATGAGCCACAACAGCCTCATGCCCAACACCCATGTGGTCACATGATCATGGTCTGGGTGCTTGGCAACCCATTCACACTTATGTCTCGTTACCAAAAGCTCCACAATCACATGGTTACCATTTGCAGCCTTCTGTGCTGGCTTCCCCAGAAAGTCAAAGGGGAAGCTGGGAGGGAAGATCAAAAGTCACTGGGATAAATTTCTCCCATCCCTGTACCCTTCCCCAACCTCTTTGTGCTCATACTTGGTTGGCCACTCTTGCATCCTTAACAACCCATGTGGCACTTCTTGCACATACCCTTGTGCACCCTCAATCCATACAGTGCCTCACATATTCTGTTACACACCCTGCCTGACTTACATGGGTTGTCATGCACTTGTTCTACACATGTACTCATGTACTGTCCCCACATTGCATGATACCTTTCATCTACCCTTGTTCACCTTCCTCGTGCCACTCACATATAACCTCACACTTTTCTCATGCAGTGCCTGTTGTACACTCTCTCCAACCTGCCTGATATCTCTTGGCACCTGTATCTTGCAGCACCTTTCATACACCTTCCTCAACCCCCCCCCCATATCCTCTTCTACCCTGTTGCTGCCTCCCCCATGCATACCTGTCTGCAGATCTGGGACTACAACTTCCTGCTAGCTTCCACACTGATGTGGTTGAGGGAAAGTTGCTTTGCCTAACAACCATGGGATTCAGTTATTGGCAGCCACTGAGACTATAGGGATTGCTGTTGCTAAGCAATGTGATTATGTTTTAGAACTGCACCACTTAGTAATGGAAATTCCAGTCCCAATTGCCATTTTAAGTAGAAGACTACCTGTCTATACTTGTAAAACATTTTGCATTCAGATTTTTTTTCCTATGGTGTTGAAATAAATCAATTCATTCGTGATATTCTAGACTCTAGACAGGTGGATTTGGATGCTTTCATTAAATATTTTTTGGGAGACATTTTGTTTTGATTCATTTTGCTACTTTTTATGCTGTATTGACATTGTAGACATTTCAGTAGAAAACTTTGGATTTATTTTGCACTTGAGGTGGATGAAACAGACACTTCAAGTCTTGATAAAATGATCTACAGAAACTTCTAATACACTTAGCTATTCAGAATGTCTCACTGTAATGGTAAACAGAATTTAACTATTTGGCTAATAAGTAACATATTTTAAGTTATATCACAACAAGCAGCTGACATTTGAAGTTGAGCTAAGCAGAACCAGGTCAAAAGTTAAGAGCTTAGATAGCTGTGGTAATTAGCAAAAGCTATTTTCTTTTCTTCCTTGAAAATAGGCAATGACCTTATAGCTGTTATAGTAACTTCAATTTGCTTCAATTTTTTTGCATCAGGTTTTTTCTGCATCTGTTTTTCTAGGCTTTTTTCTATAATTATATGCAAAAGAGTAGACAGGGTTGTGATTGAAATTCTGACTTCAATCTATTGACTGGTAATCAATCTGTTAAGGATTAAATAATGCTGTTAATATGGCTCTGCATTACATCCTACAACACCTTGAATCTCCAAATACCTACGCAAGGGACCTCTTTGTAGACCTCAGTTCAGCATTCAATACCATCATTCTGGACATTCTTCTAAGTAAATTAAACCAACTAACGGTACCTGAACACATTTGTAAGTGGATCATAAGCTTCCTAACAGACAGGAAGCAGCAGAATCACATCTGATACCTGTACAGTTAGCACAGAGACCCCCCCAAGGCTGTGTGCTTTCTCCATGTCTCTTCTCCCTATATACCAATGACTGCATCTCAAATGATCCATCTGTTAAAATACTGAAGTTTGCTGATGACACAACAGTTATTGGTCTCATTCAAGACGATGAATCTGCATACAGACAGGAGGTTATACAACTTGCCTCGTGGTGTAACCGGAACAATCTGGAACTGAACACACTCAAAACCGTAAAAATGGTGATAGACTTTAGAAGAAGCCCTCCCATACTACCACCTCTTACAATACTAGACAACACAGTATCAACAGTAGAGACCTTCAAATTTCTAGGTTCTACTATATCACATGACCTAAAATGGACACCTAACATCAAAAGCCTCATCAAAAAAGCACAACAAAGAATGTTCTTTCTGCACCAACTCAGAAAGCTCAAACTCCCAAGGAGCTGCTGATACAGTTCTACAGAGGAATTATTGAGTCTATCGTTTGCACCTCTATAACTGTCTGGTTTGGTTCTGCAACCCAACAGGACAGACACAGACTTCAGAGGATGATTAGGACTGCAGAAAAAACAATTACTACCAACCTGCCTTCAATCAAGGACCTGTATACTGCACGGGTCAAAAAGAGGGCTGTGAAAATAGTTACAAACCCCTCACATCCCAGACATAATCTTTTTCAACTCCTTCCCTCAAAATGATGCTATAGAGCACTGTTTCCTGAAAGTCATCACTCTGCTAAACAAATAATTCCCTCAACACTGTTCAACTATTACAAAGTCTGCACTACTAGTACTGTTAATCTTCTCATCACTCCTTATCACCCATCCCCTCCCACTTGTGACTGTATGACTGTACCTTTGTCGCTTGTATCCTTTCGATTTATATTGCCTGTTTCCTAGTATGATTTGATTGCTTATTGTACCCTATGACTATCATTAAGTGTTTACCTATGATTCTTGACTCTTGATGAATGTATCTTTTATGTACACAGAGAGTATTTGCACCAAGACAAATTCCTTGTGTATCCAGTCACACTTGGCCAATAAAGAATTCTATCTATCTAAAGAATTCTAAAGAATTCTATAAATATGTGTCAGATTATTCAGAGTACAACCCTAACCTTCATTTATCAGTAGCTGTGTCTTGCATTACACATGAGAAATATTAATAAATACATATATTCTTTCGTTATACAAGATTTACTAGGGTCATTCCATGTCAAGTGGTCTGGGGGGGGGGGGTCACTGCTTGACCATCACGGATTTCGATGATTTTTTTTTTGTGAACATGCACACATGTCCCCAATGACATTGGTGGTAAAGTGTTATGTTTGCCGATGCAATACTTGTGGAGATACAGTCATTCTCCATTAGACTGCTACAAGAGTTCAGTACAGGATAAGCTCTGCCTCCTTCATCACATGATTGAGTCTGACAAGTGAGTCTTGCCTCCGTTGTCATTGTTACTGTTATGTACAGTATAACCCTTGAGTAACAAGGATATGCACATGGAAACATTTATGAAAGTAGTTATGAATAATTATTCAGCCACACACGGATACACTAAATTGAGTTAAAGTTTACTCTAAGAAATAGCACAGTCTAATAAACGGTCCAGGTCATATATGTTTAACAGTCCAAATAATATCCAATTACAAAGTCTTCTTACTGGTTGCAAGTCATTTACAGTAAACAAAGATATCAAAGTATAAGCACAGCATAAGTACAACAGAGAACCTTAGATAGCAACAGAATGTCAGAGAGAGCAAACTATGATCTCTAGCTCCCTCTTATGGTAATTTGCAATATAATCAGCCAATTGGAATATAGTATAAATCAATACAGTGATTTTGTCTTAAAGCTACAAACATACATTATACATTGTTGGTTTATATATTGCCAACCCAACTAATTTGTGTACAGATTCCTAACATTCTCCCCTTTGGGTAGGTCAATATATAATACATTACATTTTTAAGCCATAATTCTCACAACACTCTATGCTTAATTGCAACTTGAGCTTTCGTGAAATGATCTGCAATATTATGTTCAGTCATGCAGTATTCTAACTGAATTAATTTATTTTGAACACACTGTCTAACGTTCAAATATCTCAAATCAGTATGTTTAGACCTTGTTTTAACAGCTAAATTAGTAGCCATACTAATTGCAGATTGTTTGTCTTCATAAACAATAAATAGATCATGTACAATAAGTCCAATATCCTTCAACAATTGTTTATAATATATCAATTCTGTACACATTAATGATAAACGTGAGAATTCCGCTTCCATAGTGGATAAACTAATACGTTGTTGCCTAATAAACTTCCATCCTATTAAAGCATTACCCAACATTACTACTATACCTGATGTTGACTTACGAGTCATTATATCAGTAGCAAAACTTGCATCAGCATATGCAGTTAACACTAATTCATTACTTGGTTCTAAATATAATGAATAATGGATTGTGTGTTTTAGATACCTAAGTATTCGCTTAGCTGCTTGCCAATGCCTTTCATACCTAGCGTTATACCTAGCCAATTGGTTTACACTGTAAGATATATCTGGTCTAGATCAATTACCCAGATATGATAGACTACTGATTAAGGATTGATTTATTTTCTTATCAAACATAGGACTTTTAATATCACTATGTGTAAATTCCTTACTCATTGGTGTCTTAGCAGATTTACAGTGCTCCATATTATAGCGTTTTAATAATTGGCTAATCTTGACTTGCGAAATTTTAAAACCTTTATTCGTTTTCACTATATCAAGACCTAAATAATGCTTAATTTCCCCTAAATTTCTAATCCTGATTTTTTTCTGTAATCTATAAACAATATCATTTGCTTCTTGTTCAGTTTTAGTTATAATTGCTATGTCATCCGTAAATAACAGTAGTAGAGACATTAAACCATCTTTTTCTCTTCGGAACAAACAAGAATCAGCTATACCAGCTTTAAAACCTATTGAAACTAATTCCTTTACAATACATTTATTCCATTCATAACCGGATTGCTTTAGACCATAAAGACTTTTCTTTAATTTCCAATAATCAGTTTTTCCGTCATCCTTTAAACCTAATGTCTTTTTCATATAGATGGTACGTTGTAAAGGTGCATGTAGATAAGCAATTTCAACATCTACATGGTTTATTTTACATTTATTCTTAGCTGCCCAAACTAATGCTGCTCTCAATGTATTTGCTCTCAGACTAGGTGCAAACACTTCATCATAGTCCTTATCTGACTGAGCAAATCCTTGAGCAACTAATCTTGCTTTATGAGTAATAGTCCCATCCACACCAGTCTTTATCTTATACACCCATTTGCAACCTACTGCACACTCACCTAGTGGTAACTTTACACCCTCATACACCTCTAAATCCTTTAACGATTTTAACTCCCTATTCATAGCTTCCTGCAAAGCTACCTAATCCTTTGTAGAATACAGTTTTATTTCATTGAAGTTAGAAGGTTCTGTATTAACCTGACATACAATGCTTGCTTGAAATCTGTCAGGTGGACATCTCTCCCTAGTTGACCTTTTAGGCAACTCAGTACATGTTGTTGGCATGTTCTCTTCCTTTACCTCCCCTATCAAATCCTCGTCTTCTACAGTCATAGATGGTTCTTCTATTAATGATTCCTCCATTGAGGATTCCTCCACTATCTTATCATCAATATTATTATCATCAGGAGTATCGATAAAAAATGGAGTCTCAACAACAACACTATCCTGTACCTTATATTCTTGTTCAAGCTTTCACCAGCCAACATACTCCAGAAATTTAGCGCTTGCACTACAATATACATTAGTAGTACCTGGCTCCCAAAATCTAAATGTTCTATGATTAGCTTCATAACCTACAAAATATAATTGTTTCGCTCTATGTTGTCCCTTACTGGCATGGGAATTTGATTGCTGGGGTTCCAAATGTATGTAAATAACTGAGATCTGGCTTTTTTCCATTCCAGCGAGTAAAGGGTAATTCACCAGTCGTTGAATTCACTACATTATTCAAAATATGATTAGCACACATTATTGCTTCACCCCAAAGTTTCTCTGATAAACCAGAATCCGAAATCATAGTCCTAGCCATAGTCTGTAATGTTTGTCTTCTACATTCAATATATGAGTTACGTTGTGGTCTATAAGGAGCAGAATACTTATGTTCAATGCCAGCTTTCTGTAACATGGTTTCAAATTTTTTATTGGTAAATTCAGTACCATTATCTGTAACTAAGCTAATAACTTTCTGTTACTTCTTCCTTTCAGCAAATTTTAGCCAGTTTACAAAATGCTGGAATGTTTTCATTAAATAACAGAAACCATACCTGGAAAAATGATCATTTATGCTTAATATGTAACAGGCTCCACCTAAACTAGGTTTATTAGGTCCAATAATATCAGCAAAAACAACCTCTAATGGTTCACTGGTGTTGAAGCCATTTACCCTATTTGCAGGAGTTACCTTGCTTTTTTCTTGATTGAAAACATTGCTATTTAAATACTTTGTACAAGGTTTTAATTTTATACCATTAGATAACTCAACAGTTTTCTTTAGCATTTTGAAATTTATATGTCCCATACCTCTATGGAGCAGATGAATATATTCATCATGAGGCTTTGTATTCTCATAAACTGAGTTAGCATTTATTTATTTATTTATTTATTTATTTATTTATTTATTTATTTATTTATTGAATTGTTTGGACTTATATGCCACCCTATCTCCCGAAGGACTCAGGGCGGCTCACATCCTAAAAACACACAATACAAAATTTAAAAAATTATTAAAATTATTATTAAACCACGAGCCAAACAATTATCTAAAACCCATAAGAAAACTAGACATAAGATCATATATAAAAAACCAACCCCCTCAGTCCAGGCCAGCCTGTTGGAAAAGCCATGTCTTCAGGTCGCGATAGAAGGAATGGAGGTCAGGGGCCAACCGCAGCCCCAAGGGCAACTGGTTCCACAGGGTGGGCGCTCCCACAGAGAAGGCCCTACCCCTGGGGGTCACCAGCCGACACTGTCTGGCTGACGGCACCCCAAGGAGGCCCTGCCTGTGGGAACGCACAGGGCAATGGGCAGTCGATGCTGGCAAGAGACGTTTCTGCAAGTACCCCGGCCCCAAGCCATGTAGGGCTTTACAGGTAATTGCCAGCACCTTGGATCTCACCTGGAGGGTAACCGGCAACCAATGCAGTTTGCGCAGGAGGGGTGTAATATGGGAGTATCAGCATACTCCCATCACAACCTGCGTGGCCGCATTCTGCACCAGTTGAAGCATCCGCGTGGTCCGCAAGGGAAGCCCCATATAGAGAGCATGGCAGTAGTTGACTCGGAAGGTAACGAGCACATGAGTAACTTATACACAAGGCATCTCGGTCCAGATAGGGGCAAAACTGGCACACCAGGCGAACCTGGGCAAATGCCCCCCTGGTCACGGCTCCCACCTGGTCCTCCAAACTGAGCCGTGCATCCAGGAGGAACCCAAGTTGCGCACCCTATCCACGGGGGGAAACACCTCTCCCCCCATGCCTAACGATGGAACATCCTGGATCATCCGAGCTGCCAGTACGCACAGCCACTCAGTCTTGGCCGGGTTGAGCTGGAGCCTGTTCCTTCCCATCCAGATCCGCACCACCTCCAGGCAACGGGACATCACGTCGAGGGCATCACTGAGTTGGTTTGGGGTGGAGATAAAAAGTTGGGTATCATCAGCATATTGATACCTCACCCCAAAACCATGGATAATCTCACCCAGCAGCTTGATATAGGTGTTGAACAGGAGGAGAGAGAGGACCGAACCCTGGGGCACCCCAAAAGCGAGGGGCCTCGGGGTCGACCTCTGCCTTCCTGCCAACACTGATTGCGAACGACCCAAGAGGTAGGAGGAGAACCACCGCAAAATGGTGCCTCCCACCCCAACCCCCCAAGGTGTCGCAATAAGATACCATGGTCAATGGTATCAAAAGCCGCTGAGAGATCTAATAGGATTAGGACCGAGGAGTGCCCCTTGTCCTGAGCCCTCCAGAGATCATCCACCAGCGCAACCAATGCTGTCTCTGTGCTGTACCCGGGCCTGAAACCCTATTGATACGGATCTAGGTAATCATTTCCTCCAGAAACCCTGGAAGCTGTCGAGCCACCACGCTCTCAACAACCTTCGCAACAAAGTGAAGGTTGGAGACAGGACGAAAGTTATTCAAAATGGCTGGGTCCAAGGAGGGGCCTCACCACCGCCTCCTTCAAGGCGGCAGAGAAGGATCCCTCACTCAACGAAGCATTGACCACTGCCTGGAGCCAGCCTCGTGTAACCTCCCGGGCGGCATAAACCAGCAAAGTGGGATGCGGGTCCAATAAACACGTGGTGGAACTCAGCCTCCGCATGATCCTGTCCACTTCATCTGGAGTCACAGGCTCAAACTCAGCCCAGATAGTATCCACAAGACCTGTCATTACTCCTTCATCAGACTCTAGCCAGTCGGAATCCAGGCCGGCCCAGATCTGAGTGATCTTTTTTTAAGTTTTATTATTTTTTTCCAAAACAAACAAGTGAGACAAACATAACATAAAAAAAATAAACCAACATCAATTTCAAGTGTGTGGGTCGGTCATAAATCTTGGTGCCATCCCCTTTCCATCAACACTCTCCATTGCAGAAGAAAAGAAAAAGAATGCAGAACAAACAAAAAATAATAAAATAAAGAAAAATACAACTGCCTATTATCTATTTGAAGAAGTCTCAAAAAACTTATACATTTTAGTTCATACATTACCTAAATTATCTCCTCTATTATCCAATATTATTATTATTAACTCTCTATAATATTATAGTCTCTATATTCTCATTCAACAATTATATTTATCTCCATCATATCCACATATTACCAAGTTTTTTTTATCTAACCATTGATAAAACATACTCCATATCTTAAAAAACTGTTTTCTTGATCTCTAATTTCAAATGTTAATAAGATAAGATCTGAGTGATCTTATCCAGCAGATGCTGACTAAACTCCTTGGCCTGCCTGCAAAGGTCCTCCTAGCCCCTGATTAAGGAGGGAACGGATGACCCTAAATAGGGTGGCCGGGCGATTATCTGCGGATGCAATGAGAGCGGAGAAGTAAGCATACTTCGCCGCTGCCATCACTACCAGGTAAGTCCTCGTAAAGGATCTTAACTGGGATCGGTCAGATTCAGACCAACTGGACCTCCAACTGCTCTCTAGGCCCCTCCTCTGGCGCTTCATCTCCCGGAGCTCCATGGAAAACCAAGGAGCTAACCAAGATCTGCCTCGGGTCAGGGGCCACAAAGGGACAACACGGTCGAGAGCCTCTGAGGCAGCCCGTTGCCAGGTGTCCACCAGGGCCTCGACCGAGCTGTGGGTAAGGGAGGCAGGAAACAACCCAAGCACCGTCTGAAACCCCTCTGGGTCCATCAGGCACCTGGGGCAGAACCACCTGGTCACTTCTGCCTCCCAGCGACATGAGGTGACATGCTGGAAGACCAGCCGAAGGAGGTAATGATTGGTCCATGACAGGTTGGATAGTTGGTGATCCCCCAACAGGATCATTACACCACTGTCTGGAGATAAAAACCAGGTCAAGTGTGTGCCCCACTCCATGAGTCAAGCCCTGAATTATTTGGGTCAGGTCCATAGCCGTCATGGAAGACATACTCGACGTTCCACCCAGAGAGGGTAGGCTGAAATGCCCCAGAACCAAAAGTCTGGGGAACTCAGCCGCCACTCCTGAGAGAACATCAAGTAGCTTGGGCAGGGCCGTTGTCACGCAGCTGGGAGAAAGGTACATGAGCAACAGACCCAACTGACCGCCAGGGCCCAACCTCAGGAGGAGAGACTCGCACCTGCCAATCTGTGGGACAGTGACCTACCTCAGACAAAGGGTCTCCCTAATAACAACCGCCACCCCGCCACCCCTACCCTGGGCTTGAGGTTGGTGTAGCAGCCAGAAACCTGGAGGGCATAACTCACATAGAGGGACCCCTCCCTCTGACCCCAACCAGGTCTCCGTAATGCAGGCCAGGTCCGTGTCCTCCTCCTCAATCAATTCACAGATGAGGGGAGCTTTATTCATCATAGACCTGGCATTCACATAAACCAACCTGAGCCCAGGGACCTGATCTCCCGTATCCCCGGGTGAGTGGGCGGAAACAAGAGGGGCGGAGCACACCAGCGCTTGAAGATAGCGGGGGCACACTCCCAAACTACGATATGGCCCTCCGTTTTTCCATCTCCTGCCATTCCCAATCGCCATGGGGATTGCAATCTGCACCCTTTCCCCCAGGGCCCCAGAGCCCCCATCCCTGCCCTCCCCCGCCGTGACCCACTCCCGACCTGGACAGAGATTGAATTTGATTTGGTGGAACCCCCCCAAGTTCCCACCCGAACTTACACCCCACCCCACTCCCTAACCCCTTTAAAAATTTAATTAAAAAATTCCATAATTGCCCTTTAACACCCCTTTTCCGATTAAAACCCTTGCTTGCACCATGCCACCTCTTGGGATCCCAGAATCCGTCATCAAGGTAGGCTTTCGATAGTCCCACGTGCCACTTCAGGGGCAGGGGGACATTCCCCAGGGCCCATAACTCCGCCATTGAGTAAGTCTGTACAATCATAAAAAATTCATAAAATAGTCCATAGATTCCATCTATGGGAATCTATGGACTGTGGAAAATAAAAGCCGCATAGCAAAACCCATCATGTCCAGGCATAGACCCCAGAGTCACACAGTTTCCTACCCCAACAACCCTCTCACGGCTAGTCGAGCGGGCACCAGAATAGAAGAAAAGATCCTACCACTGCCCTCTCACCACGGTTGAAACTCCTAACACCGGGGCCAGGTGGGATTGGCAAAACAGTCCCTGCTGCCCTCTCACTGCAGCAGGCTGAAAAAATGAGAATCCCCATCGCCCTTTCACCACAGTGGGGTCGCCAACCCCACCAACCTGAACAGATGAAACAGGAGGGAAAAGCAGCCCCAATTAACAAGTCTTCCAGCAGCTTCTGGTCAGCATAGTCAGCAAGTTCTCTAAAAAACGGCACAGCTAAGCAACATCCCAGCACAGCTATCGCAGTAAGTGGCAAGCAGCAAGCGGCATGGCCCCCACAACACAGAGGCTGCCATCCATCCTTGGGACGGGCTTCACAACTACCCGCTCCCCAAACTAACTCAGCCTCCAGGCTTACAAGACTGGACTCCAGCAGGGCAAACAGGTAGCAGGCAAGCAGGCAACCGGCAGCAGGCCAAAAAGCCAGCAGACGTGGCTCAGCTCAGCTGCCAGATCTCAAAACCACAATGGCAGCCAGTTCCTCGAGTCAGGCCTCACCAGCCAAGCCCAGCCACGCACATAAAATGGCACATCTTCTGAACTGTCTGTCAGGCCCTCTGCTGGGCCCTCTGCCAGACCCTCTGCCAAGCCTTTCACCGTCCTCGCACCCTCTGCTGGGCCCTCTGCCAGGCGCTCCACCGTCCTCGACCAGCGCCACCGGATGCTGCCGCCATCCGCCACCTCTGCCACTGCCATCACCGCCGCCGCCGCTAGATGCCGCCGAGCGTTGCCGTCCCGCTGCCATCCTTGGTTGTCCACCGTCAGCTGCTGGCCACCGAAAAATCCACCAAACCCCCAGATAACAGGACCGGGGGCTGCCCCTCTACCCCCCAAATGGCATGAAAAACCCACTCCCCCATGGCGCTCACCGATTACGGGCTGCCATTACACGGACATGTGCAAATGGACTATCATGTATAATAAACAAACCATTATCTAATCTTGCAGGAACGCTTTTACCCTGTTTTTCAATTAAACATTTATCTCCCTGAAAGGTTACAACAAATCCTGCTTTTACCATTGCTCTTACAGATAGCAAGTTAAATATCATTCTAGGTACATATAACATTGGTAAACGTTCATTAATAAATGAACAATATGCAGTACCTTCTCCAGATGCTCTTAATTTCCATCCATTAGCTAATGATACATGCTGTTTACTCTTTGTCATGTTAACAAACCTCGCTTTACTTTTAGTTATACACTGTGATGCTCCACTGTTAACTACCCATATATTATGGTTTACAGTTGTAGTTGTACTCGATATGGCTAAACTAACATCTTTATAACCTCTCTGTATATTAATAGCATTCTGTTTCTTACCGGTTTTACAGTATCTGGCTATATGTCCTTTAGCCACACAAGAAAATATTGCCTAACAATATAGGCAGTTGAAGACAGTTTTTCGTACCGTGGTTGTTTTTCTCTGTTTATTTTTATCTTGCCTTCTCAGTCCCTTGTCAAAGTGCATTGAGTTCTGTGATATCTCGTGAAGAGATAGGATTTCTGTTTGTATTGTTGGCAAGTGCAGCGATTCCTGCTTTGAACTTGGTGATAAGCTCCTGGAGACCCGATAGAGCCAATGGGGCACCACACAGGATGGGAAGTGCTCTTCCCGGAGTGATTCCAGGGCCAGAGATCTTCTCCTGGCATTGAGGACACTCCGCAGCCACCAACAGTGCTGTAAGTGATTGTGGCAAGTGGGAGGAGCAGTGATAAGGGCTACATTGCCTACAGCCAGGCCAATTCCTTTGCATCGCTGGAATAGCCTTTGCTATCAGTGGCACTAACTGCGGGGCATGATAGACCAGTCCCCCACGACTCTCTGAGGCCTCACAATGCAACCACAGCTCGCCTGGCCTTAAAACAGAGAGATAAAGTATCATCAACACCTGTCCCTCATTTGGAGTTATGGAAGAGGAAACAGGTTGCGAAGAGGCCCTTTCCCCTGTGATGGTGCAGGCCTCTTCAAGGTCCAAGAAGAGGTCCAAAAGACACTCTTCAGCACAAGGGGCAGCGGGCAAAGTTAAAGCTAAGGCTGTGGCCACTAAGAAGAGAACTAAAGCTGAGGAAAAGGTAGAAAAGAGAAGACATGAGGCCCTGCAACAACGGTTTGCAAAGGGCCAGGAGCAGGGAGAGGGGTGGGGCCAACTGTCACCCCGTCCGACTTGCTGGGGCAGATTCAGAGGCAGTTACTTTTCAAATTCCACAGGCTTGGTCTCCAGAGGGGGCTGTTTAGTTTATTTATTTAATTTATTTTGCTTGGACTTGTATGCTGCCCTATCTCCTGAAGGACTCAGGGCAGCTCACAACATAAAACCCACAATACAAAAGTTAAAATTGATTAAAAGTTATTAAATTCAAGCCAAACAAAGTCTAAAACCCACAACAGATATTAACATTAAAACATCTAAAAAGCCACACACCCCCTCAGTCCAGGCCGTCTTGTTTGAATAGCCACGTCTTCAGGCCGTGGCGGAAGGAGCGGAGGTCAGGGGCCAACTGCAGCTCCAGGGGCAACTGATTCCACAGGGTGGGTGCTCCCACAGAGAAGGCCCTACCCCTGGGGGTCGCCAGCCGACACTGTCTGGCCGACGGCACCCCAAGGAGACCCTGTCTGTGGGAGCACACAGGGTGATGGGCAGTCGATGCTGGCAAGAGACACTCCCACAAGTACCCTGGCCCCAAGCCATGTAGGGCTTTATAGGTAAGTACCAGCACCTTGAATCTCGCCTGGAGGGCAACCGGCAACCAATGCAGTTCACGCAGGAGGGGTGTAATATCCCGATACTCCCATCACAACTCGCACGGCTGCATTCTGCACCAGTTGAAGCCTCTGCGTGGTCTGCAAGGGCAGCCCCATATAGAGCATTGCAGTAGTCAACTCGGGAAGTAATGAGCGCATGAGTAACCATGCGCAAGACATCTCGGTCCAGATAGGGGTGCAACTGGCGTACCAGGCGAACCTGGGCAAATGCCCCCCTGGTCACGGCTCCCACCTGGTCCTCCAAACTGAGCCGTGCATCCAGGAGAACACCCAAGTTATGCACCCTATCCACGGGGGACAACACCTCTCCCCCCATGCATAACTCATCCCTGCCCCAGGATTTGAGCAGAACAGGTGCCAGCAACAGTTCCTGCTATTTCTGCCTGCAATCAGCCTTATTAGGTGGCAAAGGCCTCAAGCTACAGCTGTGGGCCTTGGGGGTCCTTCTGGAGCAGAGGTCCCTGACACTATGGGAGATGTGGTTTCAGCAGCTATCAGGCAGGGAAGTGCAGATGGAATTCAACATCTTGTAAGCCCCTCTGGGGGTTAGCCCCTGGTTTCTTAAGAGTTCCTATACAAGCCTTCCCTCATGAGGTAGTTCCTATTGACAAGCCTGAATTGGCTAAGCACACCATGCAGGCCTCACAACTGTCCCATAGTGAATGGATAAGATATCAGGAGACTGCTTCTATTGAACAATTTGAATGTAGTCACTCTTCTGATTCTGAAGAGGAAGAAGGGGAAGTGGTAGTGATTCAAACTTATCAGAGGATGAAGGCGTTTCTCCTGAACTGCCTGTGTTCACAGGATTATTTAAGCCTACCTTATTTAAGTCCCTCTTATAAGGCAAAAAATACAGCACATTTAACCCCAGATGAGGCCATGGTGGAGCCCCTTCCTGAAGGGCAGACACAAGGAGATTCGGTATTCTCACGACCTACTGTCCAAACAGAGGTTTTGCAATCTCCTAAGTTATTTCTGGATGTGGTGCTGAAGCAATGCACCTCTCCAGGCATTGGCCCTAGCCCTTCCACTACTGATAAGAGATTTTACAATGTGGGTTCGGATCTAGCCAAGGCCTTGCAGCTCCCCACGGTGGACTCCCCAGTAGTTAGCTCAGCATCATCCTCAGGGACCCCTACAGAGCCAGAGGACATGTGAAGGGGGAGGATAAGTGTCCTGAACAGATCCTGCCAAGGTCTCAATAGGCTTCAGCTTGGGCAGTCCGTTCCTCAATGGCGGCTTCATTTTCACACGGGTGTTCCACTGACTAAAACAGATGCAGGAGCATGTGCTGGCTTCAGGCATCAGAGTGCATCAGGATTTGAACAAAATGATAGCTGCCACTTTACTGCAGACGCAACTGTCAATTCAGCTAAATTTGCCACTAAGGCCATGGTGTCATCTGTCATGGCGTTGAGACTGTTGTGGCTCTGCAACTGGCAAGTGGATGCTAGGAGAAAGTGGAAGGTGGCTTCAGCTCCTCTCAAAGGGGACAAGCTGTTTGATGATGTTTTGGAGCCCTACCTAGTGAAGACCAGGGACAAGCAGAAGATTCTTCCTTCTACTTTCAAGAGGTCAGAAACTAGGCCTGCTCCCTACTTCCGCCCATCTTCTTTCTGTCAAGACTCTGGTTCCAGGTTTGCTTGCTTCCAGACGACCTTCCCAGCTTGTCAAGATCACCAGCTGGAGCGTTCAGGTAGACAGCTTCCTTCTTCACAGGGAAAGCAGCCCTTTTGAGGAGGAGGAAGTGGTTCTTTCTGATGTTCCAAGTGACTGCATGTCTAAACCCCGCCTCCATAGGAGGCCAACTGTCTCTCTTTGCTTCTCAATGGGAGAACACATCTGACACCTGGGTTTTGCAGACTGTGAGGTCAGGGCTTTGTCTCAAATTCCTCTCCTCTCCTTCAAGTTTTTTTATTAGCTGTTCCATTTCTAAGGACAACACATGAAAACTGCCATTCAACACTTAGTGGATATTCACACTATACAGGCAGTACCGGAGGATCAGCAAGGGCAGGGATTTTATTCCTGATTGTTTGTCATCCCCAAGGCCTGGGGAGGGCTGGAGAGCAATCCTGGACCTTAAACATCTGAATAATTATATCCTTTACCGGCAATTTAAAATGCAGACGCTCCAAACCAACACTTAAAGAGCATTCAGGAGGGTGACTTCCTCACATCAATGGATCTGATGGAGGTATACCTCCATGTGTCAGTTTGGCTGTTTCATTGCAAATTTCTCCATTTCTATTACAATGGACAACACTATCAGTATCAAGCTTTACAGTTTGGGCTTTCTTCGGCCCCCAAGGTATTCACAAAAATACTGGCTGCTCTTGCAGCCTCTTTATGAGCCCTGCCAGTGAGATTTCAATGTTACTTAGATGATATTTTAATTCAATCGTCCTCGGACCTCACTGCCAAGATAGACCTTCAAATTACTTTACAGGTGCTGCAGTCAATAAATATCAAGAAGAGCCATCTGCATTCAACCAACTGGCTTCTCCATTTGGGAGCGGTCAAAGACACGGTATCCTGCAAAGTTTTCCTGTCTCTAGATTGTCAAGAGAGTTTGCAATCCTTGGCCAAGAAGATCCGGCAATGATGTCTCTTCTGTCACAGCTCTTGGGCAAGATGGTGTCTTGCATATCCAACGTCCCATGGGCACGACTTCATGCCCGGTCATTACAGTGGTTCCTTCTGCTCTACCAAAAGTCAGGCAAGAGCCACTCTGCCATCAAGGTTTTGGTCCCTTGGTCAGTTCTCCAATGTTTTTGGTGGTGGCAGTCTCCTGCCATCAACAAAGGTCAGCTGTTTTAAGGACCCAGCCGGGTGGTTGTCACCACAGTAGCCTCTATGGTTGGGGAGTCCATCTCCAATCGGAAATGGCTCAGGGTCAGTGGTCTCAGTTGGACAGCACTCAACTTATCAATTGGCTGGAGCTCAGGGCAATTCATCTAGTCCTCAGGCAGTTTTGGGGCAAAGTGGTGGGGACCCATGTCCTAATACTGACGGACAATGTGGCAGCCAAGGCGCACATCAGCCGTCAAGGGGGAACCAGATCCAAGACTCTTATGTAGGAGGCAGAGAGGTTAGGTCTTTGGCGAAGAGACATCTATTGTTTCTCAGAGCAGAACACATTTCGAGGGTCGACAATGTACAGGCCGATTGGCTAAGCAGAGCCAAAATAGACTACTCAGAATGGTGTCTGCATCCGGACTATTCAGGGAGACTGGAATCTTCGGATCCCTGGTTGTGGACTTGTTTGCCTCCTCAGACAATGCCCAACTTCCCAGGTATTTCCCCAGGTTCACCACACCAGGGGTGGAGGGGATCAACGCACTTCGGAGCCAGTGGCCACCAGGTCTTTTGTATGCATTCCCACCTCTTTCTCTCATTCTGGCCATAATCAGAAAGATGTTGGTGGAGAGGGCAGAGGTTTTACTCCTGACCCCACATTGGCCCAGATGTCCCTGGTTCACGGATCTGGTGATACTATCAGTGGCTCAACCTTGGAAAATCCCCCCTTCCAAGATTTCCCTCAGCCAGGAGGCTCTGCTTCATCCAGAGTCCCAATGGCTCCAGCTAGCCATATGGAGATTGAGCGGGGATCTTTAGCCAAGGACAGCTTCTCTTCAAAGGTCATAGCAACTATCCAGACATCTAGAAAAGCATCTACCAATCGCATATATGATGCAACTTGGAGGATTTTTTGCGCTTGGTGTAATATGACCAATTGTTCGGCCACTGATGATTCTATTAGTGACATTCTGGAATTCCTCCAGGATGGTCTGGACAGGGGGCTTTTGCCCAATACTCTCCACAGACAGCGGCTTTGTTTTCTCTCTTATCTGCGGGGACATTGGAGTCCATTTCTCATCATCCCCTGGTCCATAGATTCCTCAGAGGGGCCTTGAATCTGTGACTACTGGTAGTCCACAGGTACATGTCTAAAGTCCTACAGACTCTTACAGGAGCTCCCTTTGAGCCATTGTGATCTGTTAGGGCAGATCTTTGCATTTTCCACCATAACAGGCTGGTACTGAGGCTAGACCCACTTTTGTTCCAAAAGTTAACTCTTTGTTCCACAGAGTGCAGGATCTGGTATTGCCGGACTTTTGTCCAAACCCTAGCCACAAGCTGGAAAAGAAGTGGCATGCTCTGGATGTTCGCAGAGCGTTGAGGATATATGTGAAAAGGACATCTTCGTTCCATAAAACGAAATCACTTTTTGTATCCTTTCAACCGGCCACATTAGGGAACAGGGTCTCTCCTTCTATGAGGTCTGGTAGTGGGAGGGAGGAGGATGTCTTAATGTTTTTCAGAACACCATGATATCCATCAAGATCCCTTTGTTGAAAGCTGAGTAACCATGGCAACAGAGACAGTTATGAACTTGTCAGGCTCAGTCACGTGATGAAGGAGGCGGAGCCTACCCTGTACTGGACTCTCTCACAGTCGAATGAGAAAAGGCATCTCAGGTAAACCAACATCCCTTTGTTTGACCCCATACTGCAGCCTTCTACAGTATGACCCTGAGGTTTCAGCAACTTGCTACATAATATTCTTGGCATATTTTTAAAACAAGTTTTATTCAATTTTTAACGATTCAAATAAGGCTCTTTTCAGTAGACAGCATATTCCCGGGTCATCACTTTTACATGCAAATATGACAATAGTTCTATATTGATTCTTGACATTTAACTTCCTATTTTATCCCATTTTTACTTCCATTTTTTGGCAAACAAAGGGCCAAAGAAATTAATCCTAGTCTCAAATCTTAATTTCAATCTGTATAACCCCCCATTTCATTTCAAATTAGTTGTAAATATTTTTTAAATGTTTATATATCTTAAAAATAACAATATATTTGCCCATCATATAGAAAATAAAGTTTATCCATATCTATCCTTTAACTATCTTCACATTGTTAATACTCTTTTATCATTTACATATTTCTTTTTATCCATCAGATTTGCCTTTTCATCACATATTCTCTCCATAATTCTAAATCAATACAAGCTTTAACACAAAAAAGAATAAAAAGAAAAACCTAGACTTGCCCCCTTACTACTTTGAAAGTGACACCTAGTGGTTAACATATTAACATAGTGATAATCATTCCCTTTAAAGCAAAGATAAAAAAGAAAAGAGAAAAGAAAAGCTAACATAACATTATCTCTTTCAATTGTTCTGCAACACATATCCCCCTAAAGTTTGTTTATAGTTCCAAAATAATAGTAAAAAATAACTAACCTTGGTTACTGACAAATCTGGTTTTAAACATCTTCAAAAATCATTTCAGTTAATTCAATTTATCTAATCAACATTTACCTTCTTTTATAAATAAAAAAGTAAAAGTGTAACCTTCATCTAATAAAAATTGTCAGTAACCCCTCTATTGTTTTACATTTTTATGATTACAATATATTCTATTAATTCCTTCTCCATGCAGAACCCCTTCTTAATACATTAACCATTATCTCTATAAACAAGTTTTTCTTCATTATATAATCCAGTATTCTCTATCTTCTGCTCTTGTTTCTTGTTCCTCTCCTCCCTTTTTTATCCTGCTATATCCC